>CM060957.1:32649586-33211542 GCA_030765055.1 Mantis religiosa
ATAGTAATAATAGTAATAATAGTAATAATAGTAATAATAGTAATAATAGTAATAATAGTAATAATAGTAATAATAGTAATAATAGTAATAATAGTAATAATAGTAATAATAGTAATAATAGTAATAATAGTAATAATAGTAATAATAGTAATAATAGTAATAATAGTAATAATAGTAATAATAGTAATAATAGTAATAATAGTAATAATAGTAATAATAGTAATAATAGTAATAATAGTAATAATAGTAATAATAATAATAATAATAATAATAATAATAATAATAATAATAATAATAATAATAATAATAATAATAATAATAATAATAATAATAATAATAATAATAATAATAATAATAATAATAATAATAATAATAATAATAATAATTCCCAACAGTGGAAAGCAGACTCACAAACAGGTTCTACCTAACACCAAACATGACAACAATACTTACAGGACACGGAAATATCAACACTTATCTCAACAGACTCAAGATCGTTAGCAGCCCTGAGTGTTCATGCAGGAGAGGAGCCCAAACGGTGGATCACATAATATTCGAGTGCAGTGTGGTGAATAGTGCAAGAGAAACTCTAAAACATAGTGTTCTAAGAACTGATAACTGGCCAACACACAAGTCAATACTAATTAAAAGACATTTAAAATCATTTACAAAATTTGTAAACTCTATAGACTTTCAAGTACTAAAAGGCATTAATGTGTAATACAAGCAAAAAAAAAAAAAAAAAAAAAAAAAAAAAAAAAAAAAAAGAACTAAATGGTTCACATAAAAACTGGAAAAATGTATACAAAAATCACAAAAAGAGTGAAAAGCATGTAGTACTACTTATGTAGTGGAGCATGTAGAGATCAGAAATAAAAAAAAAAAAAAAATAATAATAATAATAATAATAATAATAATAATAATAATAATAATAATAATAATAATAATAATAATAATAATAATAATAATAATAATAATAATAATAATAATAATAATAATAATAATAATAATAATAATAATAATAATAATAATAATAATAATAATAATAATAATAATAATAATAATAATAATAATAATAATAATAATAATAATAATAATAATAATAATAATAATAATAATAATAATAATAATAATAATAATAATAATAATAATAATAATAATAATAATAATAATAATAATAATAATAATAATAATAATAATAATAATAATAATAATAATAATAATAATAATAATAATAATAGTGATGATGATAATTAATAAACGAATCAGTTACTGTCGATGGCTTCAGGATACGCTTATTCCACGTCCAGACATCCTCTCCATAACGTTGTTCTCAGATGAGGCATAGGTTTATCTGTCAGGCTGCATAAACGTACAAAACACCAGATATTGTGCTGCTGTAAATCCCCAAGTGATCCACGAAACCCCACTGCATGACAAAAAGGTTGGAGTATGGTGCGCTATGTCAGCTTCCAGGATCGTTGGTCTCATTTTCTTTGATATGGGTGTAGACATTGAAGTTTTTATGGGTATCTTCAATACATTTGTAGAGCAACAAGATGCTATCGAATTGAGAGAAGTTTTATTTCCAGCAAGATGGAGCAACATGCCATACATGTAACGACACCATAAATCTTGTAACCAGTTTCTTTGTTAATCGAATGATCTAGAAAGGTCTTGTGTCCCCCAGATCCCTGACCTAACCTCACCGGATACATATTTTTGTGGGGATATCTGAAAAACAGAATGTACAAGAATAGCCATGGACAATTGATGTTCTCAAGGAATCCATTTGAACCGAAAGAAGTAACTTTTGCAAGGATACTCTCCGTAAAACTTCAGAAAGTTTAGTGAGACGAGTGCAAACATGTATAGATGATGGTGGAGGACACTTCCAACATTTTTCTAAATGTAGATAGTGTAATGTAATCTTCCAATTGTGTATTATATTCTCCCAAAGTTGCACATGTGACATATTATTGGTTTAAAAGTTATGACCTATTGAAGTGGTTCAGGTTTATATGGATCGCACTGTAGAAGGTCATGCTGGTGCTTAAATTAAGATTGTTTTGTTCCCACTGTTCAAGTATCGTTAAACTTGTTTTTGTAATTTATATCCTAAAACGTTAAGTCATATCGGACGATGAATGAAATGGGTGAGATGATGATCAAATGAGTCCGAGGTCCATGGAGGTTAAGAGTTACCCGACATCCGTTCTTCAGGATAAGGAAAATTTCGGAAAGACCTTATCCAGGTAACTCACCCTGACCGAGATTCAAACTCCGGAGCTCTTGGACGTGAGGCAGACACTTTAACATCTACGCCACCGAGGCGGGCATTAAATATAATGATTATGTTCTTCCTTTGGAGGCATACAACATTCACTTACTATGAAAGTACAGACTTATCACTTAAAGGTTTTCTTTGCCGTGAAAGTAGGCTTTATAAGATATAGCTATATGCAGTCCTTTGTTAAATTTCGTTGGTCCTTCTAACTGACAGAGAGTAAAGAATAATGAGCCGCTGGGTGAGTTGCAGTAGAGCATTTTATTACAGCCCTTTTAGGGAGACCTGTTCTCTATAAGAGTGCACCGCTGATAAAATGCTATGTGTTGAAGGGCTTCTTCTCTCTTCTCCTTTTTTGGAAAGGAAAGGTAAAACGTCCGCGTCTCAGAAAGGGCCCACTCTCGATCTCTGAAAAAGGCATCGTAATTTAGCTAGCAAAACGAGTGATGTAAGGCGCTCCTTCCAGAATTTTTCCAATGAAAGAGCTTTGAGGAAGCCTTCTAAACCTTTAGCTTCTTGAAAAATAATGGCTCTTAGACTGAAGGGTTCAATTCTGTAGTAATTTATATTCGCAAAATGCCCCATTTGGATTCGTCTTCAGAAGCAACGCAGGATGGCCCATTGTGTGCGTTTGCTAAACCTGTAAGTTTCAACTTAACTCTGGACTAACTTTTGTAATTCGGAGCTACAGCAAACTAAAGTAGTAGAAGTAGTGGTGGTGATGATCATGGTGTGTATAAGGGCGCTCAACTACGGCGGTCATCAGCGCCCTTTAAAAAACTTGTCATGGCAAAAGCCAGATATAAACTTTCTAAAAAACTATAAAAATGTAAATAAACCTATTAAAGCTAAACGTACATTATATAAAAAGAGGTAAAAAGAAATAGCAATGAAAACTTAATACATATTTCAAACACTAAATCCTAAAAGAATCTAAAAACCTTCTCCACTACTGTGTTATCGTCCGCTAGCATTTCTGCAAAGCTACCCGGCAGCTGCAGGGATGTCCTAAGGTCTGCTAAGTGAGACACCTCTAGCAGCACCTGTCGTACAGATAACGCTTCGTTGCAAAACGGACACAGCGGAGCAGGCTCCTTTTTAAAGAGAAAACTATGTGTAAGAAAGCAGTGCCCAATACGTAACCGAGCCAAACTCACCTCCTCGCGACGAGATGACCGACAGAAGGTAACCCAGGGAGTCGGAAGTTCATTTTCAGATATAAGTTTATTATTGCGGAGAGTGGACCACTCTTCCTGCCAGCAGGTTAGCACAGCTCTCCGTAATTCGGCCCCCTAATCTTCCGATGTCACACATGGTACTTGAACCCTGGGCGTCATGGTAGCCGTCTTGGCTGCCGAATCTTCCATTTCATTTCCCCGCAAGCCTACGTGACCAGGGATCCATGCACACACCACGCTAACTCCAGAAGAGTGTAAAACGTGGAGGGAATCCTGGATGCGCTGCGCAATAGGGTGGTAGTTCTACAGCTGCCGTAGGCTTTGAAGTGCACTGAGGGAACTCTCAGGATTAAGCAGTCCCTAACTTTCGTCGACGTACGTGTAAAATGGCCCGGTATATTGCATAAAGCTCTGCGGTAAAAATGGAAGTGTTAGTGTGGAATCCGAGTGTATACGGTTCGGTTCCACACACGTAAGATCAACCAACACCTTTTGAGTTCTTGGAACCATCAGTATAAATTATAAAATGGTCCTCATATCGCGATAAAAATTCGAAAAAAAAAAACATGTACTGATACTAGACATAGACATGGTAGATTTATCATATTTAGTCAAGCCCAGATCAACGTGCGACGGTCTGCACAACCAAGGACGGTATGTCCTCTCCCCCCTGGGATACATCTTGGGAATTTCAGTATCAAGATGTGTAAGGAGCTACCGGAAACGAAAACCAGGTGGCTTTGGTTTAATAGAAGTGTTCCTATAACGCGCGTCCATTAAGGTGTTAAATAACGGCGTAAACGTTGGATGTGTGGGCATACAATTAAGTCCACGGCCATAATTGTCTAATAACATGTTGCGCCTGTACTGCAGAGGAGGTTCTGCAGACTCAGCATACAGGCTTATAACTCGGCTCGTTGGAAATGCCCCAACTGCTATACGTATGCCACAATTATGGACTGTGTCTAATCTCTTCAGCACAGATAGTCGTGCTGAGCCATAAACGATACTACAATAATCTAATTTGGAACTGATGAGTGCGCGATAAAGTCGCAATAACATTGTACGATCCGCTCCCCACGAATTTCCACTTAGAACCCGCAAGATATTTAAAGATCGGTCACATCGTGCTTTCAGTTGTGCTATGTGCGACGACCAACTAAGTTTTCTATCAAATGGTGATGGTATATGTGGGAAGTGACCATTGGTTAACAATCCTCTCACCTTGACCTAAAGATAATTTGTGCTACCCCTATATCTCATTAGGAGTTTATTATGTGTTTCAAATGTGAAGGGTTCTCGCATGTAGCGAATGAGATTCGTTAGAGGCTTCAGCGTTGCCACCTCGATATCCCCACTCTTTCATATTTCCCTCTATCTCGTACACTTGCGAGTGTTTGTGGTGTTAGACGAAGGAAACGCAAACTGAATTTTCCAAAGTTTTATAGTAATTCAGTTGTTGAAATCACAATTGCAACATGAATATCCGTAAATTACGCAAATGTTGATACCGAAGGACCAACATTCAACATTCAAAGGAATGTTTGATCTTTATTATAACACGTGCAGGGGCAGTTGGTTAAGTTGTATAACAAAAGGCACGGGAGAAAGAAGTTTTCTTAGCAAGAATCCTAAATATATGATACTTGACTTCGTTTGAAAAGGTATTCCTCGGACCCTTACTGATGGCATAACCGAGACTAATAATGACAATGGACAAAATAGTCACAAAGGAGTTTTAGGTTGAATAAAGGGCTTCAAGAAGTACAAGTCAGACACACACACGTAAAGTCTGTCTAGTGAACGGGAGTGCAGTTGGACGCTAAAAGGAAACTACTCTCCCGCCCACTAATAACCATCATAAATCTATCTCCACACTTCAGAAATTGAACACTGTCGCTAAGGACCAATAGACCCCCTGATTTTCTCGAAGTAACAGTCGCATGGCTACTCCACGTGGAGTCTCAGTTGCCAAAGTTCCAACTTCCAGTTGATGTGTTTCATTACGTGCAGGAATTCGTTGTGTGTCGCGATGTGGAGACCGTGGGAGGGAACTGCAGTGATAAATGCAAATGAAGTAGTAGATAACTTTCAGTCAAGTGAACATAATAAAAGTGATGACAATGGTGTGAATATCTGGGCCGAGTTATATTACTGGGAAAGCCTAAAAAACAAAGTTAAAACGGGAACTGTTTCTAAGCAAATTCAAGCGCTTGTTTTGAACAGATAAATTTGTGGTGACAAATAATGTTGGTAAGTGATCGTGCAATGAACCTGATGATAAATTCTAGGTATTCACAAAAATACAGTAAGAAATATTGTGACGAAAGGAATACCAAAGACGCCGATCAAGTGTGAAAACAAAAGGAAACGTTTCTCTAAAGTAGATAATTTCACATGCGATTTAATTCGTCGAGAAATTTATAGATACTATGCAAACGGGGAGTACCCACCTTAGACGAATTGGATGCACATTTAGAAGAAATTTGTGATTTTCCGTATCGGCTCTGTACTTTGCGTGGTCTCCTAAAGGAGCTGGGTTTCAAATACCGCACTTTGAATAAGTTAAGGGTTACTATGGAATCCAGTAGAATTGTAGCTTGGCAGTAATGGACATAAGATAATTTATTTAGACGAAACCTCGTACGATACCCATGACATATGAAGAAATGTGGCAACCTGGAAGAAGGAGGGTCGGTGTCGTAAGACGATTATAAGGGTTCGTCAAAGGCAGCGGCCGAATTGCACACCAGTTAACTAAACAGACTTTAGCTGTGCATATTGAGGACAGGCAGTCTGGGGCTGGCGGCCGATTAAGGCGGTGATCTGGTTCTGTCTTGGGCAAGGCAGACCAGAAGCGATGCGAAGATACCTGTTGGTTCATACGTAACGACTTAAGAATTATCGCCTACTAAGTATTCTACATACGGTCACTCCAAACAGTGAGGTATTGATAACCTTTTTCGGCAACTTCGAGTCTGATGTGATGGTATAAAGAAGGAGACATTAAACCAGTTTGAAACTTGCATTCCAGTGTCATTAGAACCATCCTTACTCTTACATATCCACGCATACTGCGAGAGTATCTCATTGCTCTACCCTGCGGCACCATTCTTTTGTTTCGCTTCAAGGTTTTAAATATTTAGCTTAAAGTTAATTATAGTTTATGAATTACTTACTTTTCTAATCCAACGAAAATACCGTATAGTTACGATACGTTAAGAGATAATTCGTCATTGTTACTGCCCTCGACGTCTAAGTAGTGCAAATTTATGATGATAGGTTCCAAAATCTCGTTAAGTGCTATTTCTTTCCAAAAGTCGTCTTCTTGTAGATTATCTGATGTCTCACGCAGTTTTCCCAGTCTTGTTGTGTTCCTTGTCAATTTCTTCCTGAATTAGTCGATCAACTTCAGTCACTTTAAAAATATTATTTCTATTTGCAATATAATTTGAGCCCACATTAACTCTATTGGATTGTTCTAGCAGTAGTAAGGGGGGGAGGTGGATCGCGTCTCATTGATCCAGCTGATACACTTTTTCATGGAAGAGTAACTGAATAATTCTGCTTTGAACTCTCTATTAGAATAAATAGAGATTAGGAAGCATTCATAAATAAAGATATAATGTGACCAGACAGCAACAAGCTGTCAACTGTCATTACAGTGCATCATGGGAGTCTATCTTGACTACTTCGTGGCACTCCCACATTAGCAAACAGAGCCGAAATTTTGATATTCCTTATTTTCCAACTGTTCCATAATACTGCCCCTCCTCCAGAGCATTCTTCGCATTGCCCTAGCTATTTCCCTTCTTCTAAATTTGTTCCAAAGAAGATTTGTCCTTTAAATACCTGTTTTTTTATATTTAACCGAGGTGTTCTTTTTCAGTAATGTAACTAAATGTTTTCTTACTTCCGTAGTGGTATAAATAGTGTATTCTCAACCAAATAGTTGTATCAGACATGTCACCAGAGTATAGTTTCGAGGTCCATTTAACCCGTAAAATTTTTGAGAATCATTTGGCTGTCTGTGTATGTTTTAGTGTGTGTGGGGGGGATGGGGGAGATTACGGATGATGATGACGATGATATATATATATATATATAAGGGCGCTCAGATACGGCGGTCATCAGTGCCCTTTAAAAAACTAGTCATGGCAAAAGCCAGATATAAAACTTTCTAAAAACTATACAAGTGTAACAAAACCTATTAAAAATACACGTACATAAAAACATCAATCAAACCCTACTGAAAATTTCGTTCACTAAATCCTAAACTCTAAACTAGACAAGAATCTATAAACCTTCTCCACGGGTCTCCACGCATGGCCTACACGTGGGTGGGCCTGTTGACCGCCTCCCTCAACCACGAAGAGGAGCACACACGAGGGAGACTGTTGGCTCGGGACCCCGGGTGCGCCAAACCCGTACCTACCGAAGTAGGCACCTGGGGGGCTCAACCACTAGGACAAACCTTTCCACCGACACGGGTCTCCACGCACGGCCTACACGTGGGTGGGCCTGTTGACAGTCTCCCTCAACCACGAAGAGGAGCCCACACGAGGGAGACTGTTGGCTCGGGACCCCGGGTGCGCCAAACCCGAACCTACCGAAGTAGGCCCCTGGGGGGCGCAACCACTAGGACAAACCTTTCCACCGAAACGGGTCTCCACGCACGGCCTACACGTGGGTGGGCCTGTTGACTGTCTCCCTCAACCACGAAGAGGAGCCCACACGAGGGAAACTGTTGGCTCGGGACCCCGGGTGCACCAAACCCGTACCTACCGAAGTAAGCCCCTGGGCGGGGGGGAGATTATGGAGGTGATTCGGTACGTAGGTCACCATACTGGGCCCATTGTTTCTATGCCCCCAAGTGGAGTCACCCCTGGGAGGAAGGATGAGGCGAAGGAGACAAAGGACGTCCGACCCAAGCAGGCATGACAGTACACAGGACAGGGTCCCTACAGTTTCCTTGGAGAGAGAATTCCCCCGACAGCCCAGGACAACGAACTCGCTCCTCTGCAGCGGGACGGCAACGAGCCCAGCAGCCAAGCCCCAAAGGTACCAGACAGGCTGGCAGTCCTGAAATAGTACCATCAGAGGAGCGCAGACCGGCAACCGACCTACCGGAGGAGGAAGTAGTTTTACTCAGAGCACATCATCCTGCCATGCACCGCCGAGCTCGCCTCGGTAGCATAGTGGTAGCGTGTCTGCCTCACGTTCAAGAGGTCCCGAGTTCGAGTCTCGGTCATCGTGAGTTACCTGGATAAGCTTTTTCCAGGCCTTTCCCTTATCCTGAAAGGCGAATGTCGGGTAACTCTAAGCTCAATGGACCTTGGACTCATTTGATCATCATTTCACCCATTCCATTCATAGTCCGATATGACAACGTTGGAGGACGTAAACAAAAAACAAAAATGCCACCAGATTAGAGATGATATGAAATAACGGAGATGAAATAAAGGGACTGGAAACCTACTCAGAATTGGCCTAGCGACCCAGGAAAACCCCGGAAAAATCCCATAGGTCAGGTAGGTCGGCCATGGGAATCGAACCCAGGCCTTCCGAATGCGGGCCATGGGCGAAACCATCGGAGCCATCCCGCTAGTGTGTGTGTGTGTGTGTGTGTGTGTGTGTGTGTGTGTGTGTGTGTATGTGTATGTGTGTATGTGTGTGTGCATAGTGTAGCCCAAAAATGAAAACAAAATTAAATACCAAACCTGCTATTTCTATCCTATGTCATCCATCGAAGCAACATGAAATTTTTAAAGAGAACTTGCCCTCCTCCCAAAAAAAAAAAAAAAACGGAAATGATTCCAAAAATTTTATTTTCCCATAAATACCATTAACGATTTTTATTAAAAAAATACCATATGTTTAATTCCTCTAGGTTGTGAAGACACAGCACATTTGATTGGAGCACAAAGGAAGGTTTTAAATTCTTCATTTATGAATTCAAAATTGTTGGTTATCCGTTGCTGGTAAGACCGAATATCATGCTTCAGCCGAAGGCGAATAAAGAAGGTTATGTAGCCTAGGTAGAACTGCAGCTAACTGACGTAAGGAAAACGTAACCCTGTGCTTGCGATTCGAGTTTGTTTTGCCGTGCCGCATGAAGTTCACATAACGTAGATGGATGGCGCACCTGGCTGCGAGTCGCACATCAATCCTTCAGACCTCTGGGTGAATTATTTCGCTGGTCAGTTTGTTCCGCCGGAACGGGAAAAAGCTTACACTTCCTGGCAACGGAAAACCCCTAGCAAGTGGCTTCTTCCCATTACGATCAACTCTGGCAACACATATATTGTTGGAAATACCGGAGGCTCGCCCAACTGTGGTGACTTGGTGGTCGGGAAATGGCCGCTAAACATTTGTCTCATTCTTCCACCACGCTAAACTGCACTTTACAGCAGTGTTTACGATGTGGTCTCGGAGTATTTATTTTATCCTGTGCTCGCCACACGCCATAGGATTTGTATTACCTCTCTGGGAACAAAAAACCGTCTAATGGCCCTCAAAACTGCTCAATTCGTGTTGTAATTGCTGCACTTCTTTATGGGTGCACAAACTTCAAATAAACTTCGTAGAATGCATGCGCAGGAAGCTTTCCTGTTCTGCCTGCTGCTGATAACATACTTTAAAACTGAAATTACGTCATTAGCATCAAAGATAAAAAAGAAAAGGATTTATAGTTCCAACTGTAAAACATTAAGCATTTGGCTGAACTCCAGGAGCTTGGTTAGTTTGCAGGATCAACGAGTACAATTTTGAAACCTTGCAGTAATAAACAGGATGCGAGATAATTCTAAAATCTTGAGACATTGAACTAGAAACTTATTTCACACAATTATTCCCTGAAATCTTTTACATACAAAATCATGCTTGTGGCAACGGAGAGTCAGAATGAAAAATTCAATGCCATAGCCGGGATTTGAACTACGGATCTTCTGGTTTCCATCCAGCTGCTCTACCACTGAGCTACTATGCCCAACGCGCTGATATGACATTGAATTCTCCAACTGAGTCGTATTTGCCCGGTAAACCACTTAGGAGTTCTCATAAGCACATGAGACAACTACCTTAATGGCGACTTACAACATGTAAGTACTTTAAGGCCCGGGCTTTATAGTTAACCACTATTAGGCCAATTAATGGAAATTAATTGTTCTTTCACACTGGCCGTGTGTAGGCTAAATTGTGGAAAAGAAAGAACAATTAATTTCCATTAATTGACCTAATAGTGGTTAACTATAAAGCGCGGGCCTTAAAGTACTTACATGTTGTAAGTCGCCATTAAAGTAGTTGTCTCATGTGTTTATAAGAACTCCTAAGTGGTTTACCGGGCAAATACGAGTCAGTTGGAGAATTTAATGTCATATGGGCACGTTGGTCATAGTAGCTCAATGGTTAGAGCGGCTGGACGGAAACCAGAACATCCGTGGTTCAAATCACGGCTATGGCATTGAATTTTTCATTCTGACTCTACGTTTCCACAATTTAGCCTACACACGGCCAGTGTGAAAGAACAATTAATTTCTATTAATTGACCTAATAGTGGTTAACTATAAAGCGCGGGCCTTAAAGTACTTACACGTTGTAAGTCGCCATTAAGGTAGCTGTCTCATGTGTTTATGAGAACTCCTAAGTGGTTTACCAGGAAAATACGAGTCAGTTGGAGAATTTAATGTCGTATCGGCACGTTGGCCATAGTAGCTCAGTGGTAGAGCGGCTGGACGGAAACCAGAAGATCCGTGGTTCAAATCCCGGCTATGGCATTGAATTTTTCATTCTGACTCTATGTTTCCACAATTTAGCCTACACACGGCCAGTGTGAAAGAACAATTAATTTCCATTAAAACCATGCTTGTCAATTTTCACTTAAACTGAGTTTAGAGGGACAATCTTGTTTGCCGCCTTGGTACCGTGGTGCTAGTCTGTCGGCTTCACGTTCAAGAGATCCCGAATTCGAATTTCAGTCAGGGTGTTACCTGGATAAGGTTTTTTCTGGGGTTTTCCCTTATCCTGAAAGACGAGTAACGGCTAACTCGAAGCTTTATGGACCCTGGGCTCACCAATTTCATTCATCGTCCGATGACTTAACGTTGGAAGACGTAAATTACAAAACAAACAAAAAACAAAACAAAAAACAGTCTTGTTCTGTATGCATTTCCATAAAGTGAAACATTTTACCTAATAATAAAGGGGTGTTAACGTTTATCTTTAGTAAGAGAAGAGAATATTAAGTCACATCGAAAGTTCGATAAGTGATTTCACAACAAATGCAAGCCTAGGGACTTCCTAACCTGGTGTTTAAAAGCATTTTTAAAAAGCGATTACTGGGCGCGTTCATGTGTGCACGATTAACGTAGCTTAACATCGAAAATTGATTTAACCATAAAACTAAAAGATTAAGTTGGCCATTGTCTAAAAATGCAACATGAGAATGTTTAATTAACTCGCCCAATTTCGGTTTGTAACGAAAAAATATTTCGGTATATTCAAATTTTTAAGTAGCCCTTTCAATTTAATTTGATGTTGAATTTTCTATGATTAACCTCTCAAATGTTATTTTTATCAACATTATATAATTTTTATAACAAGAACACCCCAAAAGAAAAGAACGGCGTTTCTATGGCAGAGTAGTGCATACAGGTGTACTATTTATATCTAATATTTAATTTTAGTATTACTCGGCAGAGCGTTGAGGCATATCGACCTTCAGGTGACCAGCGCTGCCATTGTCGCTTATCGAGTCTTATATGGTCGATTAGAAGAGTGAAATATTAGGAAGCTGATGTACAGTAAGTTAGGAAACACAAATAGAGCGATTGAAAGCTGCGTGTATCTATATGATAGGATATCTCGCGCCTGCCGATATTTGACACATTGCTTCCAGAAGACATGATTATATCTGAACAGAGTATACTTACACTGGACTCGCCGTGTATGGGCGATAAGCTGAGGTAAACATCTGCGTTGCGAATTTTTCCCGATACGCCTTCTCGCTTTGTTATATGGTAACGTTAGACACTTCTAAGATATCCTCGTTATTGTTTACAAAACCTTATTATGCACATGTGTGTACGTGCTCAGTTTACATTACTCTTCTTTTCTTCCTCGTAATATTAGATATGTAAATAGTGTAATTTCAGTTGTCATCGCTTTTTACTCTTTCTATGTTTACCAGGGGCGGCTTCTGAAGGGGGTAGCATGTTTGCGCTACAACCAAAATGCTGGGTCTCCCTTTAATGTAATGGCATGTTCCATTTGGAGTTCATTTCGACCTTGTCTAGTGCAGGGGACCTGAGCGCGCTGTATTGTTTGCAGGTGCCAAGTAGTTCACTCCCAGATGCAAACCACTGGCATACAATAGGGAGGTATAGGGCAGTACGAACCTAGGATTTGCCGAGGCAAGTAGGGGGGCGATGCGGGGCGTATGGCTGCATGTGGTTGGTTAACCTAGCTGCCAGAGAATAGTGGATGTCTAACCTGGTCGTTCTTTCATCACAGCAGCGGCATCTATTGCGCCTATGTTAAATGTAACCTACGAGTACATAGCCACGTGGTTTGTGCCGTGTTTTGTTAGCTCTGCCGTGTTTTGAGCAGTGCAAAAGAAATATTTATATAAATACAGGTGACTTGTGTTATAAGAAGAAACAATGAATTCCATAATGTGTCTTTTAGCACATCCTTTTTCAAACATGACCTTAGAAGAAAAAATTTAACTTATGCGACTTGGAAGACCCACGTTGAAACTAAACATCACACAGATAGTCAAAACAAAAACAAGATGTTTTAACAGGAACTTTAACAACGATGTATACGATAAATACTCTAGAGTGTTTATGAAATGTGAATGTTGTGTCATATACTGTGAATTACCGTAAACTTGTATGTAGAGCAGTCTGTAGTGACAGGTTTAAAGAAATTTTGTTACTTTAAAAAATTAAGTTGCATGGATAACTTTGTGAACCACCAATTTTCAGAGCCACCAGCCGCCCCTGATGTTTACCTAAGTAGATGAAGAACAGTTTTCCATCCCAAAAATCAGTGTCGATATTTCACTGGAAATTCATGATTCGAGGTCCACTGAAACCAACAGAAGATTTCATGTTTATATGTGTATGCCTCTATATAGACAATAAAAACGAAATGTTGGATAAATACCAAACTAGTGGTAAAGTTCAGCTTCTTGAAAATATACGATAGGATTTTCAAGATAACACTCCCACCACAATGCTCATTACATAAGCGATTTTTTATTGCTTTAGGTTGTCTCAGAACCTGCTGTAATATTTAGTAAACTTCCATATGTTTACCACATTTGCATAATTATTAAAATGTACATCTTGAATTTTCTGCTATGTCGGCAGAATGGAAATTTTGTATCTCTGAAATATCTGTTTTTTCGTTGGAATTGTTTAGTACTTACAATGCTTGTATTGTAGCAAGGCGTGCTACAGTTATAGAATGATATATTCTTATTCGAGAATTTCCACGGAAAGTATACTGCTTAAAACTGTATATTGCAACCATTTTTGAAACCAGTAACGCTTATTTAATTTTCCTGTTACTGCCTTTTAATATAATATGTAATGAATATAGCTTGATTTAAAATCAGAATGCCTATATATAGTTAAAGTTACTCAGACAGGTTTTGCAACTCACAGTTTCACGACAGTTTTACCAGTATTTAGCAATAGTCTCTGCTTCCTTACTCGCATATTACATACAGAAGCCTAACAATGGAAGAGATCGGGCCGGAGAAATTAGGTAGAGGACTTTCTTCCCCTACACCCACCAATACATACACGCACACACACACGCACGTATATGTGTGAACATAAAAATACCTCTGTGCCAACAGAAGCGAAAAAGAATAACATGCCTTAAACACATTTAAATGCATGAGAGCTATCGCCCCGCTTAGGTTGGCCACAACAGCTCTTATCGGCTTAGCTGTACCTGCTACGTAACCACGACACCAGTTTAGTTAACAAAGTACTGACACGAGCAGATCAATTGAAGGTTAATTATATAACGAGCATACCACCGTCAAATAAAACTCTGGAAGTTATTTAGATATTTAGGTAAAATCTGAAGTTAAAAAGCAAGAATTATACTGTTAGGGGAACCAGAACGGCACTCTGGGATGCCAGAATAATCTTCTCTGATGTTTGTAGAAGCGAATAACGATATTTATTTTCTTGTCCCGTAGTCTTAAAAGTAATAAATAGACTAATTTTGGAAACACTGCACAGTGTGTCACGCCCCCTACTAGCCGTTTGTAACAGTTCTCTCCCTGGTTATAGCCTTATTGAAGCTGTATTCCAGAGCACACCCTTATTAGGAAAGGAAGTCTTTGTCTTTTTCTATTAATATTAATCTCTGCATCTGATGTTATTTCTTCCATGCTTTGTTTAGTTTGCATTGAATTACTAGTGCTGTTTTCAAAATGGGAAGAAGCAATATTGTTGGTGTAAGAAATCTCATGGCAACCTGTATAAACAGTTTTAGTATTCCCGATTACATAATTAAAGAGTTGCAACTCCAAAACTGTAGAAAGTGTAGTAACACATGACAATATATTGACTTCGTCAAACCTAACCTCAAACATTGGCGATGAATGTGAAGTGTAAATTGGTCCTTCAAGCAAAAAATTGGTTTCTTTATGGTGTAATGGCTGTGATAATTTAACTACAGTAAGTAATGATATTATATCAACAAGTTTTCAGTTAGTAGATACAGACAATTTGTATAGTGTAAATTTTGTGAAAATTAAATGATTGTCATATCAAAGGAAACCAAGAAACGAAATGAATTTTTTGTTATTTATCCAGATTTATGAACCCTATTTTTCACAGTGGTATATTAGGGTTAGAATTTATACATAAAAATACACAATTTTAACAAAAATATTTTAAATACTAGAAGGAAGAAAATATGTTATAATCATATTAATGATGCATATTAATTTAAACTATTTCAGACGTTTAAACACTGAGTTTATAAACATGATGAAGTACTTATACTGCTGTGGCTTCATTAGCAAAGATGTGAGCGGAACAGAAAATTCAGTTCCTAGAGAGTCTAGCTTGAATATTAATTCTTGTCTTTCTCTCCAGAAAATGGGACAGCAGAAAAGGAGATGAACCACAGTTTGAAATTCTTCACCACTCATGCACTCGGGGTTGGATGTTAAGTGAAAGCGTGATAAGTATTCACCAAATTTACCATGTCCACTTAAAAATTGTGTCAAAACAAAATTTGGTACAAGAGTTTCACATTTTCCTCTGTCATATACACTAGGGAAAAATAATGTTTTTGTTAAACTTCCATTTGGAGTTGTTAGCCATTGTTGGTTCCATTCTTCAAGAATATGTTGATGTATTATTCTCCTTACAGTAGAAATAGGACATAAAGAGTATGTCACAGGAAGATTGGATTCTGCAGCCTTCTTAGCCAAGCAATCAGCTCTCTCGGTACCTAAAATTCCACTGTGTCCTTTAAGCCATCCCATGCAAATATGTCCTGGATGGTTTTGAAGCAAGGTTCTGATTTCATGTGCTAATGAATTTAAGTTGTATTTATCATTAATAGCGAGTAGATCTGATTGTGAATCACTGTTCCCTTTAACAGTACATCATTTTATAGCTTCTTTAATTGCTAAGAGCTCCGACTGGAATACAGAGCATTCAGATGACAATTTAAACATGGAGTGAGTTAGTTCCGTTTGGTTTTCATAAACAACAAAAGCACATCCTACTGCAGATATATTATCTTCAAATTGGTAACGGGAACCGTCTGTATATATGTAATGATCATGAAAATTACACATTTCCTTTAAACGAAGTGGATTATTAGCTACATTATCACTCAGTTGCCAAAAGAGCGATCAAGAATACACATTTAAAACATCCAGAACTATTGAAAGTGGTGCAGAAGTAAATGTAAGGTTTGTTTATTGCTTGAGAAGCATTGACAAGGGAACTGAGGCAGGTAAGACATTGGCTGCTATTCTCAATTTACCAGCCCCCCTTCCTGCCAATTTAATAGAATAATAGTACCATAGAGCAAGTGACCATGGAGTCTGGGAAGAAGAGAAGGAGTGCAAAACGAAAGAGCGAGGATGCTGATAATGAAAATGATACATAATATGGGTCTGCGGAAATTCTGATGTGTAGTTCCAACATAGCAAATCTTTAATGCTGTTTTTATCTGTTTTAGTTTTTTTAAACTTTGGGTGTGCTTATCTAAAAAAACTACTGAAACTGCAAGTCTACATTTTTCTCTGGCATTAAAGCAATATTTAAACTGTTTTTAAAGGTACTTGTAGAAAGATATATGAAAAATTTAATTTTTAAAAAGATTAATCCTGATTATTTTTAGAAGTAAATTCAAGACATGTATTAAAAAGAACACATATCCTTTATTGTAACGCCAAAATAAGATGTTATCTTTAATTGTGAAAAAGTTGATGTCAAATTGATGCGTTCAGTTGTTTTTTTAGCTAAGGGCACCAGAAAACTCTCATTTTAACATTGGTGAGATAGGCTGTTCCGGCTAGCCTTAAAATGGCACCAGAAGGTGCAGTAAAGTGCATGACTCACACAAATTATATAAATACCATACCACACTTAAATTCTCCAAATTATCGGCATTTTTTCGTTAAACCACTAGATGTCCTCAGATACACGCAAGAGAAGGCTACTTTAATTGCGACTTACAACGTGTACGTATTTTGGATTTTTATGAGCAGATGACAATTTTACTTAAGAGTACTCACTTCGATTTTGATGTTGAAATCCTCAGTAACATGTGTCCGACCATTGTCTCCTGATCATCCTCAGCGAGCAGCGCTGTAACTACTGATTGCGATCCTTCTTTCTTCCCCCTAGGAAGCTTATAGACCCGCCCACTGGTAGTTTTCTGATGTTCAATGGCAACTTTTGAAACTGGAGAACTTGTACCAGTCTCAGCTGAAGAGCTGATCTTGCTGGACATAAACGGATGGATATCCTCGTGCTGTTGTAAGGCTGAAGTTCATATTTCTCTGGTAGGAATGAAATTAAATCGCTGGATGTCTCTTGAGGGCGACAATAGAATCCTGGGCTGGTTAAGATGTTCATTATCATTGACTTGGTCATTTTAGATGATTTATTGGTAATTACCTGGACATCACCATCATTGAAAACATTGAAGGTTTTACACGTGGATTGTTTTTTAACTAACTGTAATATACAATTATTTACTGGAATTTTAAAATTCAAAATTTTAACTTTACCACTGTTTAGAATATATATTTTTCCCCAATATCCAGTACACTTATTAGTTGCACAGATTTTAACAGCTTTATTACTTGACCAACATCATGATTACATTTCCAGAAGTGCTTAGCGACTTCTGATCTATTTGTTTTAACTTTATGTTGTTTAGGTGTCCCGACTAAAGAGTCGTTAAACTCCTCTTAACTCTTCCAATGTAGAATGCATCACAATTATTACAAGGTATCTCCTAAACTCCAGATAATTTGAGTTTAACTACATATAATTTGAGAACAACTTCTGGAAATGTAATCATGAAATTGGTCAAGAGATACAATTGTACTTATATGCTATAGGAATAAGGTTAGCATTCCAGAGTTAGAACCGAATTTTAACTTAGAGAACAAAATATCTATAGATAAATTTGTGTAGTGTTTAACGCCCGCTTTTACTACATACGGCACCGCAGGCGGTGACACTAATGATACATGAGATGAATATGAAGCACCGGTGGAATGAGATGGCGGGGGAAACCGGAGATCCCGGAGAAAACCCGCCCAGTGCCGTGTTGTCCACGTCAAACCTCACTTTGCGGTCACCTGGGATCGAACACGGGCCGCCTTGGTGAGAGCCAAGTGGTCTAATCACTGAGACACGGCGCAGCCTTATCTATAGATGTTTTGGTCATTTTAATCATTCTTCGTATTCTCGAATCTTCGCTGACTTTATACTAAAATTTCAGTAACTTTACATGTTTGTCGCAAACTTTGTAAAAACAAATAGAACGAATATAATCGCATGATGATCATTATCTTTATCATTATCATTATCATTGTTGTTATGATGATGATTATCATTATTATTGTCATTAGCATTATTGTAGTTACTGTTAGCAACAGCTGCGTAATTTCGGATTATAGGTTAGCTCATTTCCAATTTAAGATTGATATATACAGCCAATCCCTCTATCCTTGTAGTCTGAAAGCCGTTAATATGTTTATCAGACTGTCATCTGTCATTCTTTGTGCTGCTGTGTAATAATTATATTTCAAATTATACATCTGTAATTTGAACTGCATATAATTAAAGTTGCTCTGACATTTTCATTTCGTTGTGTATTTAAACGAGCCAGTCGAGCTACAACGTGTGATATCCTCATCTCCATCGCTCCAGATACTTTATGAACCATTCTAAGGTCCATATTTTAGTTCCATAATTGATTACAACACAGTTTTCATCTCGATAACTTTCATATTCGTTTATAATTCAGTGCGCATCCAATATTAGACACATTATGAGAATTTATCGTTTTTAATATTGACATTATTAATTTATATTAGAAATAATTGTAATTGAAATGATTTAAATTAATTATCATTTTGTGGATAGTCCATAAAACAGAGTATGATTAAGAGCTGATCAGATAATGATTGTTTAATTAAAACTGGAATCATACAACGCCACCATTTTTCTTACTAGTCATTTTAAAGTTAGTAAAGATGTCAATACAAAATAGTGTAAAAATGGCTACTAAAATGTTTATGTGACCTCCACATCCCCTTACTTTTAATTGCTGTAGAGCTGCGAAACAGAGACACAGTATAGTCCAGTGATAACCTCTTTTATTGTAGCAGAACAAGCTAGGAAACTTCTCAGAGCATGTGAAGCGTGCTTTATGTGCGTTTTCCACACCGTAACCTTCCACGCAGACACACACACATACAGGTCTCATAAGCGCCTGCAGGCATTGCTGATGCGGCACCTTCTCCAGCGCCTAAGTGAAGCGGGTATTATATAAATGTAGGCGCTTCCTTCGACTAGGTGTCGCCTCGTGTTATATCTAAAGAAAATGCAGTTACATTTCAGTAAAGCTATTAGCAACTCTACTACAATAATCAGGTGGCTACGATATTCAATATAATGGATAATAGCCTCATTATGTCACACGTGACAATAATTACGTATTCCATATGGTAGTGGTTAATATAGATAATATAAATAAAAGTTCTAATATTCTTTCTTTTTATTAACAATGACGAAAAGCCACTGTAGATTATCAATATGTAAAAATAGGCTTGGAAATTACAACTACTTACATTCTGTGCCGATTACAGGTTACATTATAATCCGTAATTCTGCCCATTTCTCTCTCAGGAAGGGATGGACCTTATTTGTTCAGCAAGCCATATAATAACAGAAGAAATGTACTGGGTAAGTAACAATGACTCAAACGTCGCTGTTGCAACTCTATGAAGTGATATTTTCTTATAAAATCTATAAGACATCTACATAACCTCACATTATTGTCTTTACAAATAAAACGCGTGAGTCCTTTTATATTTTTTGTTTTTAAACTGGCAACATTGTTTTGTTTAAACTGCCCCAGACCTCAAATATCAAAACATATACACAAATACCCTTTCAAACCGCAATTTAAATTTATTAGGACTTTATTACATGTGTACTGAGCAAAGGAAGCAAAGAAATTGCATCGTTTCTTCAAATTGATTAGGTTTTGAATTAAACAATATAGCCCACCTCGGTCGCGTGGTGGTAGCACGTCTGCCTCACGTTCAAGAGGTCCCGAGTTCGAATCTCAGTCAGGTTGAGTTACTTGGATAGGGTTTTTCCGGGGGTTTCCCTTATTCTGAAGGACGAATGTTGGGTGTCTCTAAGCTCTATGGAATCTGGGCTCATTTGAGCATCATTTCACCCATTACATTCATCGTCCGATATGACTTAACGTTGGAGGACGTAAATTACAACAAAAATACAGTAGGCCACTTCAATATGTGGCTTTGCATTGAACAAGTATAGACAAAAGCTAATCTTATAAGGACAACAATGCTTACTCCATTTCAAAATCTTCCTGGAAGTAATTACTCATGGCATAACCTACAGAAAGACAACGAAGTATGGCCAAGCCTTTCTGACCTGAATCCCTTAGACTTTTTCTTGTGGGGATATATGGAATGAGGACCAACAAAGAGATCTCGGGGAGTTAAAGCAAAGCACTGAGCAAGAAATGCAGGTCATCACCCCATCATTAATTGATGGCATGCTGTTGTGAATGAATTTATGAAGTATTTACTGTGCATTTTCCAATATTTTACCATTTTTTGTTACAATTTACAACGTCACGCTACATTTGTTTGTCTTTCTAACTTGTTTTACATGACAACCTGGTCTTCTGCTCTGCCAGGTAGCTCTTAACCTCAATGCCTCTTTGTTACTTAATTAACCCATTTCTTCCCCCTCGTCTTCCTTTCTTATACTCTTTACATTTCTTGCCCAATTTTCTTTTACTTTCTGTAATAGCTCACCATTACTTCTTACCGTCTTTTCCTCCTTTCCTGTTAACATTTTTATAGCTACAATCCTCTTCTCTACTTTCTCCCATTTTCCCCCCAAACCTTTTTTCTCCATATTGCAACCTCCTCGCATTCTGTTACATAGTGTTCTATACTTTCTTTTCCCCCACACAATTCACAAATTCTCTTTTCTCTGCCTCTTATCCCTCTTAAGTATATTGTTCCTGTTCTCATCCAAGCCTGCCCTTCTCTCTCTTACCTATTGCAGTAATCTACATACTCTTATCCTCCCCTGTTTCTTTTTATTTGTTTGCAAACTTGTAATGCTTCCATACTTTATAGATTTCCCCATATTTCCTGCCTTCTATATCTTCTATTCATCATTTTACCAATTTACCCACATCGCTTATATTCCTTTCCTCTAATCTCCATATATCCCCAATTCCTATTTTTTGCACAATTCCTCCTATTTGTGCCCACTAACTATTTGAGTTTTCTAATCTTTTTTGCTATCTCATGCACAACTGGTCAAGCTTCTATACCAAAATGTTATTATTCTTTCCATTATCATTCCAGTTCTTCTGGTCTTTTCTATTTCTACTAAAACTATTTACCTAGGTGCTGATCTTGGTAAGCCCAGTAGGTTTTTACAAAACCTGTAGTTTTGGTCCACCGTGCATGCTGTTTTTAGTCAGAAAATCTATGTGCTGGGTCAACTATTTTCCCCTAATAAAAGTATCATTTTTCTTCAAAATGGATCTCTTGAGATGTCTCAGTTTCACTAACAAGCTATATAAAAATGTTACGTTTAAATTCTTTGTACGATACTACAACGTTGTTGAACTGCTGCAAAGAGAAAGTAACGGTATAAAGTGAACGGGTGAGGGCCAATGGCTGCCACTTCAGATAACAAGTTTCTGTTGCAATTTCTGTAGTTCAGCTATTTTCTGATTCGCTGATGGCTGCTTGTGCAACACGTACCATCGGCTCAAACCGGAAATGAAGCAGAAGCTGTGGACATTTGGTAACAATTGCTGGTGCTATAAAGGCGTGAGGAAAGAGACTGTTTCCTTCCAGGTCAAGAAATAAGAGCAACAGATTGTGCTGTTCCGTAAGCGTGGCCAATTTCGAGACAATTCTGTAATGTTCTTCTTTATACAGCATTTGAGGTAGTAGCTACGTTTTTCCCAAATACTCCACATTACACTTTCACTTTCTTTTAAGCTTAGAATAAAACACATACAAAATAAATTTACCTAACTTAAACAAGTACACTGTTTCACAACAATACCAAAGTACTATGTATTAAATGCGTATGATCTTCTCCACTCGCTCTTCTAGAGGCTAATGTTATAAAAGTTATTCCTTAATATGAGGTGTGTTCCAGTTATACACTTTTTTCAGGACTGGAACCAGATATGAATTTCTGGATCTTTTTAAAATGCACATGGACGCTTTGTCACACTAAGGTGTTTAAGGGCTGGTTATTTATATTAAAGTTTATATTTGAGTTTACTTGCCATTATCTTATAAGGTGTTCCTTTTTATTCGTTATTTCCCAGCCTCCGATTGAGCAAGAATGACGTCATAGTTGAAATCATAGTGCGCTCTACGGAGCCGATGAGGTCAGTTTTGCGGCATAGTAAGCAAATTGCAGCGCTCTCAATGTGGTTGCGCTGGTAGCTAATATAACCAGCTTCCCCTGGATATGAACACAGACTACCGCGTCTACATGGTTGAATGCTACTTTCGTACCAGCTTTAAAATTGGTACGACATACAAATATAATTTAAACCGCTGTATAGAGGAGTTTATGCAACGCTATCCAGCATCCAGACAAGTCCCTCGGAGTGTAATGTTGTAAAAGTGTCCAGGCACCGTCAAATTGACGTGCTTTTGTTTGGAACATAAACGTCTTAAGTTTTCTCAGTGTACAATATAAACATTTTGTTAGTCTCGCGCTTAATTAAAATATCTATTAATTTTGTTATCCCTATGTCTTTTAAAACCAATAGGTGCATCAAATATTTCCAAGATTGTGGATCAGTTACTCACAAAAAGAGACCCTGGACGCTATAAAGTGACTCGTCCCAATCTAGAAGCAATTTAAGGGGAAGAAAGGAACAAAATATAAGAAAAGGACACAAGACTATGTACTAGAGATATTTTCTTGTTCATACTCGGATAAAAGCTTTGAACATAATGTAACACCAATTTATTATTCATTCCTGGAACATATTGTGCTAATTTTCTGGTTTCTTGTGAAGTTACATTGTGAGGAAACTGTGAGTGATGCGAATTTGATAGTGTTTTGTCTTTGCTTATATTTGTGTTATATCCAGTGTTTCTTTTGGGGTTATAACATTTAATAAGTACCCTGATGATAGGAGAGTTGCACACTCCCAAAACGTCGACATTTAAGCATCTTTTTGCCTGGCTGGTCGCCCGAGAAGTAAGTGGTCATATTCGTTGCCAGGAAAGCTTCAGGTCATATTTAAAAACTTCTTCTCATATCACGTTATCATGGTTACACCATTACCTACCTCACATTATATCTATTTCATTAAACATTGCATATTTTAATTCATTTAACTATTCTTTTTACAAGACATGAAATATCTAAAATAAGTGCTTCAAATGGGAGAGGAGATTTAGTAATTTATTGGCAACATAAACCACTGAGCTACTAACAGCTCATTGCTGCACTCAACTCGGCATAAAATAACAAACTTTTGTTAATTAAGAAGCAAAAGACTATTAATCCATAAGTAAACAAGTAAAGCTTGACATTTGGAAATCATTAATATAAAATATCTTTTGTATAAGTATTTTTTGAGCAAAAACGTATTATGTACTATATAAACAAGTAGAAGCAAACAGGTCACATCGATTTCCAATCATTGGTGCATTCTCTACAGCGAATAACACGCTTTAAACACACTTTCAATCTATACAATAGGAATGAAACTGTGCGCTGAAGCAAACTGATCATCAATCAGCACATTGCCTGGAGAGTGATATTAAAATTTGACATTCGCGTTATTAAAGCGGATGAAACAAAGGCAATCTCCATGTAGCCTTGCCGATACTTTGTTCAGCAGTTCCCATGGGGCTAAGCTCTCTGTAGTCAATATACATAATAGAGTAGAAGAGGAAATGTAATCCTAATTCGTGGATTGAACCGCTGAGCCGAGAAATCAGCTCCTGTGACCTGGAAGTGCTATCTGTCACAACTGTGTCAACGTTTACAGTTCCAATAGTAAAGGCAAATAACGTTGTTATTCTTGCTGCTGCTGAGTGAAAAGTGACTCCGAGGAATAAGCTCGAGAAGCTATCAACAGTTAATATCGTAGTGCTAATGGTTTTCTGGTGATTTAACAATCTCATCTGAATCGTGAATTTTGGAAGTTTGTTTGCCGAGCTCTAGCTGTAAAAGATATTCAAGTTAAGAAAAGGGAAGTCTACAATGACGATGATGATTTGTATATAAGGGCGGTCAACTGCTTGGTCATCAGCTCTCTTGCAAAAAGTAAATCATGGCAATAGCCAGAGATAAATTACTCAAAAAAGTCAAAACAAAATGACAATAAAATAAATATGCCCAAATGGGAAAAAACCAATAAAAACTATAATTAACAAAAAATACCAAAAGGCATAAAAACCGTTTTCAGTATTACCTTGCATTGACAAAACAAACTACCTGCCCATGGGGTGGTCGAATCAACTTCTTCCTTTTCTCAGGGGCTGGGCTAGCATTTTCATCAGGTTTATCCTAGCTTTTCCTTACTGTCGTTTTGGCAGTGAGGACAGGATTTTCCTGCTCCACATCCTCAATGGAGGAGGACTGCTTTCATACTGATAATGTCGTTTCCATTCGCTCGAAACGATCGGAAACTGCGATCGACGAACATGAGAGCCGACGAACTGAGTCCTCTCCGGATGATTCCTCAGAAGATGTTCTCGGAGGAGATGGTCGTGGACTTAAACGTTCGATTTGCTTGGTACTAGCCTTCTTATTTCCTCTGAGGAAGTCAGGTCTTTCATATGAGGTAGGCCGCGCCGTGGCTCAGTGGTTAGACCGCTTGGCTCTCACCAAGGCGGCCCGTGTTCTATCCCAGGCGACCGCAAAGTGAGATTTGTGATGATGATGATGATGATGATGATGATGATGATGATGATGATGATGATGATGATGATGATGATGATGATGATGATGATGATGATGGATATAGGGATGCTCAACTACAGCGGTTATCAGCGCCCTTTTAAAAACTACTCATGACAAAAGTTAGATACAAAAAGTTTCCAAAAACTATACTAATGTAAATAAACCCATCAAAACCACATGTACATAGAAAGCGGAAAAACCTAAAAAAAAATCAAAATCCACTAACAAATATGTTCGCTATATCCCAAAGTCTAAACGAGAAAAGAATCTAAAAACCCTCTCCACCACCGTGCCACCGTCCGCCAGCACCTCTGCGAAGCCGACCGGCAGCTGCAGAGACGTTCCAAGGGCCGCCAGGCGAAAACACTCCAGCAGCACGTGTCGCACAGACAACGCTTCCCCGCAAAACGGACACAGTGGAGAAGGCTCCCCTTCAAATAGAAAACCATGAGCAAAAAAGCAGTGCCCAATGTGCAACCGAGCCAAACTCACCTCCTCGCGACGAGACGACCGACATGAGGCAACCCAGGGAATCGGATGTTCCCTGACAGATCCAAGTTTACCACTGCGGTGAGCGGACCACTCCTCCCGCCAGCAAGCCCGCACAGCCCTCCGCAACCGCCGAATCCGCCACCCCACTACCTCGCATGCCCACGCGACCAGGGACCCATGCACACACCACGCCAACGCCAGAAGCGTGCAAAACGTGGAGGGCGCCCTGCATACGCCGCACAACAGGGCGGCAGTTGCACAGCTGCTGCAGGCCCCAAAGTGCACTGAGGGAATCACTTAGGACCAAGCAGCCCCCCAACCCTCGCCGACGCAGGTGGACAACACGGTGCTGGGGCGGGTTTTCTCTGGGATCTCCGGTTTTCCCCGCCATCTCATTCCATCGGTGCTCCATCTTCATCTCATGTATCATCAGTGTCACCGCCTGCGGTGCCGTATGTAGTAAAAGCGGGCGTTAACCACTACACATTTCATATGGTCTACTTTGCCTTCCCCTTGAATTATAATTTTTATTACTCTAACTTCATTTTCTACACCAGAATTTACTGGAATGTTTCAGACACTGTCTTCATCATTCAGCCTAGATTCACTGCTACATTTCCGTTGGTTATTTGAAGATGGCTGAATGCACTATATGATAAGAGCTTCCATTTGAACTTTCCATGAACTTTTTGAGTGATGCATTACATATTTCTGGTTCACATATCCTTGAGGTAGATGCTTTCTGGGTTGACTTAGTTGGTTGACTTAGTAGGTGTGCCCACTGCTGTTCGTGCTGGTGTCTGTTGTTTTGTCTATGATCTTGGTGTAGTTGTTATTCCAGATATTACTTTCCCATTTATGTCGCTAGTTTGTGTTGCGATTTCACGTCTAGGTACCGGCTTCGCTGCAACTGCACTGTAGGTAACGTTCCTAGGGACAGAAGGCTGACGAATACGCAAGACTTACCCGGATCTCTTGGATCGCCTTTTCCTCCATAAAACGGGGGCATTCTCTGAAGTTCGAAGAATGATTACCACGCAGTTACCACATGTTGCTGGTGAAGTACATGCATCATCATCTTTGACTTCCCCACAGTCAACGCAAGTAGCAAATCCATTACATGAATCACTGGTGTGGCCAAAGCGCTGGCATTTATAATACCTCTCTGGATTGGGTATATACTGCCCGATCAAAGGTAAAAAACAGGGTACGAGTGGGCACTATTTCACCTTGTTCTTTGCGGTGTACTCGATATACATTTGTCACACCCTGTTCCTCCAAGTTTTCCTGAATCTCCATATTGGACATTCCGTCCAATGCATTGGTGTTTACATCACGTGAGGAGTTCAGAGTCGTATGAAATTCAACGCGTATCAAATAGCTCGCAAGCATCCTGCGTCGCTGAAACGTTTCGACCAGGAGCGTTGCATTGCGAGGTCGAGTAACTGGACCAGGAATATTATCTAGACCCTTCTGAATAATAAAGGGGTTCAAGGTAGTAAATATTTGACCTTCCTCAGTTATCAAAATAGCCAAATAGCGAGGACCACAAGACTCAGCTATTTCAATTTGACTTTTCTTAACAGTTTTGTTGTTTTTATCAATTCCCACAGCGACAATGTCCTCCACCATTGAAAACGTCTCTGATGGCGAACTCACATCCTGGGCGCCACCCCGGCTTAGGTGAGAGTCCTGGCCTAGACTTTGCTCACCTCAGGATTTCACCTCCCAATAAACAGACAGAGAGAACAACACCCTTGATAGCTTCCCAAGCTTTCTTTTGTTTCCCCTCCAACATTTGTTCAAATGCAGGATTCTTTACAAGTTCTCTTATTTGTGGTCCGACAAAAATGGCTTACTTAACCTTTGCGTCACTTAATTTTCAAAATTTTTCTTTGGTTCTCTTTTGTTATTTGACAGGTGTGCCAACTCAAAAAAAAGTTACCCTAAATTTAAAATCCTAACTCTAAGATATGAAATGTCACTGTATCTTCAAAACAAGAGCCAATCTACCATTTTTATGGCGATTTTTTAATTCAGAATATATAAATACATGTAAATTTAACATTTTTAAGCCCGAAACATTTTCATTGTTGCCCAGTGTAATTAATTAATTATTAAATATAGCCAAGGTAGGTGAGAGCGTTTTCCCGATTGATATTAGCTCCCCTCCGTGTATTTTCCTGTATTCAGTACTAGCGGAAGACCTTTGCCCGTTATGGAAGCTTGACTATTTATATTACTAAGCACTTTGACTATTTTGATGTATTAGCTGCAAGGAAGAGCTGTAGTGTTTTATTTATCTGGAAGGATTCCCACACAGTATTTCAAAGCACTGGTGTATGTGAATGCGTTTCCCAGGTCTACACGACGTTAAACTTTTATCTGATGTAAATGCTGTTTCCTTCCAATCCCATTTCTGTCTTCTACTCCACTCTGGGAGAGAAGTTTCCTGAGACGAAGACAAAAGATGCCCTTTCTAATCAGACTTTCCTTTCGGCTGCTGTTTCTTGTCCAATATAGTCCCCACCATAAAAGTCAATGAGAACAACGGAAAAATTCATTATCCAAGTTGCTTCCCAAACAAATTCTTGTAGAAAGGCAGAGAAATAAAGCGTTAAGACTTTTGCGGGCAGAGCTATGTGATGATACAGTTTCTTTTGACTTCTAAATGTTGCTATAAATAGGGAAAAATTCAATTATTATATTGTATGCTGTAATATAATATATCGTCTTTTAGACGATTTTGGGAAAATAAAAACTTCGAAAAAGTTTTCTTAAATACAGTCTTCGACTAAAAAAAGAAACAAAAATATGAACATCTATCAGAATCAAAGTTCGATTCGAAAACATCGGAAGCACTTCATGACGCTATCACTCTGGCTTCATTCAAAGCTATGCGATGGATAGGGTGATGCTTGGCGGCTTGGCCGTACGCATGGTAGCCAAGCGGCGAAACGCCTGTGTCTCGTAAGTAGACCAGCATGACTTCGAATCCTTTGTGTGTACGTTTCTTCTTATTCCCCGTAGAGGAGAGCATCCATCCACTTTAATTGTGGTGCGAGCAATGCAGACACCTAATGGTACCTCTGACGTTACTAGAGGAACGTCGGGCCGAACTACCGAGCCCCTCCCGTAGGAGAGTTGTTCGGATTGGGTTGGACTCGAGAGGGCAGTGGTCCCGATACCTGTGGGAAATCTGGTACGTACCCGGACGGGGTTGAGGGAAGCCAATATTCCCGCGTCCTAGCTTGCAGAGCTAGTAGAAGGTGTGCTAGATCACCAGGCAGCACGATCGAGGTTGATCGATGGCCTTCCCCTTTGGGGTTGGCGCGCGTAAGTGGCGTATCTACTTCCATCCCATCTTGTGTTTTTGGAGTAGATCGGGGTGCTTTTTAGTCTCTAGATCTTGCCCTGTGGAAAGCCCCAAGGAGGCGCCGTACGCCATTCGGGGACAGCTCGGTAACTCCCCGGTCTTGAGAGGGGGGGCAGTCTCACCTTGTGAAGGTTGTCCTTCTCGATACCCTCGCATTATACAGAACTGTTCAATAAAAATGATCTTTTTTTGACAACTCAACCTTTACTCATCCTCATAATTTTGATAGTCCTTCTCAAATAGCCTCCCCTGAATGCGATGCACTTGTCCCATCGTTTGTGCCAGTCTTCAAAGACATGCTGGAAACAATTTTTGAGAAATTCTTCAAAATCGCCTCCGCAGCCTTCACCACTGCTTCTGAAGATCGATAATACCTCCCACGAAGGCGTTTCTTCAAGTTAGAGAATCGAAAAAAGTCTCATGGGGGTTAATCCGGACTACAGGGAGGGTGAGGCTTGCACTTCTTGTTGATTTTTGCAAGATATTAGCAACAACATTGGCAATATGCGGCCGCGTATTATCGTGGTGCAGCATCCAGCCTGCTTCACGGAAATGTGGCACCCAATGAAATGTTCAGCATTTCAGTAAATGATCTTATTGTAATTCGTGATCCTCTCTCACAATGGCAGCAACAATGTTGATGTTTTCTTCCGTAAGAGCAGTAACTGGAGCACCAGGTCCACCTTCCTTTGAAATTGGTTGTCTTCCCTCTTTAAACATTTTAAACTACCTTCGAGCTATGCTGTAGGGAAGAATGGATTCTCCATAGGCCTTCTGTAACATTGTATAGGCCTCAACTGAAGATCTGTTGAGACGGAAGGAAAATTTCAAAGCCGCATATTCTTCCTCGCGTGTTACCTCCATTGCCGCGGTAGGCGTTACTGAACATGTCTGAACTTGACCGGTACTCACAGGCGGAAACCAGGAGTACCAACAATGAAACTACTACAGCGTGTTTGTTTCACATTAAGCTAACAGAATATAATAAGATTGCATTTTAGTGCGAACAATTATGATCGTAAAAAACTATGATCATGCTTTATTGAACCACCCTCCTATGTGTGTTTCTTTTTATTATTGCTTTAATAGCAGTGTCTTATGTTTTTCTTGCAAAAAATAAATATTAATATTTTAGACACATTCATTCATAGAAACTCAAATAACATATTCTTGTGTTTTCAATATAAATGCAATATTACGAGGTGGGTTGAAGTTATAAACCTTCTATTTTTTACGACTGGGGCCAGATAGGAACATCTGGTTTAAAAAAAATATACGTGGACTCTTTGTGAATGCGTGACAGAGATGGCAGCGACGAGAGCTAGGACTAAAATGGCGAAGTTTTCTTTGCAAGAACAGCGTGTAATCGTTCGTTTTCTCCATTTTCGTGGTGTGAAACCTATTGAAATCTATTGCAAGTTGAGTGAAGCATGTGGTGAACATCCGTCAGCATTCATGGCACACACCTGGAAGAAACGTCTCGCATTTTCAGATCTTTATGCAGGATTCTATGCACAGATGCCACGGAAATGCCAATTTTGGAGGCGATGTCTGAAGCGTTCAATCGGCCATTCTGCAAAATAACGTTCTCCACTCGCTGGATTATGTCTTCAGACCGGCTGGTGCGAGGCCGGACTGTCTTCTTTTGTTGTCACACGATGTTCTGCCTTCATTGAACTGTCGCACCCAGGAACGCACATTAGACATATTCGTGGTACCATCACCACATGTCTCACTCAACTGGCGATGAATTTCAACAAGTGACACACCACAAAATTGGATAAAACGAATGGTAACAGGCTGCTCTTGCAATGAAAACTTCACCATTTTAAGAATCAAAGCAGTACTAACTCTCTTAGCTTCCTGGAACGCACATTAGACACATCCATTGTACCATCGCCACATGCCCCACTCACCTGGCGATGAATTTCAATAGGTGTCACACCACGAAAATGTTGAAACCGAATTATTACACGCTGATCTTGAAATGAAAACGTCGCCATTTGAAGTATTAAAAGCAGACTTAACTCTCGTCACAGCCACTAGAGTTCTGCGCACTGAACAGTGCTACCATCTCTGTCACGTATTCACAGAGATTCCAGTGTATTTTAAAGTAAACCAGTCCTGAAAAAATACGAGATTTCATAACTTGAACGCACATCGTATTAGAAAATTTCCTTAATGTTGGTTGTGTAAACACTCGGGCTCATTCATCTGTTTTGAATGGTACTGGCATATAATGATGCGAAGTACCCTCTCGTCATAATTTTACTAGGCTTTTAGTCTCATCCAGTCTCTGTAGAATACAGAGGGTTCACACCTGCTGCAAGTTAATTTCCATTTTTGTTTCACTTCACATATACGATAAAACTTTTATTTCAGTTAGCTTAAAAACAGAATAGAGTGTTTCTGTTCCTATTTGTGACCATAAATACCATAAAATCAAGTAAAACTTAGCAACTGGAAGTCATAATACAATTTGTGTAATATATTTTTCGTATTTATACAATAAGTGTGGAAAGGTAGAGTCGGACTGAAAAATTCAATGCCATAGCCGGGATTTGAACCACGGATCTTCTGGTTGCCGTCCAGCCACTCTAACCATTGAGCTACTATAGCCAACGTTCCGACAAGACATTAAATTCTCCAAATGACTCGTGTTTTTCCCGGTAAACCACTTAGGAGTTCTCATAAACACATGAGGCAGCTACTTTAATGGCGACTTACAACGTGTAAGTACTTTAAGGCCCGGGCTTTATAGTTCGGACCACTATTAGGTCAATTAATGAAAATTAATTGTTCTTTCACACTAACCGTGTGTAGGCTAAAGTATGGAAAAGTAGAGTCAGACTGAAAAACTGAATGCCATAGCCGGGATTTGTGGTTCAAATCCCTTTCCATACTTTAGCCTACACACGGCCAGTGTGACAGAACAATTAATTTCCAATAAAATGTATTTAAAACGATATGTGGGATTCAAGTGAGTGAGTGAGTGTGTGGTGTTTTAGGGTCCGTCGACAACAAGGTCATTTGGGCCCGAAGTCAACACTAAAACCTAAAAGCTACACAGATTAAGCTAAAAAGGTAAAATAAAATAAAAACACTCAACTACTAAAAGTACATAAAAAAGGCCCATCCCAAGACTAACAATTTAAAATCTCTAAAATTAACAAATATAAAATGTAAGTCAGACTTGTTTATAAAAATCGATTTCGGCAACAAACCGCAGTGCCTTAACCACGGCCACTGGGTCGTCCCCTAAAACACCCAGCAAGTTAGTCCCCAAGCCTACTGACTGGCGAACGCAGGCGTACTGCGGGCAATCGAGTAATACATGCCACTGTGGGATTCAAACTTTTATAGATCTAGCTCCTACATACATGTTTATAACCACTCGGCTCTCAGTGCATGTTTAGTAACTGAGACTCAATTATTAGAGGATTCTTAGGACGAAGCTAAAGAGAGACGTTCCGTGACTCTATTATAAACCGGCCGTGGAAACGAAGTAGACTTAAAAAAAAAAAAAAAAAAAAAAAAAAAAAAAAAAAAAAAAAAAAACCCCTTCCTGAGTATTTTTATTTTCAAAGGGTGTTTGTTGTTTACGATCGAATGAATCTTTTGTACATCTGTATTTGCATCTTTGGAGTTCGCTAACCTTATAATTTGAATCCATTTTCCTGCAAAAAGCATAAAATTCAATCGAATTTGAGGCTTTTAAGCACTCCAAAGAAGTGCTATCAAGACTGATTTGGAGTAACAATGTATACATAAACGTTTTAGCACCAAGATTATATCTGACACTTATAAACAATTTTAGAAAAGATGCGAGGCAAAGAGTAGGAAGGGCAACCGATCATATGCATATTATGCTTTTACGTTTCGAGTCATCCCGAGGAGGCGGTACGGTATATATATATATATTTCTTTGTGTTTCTTTTCGTTTCATTTTCAACTTTTCTTCCCGCTCCACTTCCTGCTCCTTCTTCTAAGAAGTAAGTGAGGAGAAAGAACAGGATGCTAAAATATAAAAGGTACGGAGAGGTATGGCTTTAGGTAAGCGTAAGTGTTGCATTTGTTATTACACGGCTTCGTTTTCAATTGTTACTCTGACCTTGTATTTTTTACTGTTTTCCCTTGTTGTTAGCAAATGGTGTACTAGATTACATGTATAACTCTCCAAAATTACTCAAATTTCCATTGCGTGTAATATTATTTACTTACGCTTCAAAATTAAAGAACCGGCGAGTGGACGGTGGGTGAGGCATATTATACCATTGTTTTACCTGTGGAAATGTCTCTCGAGAGGTTCGAAACCACATTTGTTACTCTGGTAATTTACTCTGGTAAATTTGTTACATTTTTGCTTAAATTTAGTCAAAAATGTGTAATATGGAAAACACATCATTACTGAATTCTTAAAATCTAGTGACCTTAGAATGTAGAACACAAGTACACGTAAAAGAAGATTTATTCAATTAACAGATTAATTACCCACCAGCCTGCTTCTTATCTTATATGATTTTTCGTAAGTCTGCTCTGGTAGTGATTCTTTAGAATGAATTTAGCTAAAGCGTTTATTAAAATGCAAATATCTTAGAGGATTCTTTCAATAATTACAATAAACACAATAGGTTTTTAAAAGCACACTAATGTGTATTTATTTCCATAGGGTATTACATAAAGCAGATGTAAGAAAGGCAGCATTAGAAACTTTAGGTATGTGATACCTGAAGTCGTTGGGAATCTCGCCTATGTCCAAGACCGCCGCCTTGGATTCCCTTTTTTCACCTCACCCTCAAGGTCCTTGAATTTTCTAGAAACACTCATGTTCTAGGTGACTTTGGGCAAGTGCTGAAGTCCGTCTGCATAGTTGTTCTAATAACCTTCCAATTACCGACAAGATAATTAATTTGCTTACTTGAAATTGGCTGCACAGAGCACCGATTGATGACTTATTTTATATGTATTATTTCTGTCTCATTAAGGATTTAAATTTGCTTTTCAACAAGATCATTAAAGCGCGCGATATTAATTTTTAAATTATCAGGCAAAAAGCTCCATATATGAACATCATATGCAGATTCCACTGGTGATTATTATTTGAGCTAGACAGAAATTTCTTGTTTTAAAACCTGTGTAGTCCTTTGATATTTCAAGCGAACTTCCCATATTAATATATCACATGGCTTTCTCGCATCTGAATATTCCTCGTTATCTTTTATGTTATGGCTAAAGCTGGATGTAGCTGTTTCTGTTTATATACGGTTTTGTTAATGCTAATTAATATGAACTAAAACATAATTAAAACAAGTGGGTGTTTCAAAAAGGTTATGTGACTACAGAGAGGATTTAGATTAAACTCAACACAAACCTCTGGTTGTATAAAATGAGGCAAGTTAATAAATGTATTTCATACTTAATGCTAGTGGAAGAGGAAACAGGCGCAGATCTCTTTTATAAAAAATTGGTGAAAAATACTTGCATTTCGTACGGTTTGCCTTTAAACATAAAGAATGTTAGCTGACGTTTGGCCAATATTTTCACAATATTCAGAATTGGACTTTTATATCCAAAACACTTTTAATTTTCAGCTTTGCATACCATAGCTTGTGATTTGATATTTCATGTATTGGTGCAGAGTATATTAAATAACAGAAATTGCAGTGATTAAATTAAAAGTGTTATATAGAACGAGGGTGAGTCAAGTGAAAACCTTAAATTTGTAATAACAAATCGATATTTCGTACCGTTATCCTGTAAGTTGGTAAGCGTGCTACAAAGAGCGTGCACAATGGCCTGTAGGTGTCAGTATAGTGCAGATGCACATATACCATCTCAGTATCAGTATAAACATAGCTGCCCCACTTGCGACTTGCACCTGGGAAGAACAGCGTTCCGTTATTCAGTTTTTTGCGTAGTGAAGGTGTAAAACCTATTGAAATTCGTCAACAATTGAAGGTGCAGTACGGTGATGCATGTTTGTCACAGCAGCAAGTCTACCAATGGAGTAGGAAGTATGCAAAAGGTGTGACTTCAGTGGAATATGCTCCACGACCAGGTCAGGCACAACGAGTTGTCACTCCACAGAACATTGTAGCAGTTGATGCCATAGTGAAGAGAAACCGCCGAGTGAGACGGAATGGCACAGCAGCCTGTTAACAGATTAATCGTGGATCAAAGGTACGCCACGCGGTGCATGAGTGATTGCGCGGACTACCAAAGAATTTTTTTCTTAAGTATTTATGCACTTTGTAAGCGCTGTAGGACTTGCATTGACCGTCGGGGAGATTATGTTTAAAAGTGATACAGCTTTGTACCAGCCCTGCACAATAAATAATATTTAAAGACAGGGGCGGCTTCTGAGGTAGTGCCGCTGTGCCATGGCACCATCTGTATGAAAACGAAAGAAAGAGAAATGTATAGGAATTGCGCAAAAAAGATTGTTTCTAAGTGTCTGCTCCCTCGTGTGAATAAGCGCGTTAAACGCAAGCGCTCTGTCGGTTGTTTTGCGTGGCTTGGTGCCGATTCCAGAATGGCACCGTCTACGCTCATAAGCGCCTGTGTTAAGGGCAATGATATCTGCTTATACACGGCTTCTTATGGGTGAAGGTGGTGCCGAGATTTCTCTGGCGCATAACTTACGCTTTATCCGTTATAGTGCAGTAAAGCAAGGGACTTAAGATAACTGTCTCTCTGTCGCGAAATCGTACACGAACGCTTCATATCACATTCTCCATGAATTGTATTATCAAACTTTTACTGTACTTGTTACACCTGCGCGTAACAAGAGTACGGACGTAATAAATATCTATTTCCGTTTCCCTATACGTTCTGTTTGGTACAGTATATTATAAAATAGGATGAATTATTGATAAGATTACCTAAATCATTCGAAATTGGTACACATATTTATAATTAAGACAATCTTACCTTCTTTCTTTTTTTCTTTCATTCTTTCTTTCTTTCTTTCTTTCTTTCTTTCTTTCTTTCTTTCTTTCTTTCTTTCTTTCTTTCTTTCTTTCTTTCCTTCTTTCCTTCTTTCTTTCTTTCTTTCTTTCTTTCCTTCTTTCCTTCTTTCCTTCTTTCCTTCTTTCCTTCTTTCCTTCTTTCCTTCTTTCCTTCTTTCCTTCTTTCCTTCTTTCCTTCTTTCCTTCTTTCCTTCTTTCCTTCCTTCCTTCCTTCCTTCTTTCCTTCTTTCCTTCTTTCCTTCTTTCCTTCTTTCCTTCTTTCCTTCTTTCCTTCTTTCCTTCTTTCCTTCTTTCCTTCTTTCCTTCTTTCCTTCTTTCCTTCTTTCCTTCTTTCCTTCTTTCCTTCTTTCCTTCTTTCCTTCTTTCCTGCTTTCCTGCTTTCCTGCTTTCCTGCTTTCCTTCTTTCCTGCTTTCCTGCTTTCCTTCTTTCCTTCTTTACTTCTTTCCTTCTTTCCTTCTTTCCTTCTCTCCTTCTCTCCTTCTTTCCCTCTTTCTTTCTTTTCTTCTTTTCTTCTTTTCTTCTTTTCTTTTCTTCTTTCCTTCTTTCCTTCTTTCTTTCTTAATTTATTTATTACTTATTCATTTGTTTTTTATTATTTACTTATTTATTATGATACTGCCAATACAATGTCTCACTGGTCGCCCCTGTTTAAAGACATATTTCAGTTTTCCATTTGATTCACTCTCGTATTATTTTGGTAATTGGGGAATACTCAATAAAGTATTATTAAAAGAATACCATGATATGTATTTCCATATCCTTTTAGGATATTCCCTTAACGATACCCATGATTGAAAATTTGAAATCCTGAAGTTTTATACAACAGATGTAACTCAGTGTCAATATGATTCAGCCCAAATTTTATCAATTTCACTTTGATAGTTAGTAAAATACGGTCAAATTTATTTATTTTTGGTTACATTACCCAAAATGTTCCTTGCGACAAAATAACATAAATTTTGATCTAATATTTTAACAACAGGTACCCAGTACATATCATTTTATAACTTTCCCTTAGTTTTCTCTGTCTCAATAACTTTAGGCTCCAGAAAATTTTAAAGCTATGAATATAGCTCTTTTGCCCAAAATTTCATATTCTTGTGTTTTGTAGTAAAAAAGTGTGCTTAAAATGTAACTCACAATAAAACCCAGGGCAATTTCTATTCACTGTGTCTCTATAAATGTCTGTAGCAGGTTTCATTAGTCTAACAACAAAACTGTGACGCAAGGACCATATTAAATGATGAAGAATGACGAAATTTTCAATAGCGATAAAACAAGGATAAAGAAATAGAGTTCATATCTAACACTAGCATTTGCGTAACTTTCAAACTCGTTTACAGCATTTAAAAATGGCTTGCGGTAGCATTCTTTGGATTCAGGAATGCTTACACTACTTTATGGACTAAAAAGAGGAAAGGGTGATCTTTTCAAAATGTTCATAAAATTTCAGTAAAACATATTCTTAACACGTGACAGTTTCAAACATAAAAAGTAGACGGCCGTCTTTTTGGCTGAAAGTTTTATAGAAGGAGCTTGAAAACTGACATATGACTTTTGCTACCATTTAAAGTTGACCAAGATATGACATAGTTAACCTGGCCACTGAGGGTACATTGCTACAAGCAAGGAACCAAAAGGAACCAAAATCTTTTACCGGAAAGATCCAGAGGATTCATACCAACCTATATGCTGCTTTTGCATATTATTTGGTCCTATAAAACCCTAGGAATTAACTTGTAGCTGTCCAAACCCCCATCTCACTCACGTTTGTTAAGAAGGCACATTAATACATGTTGCAAAATTAATCAAAGAGTAACAAGTTAAAGCCTCCTCCAGTCCTTGACCAACTCTAACATATACGTTTTCTTTTTCGAATTTCCTACGTTCAAAATCTTTATAAACATCATATCCAATTGTAGGGCCACAATTTCACTTTAAGATTCTGCACGTGTCAATCATTTCATCTAATCTTACTCAAAATGTAATATTGACCTTAACTGAATTTCGAAAGAGACTATATGAAAGAAGTTATAAAGAAGAGCATAAACCACTGAAAGAAGGAGAATCCCAGGAAAGCCAGAGGAAGTATACAGAGAGAATCAGAGAGGACAGGCACAAATGATTAAGTAGAAGAAGACACCTGACAACTCGGATATCAGGAACTGACGAACCAGCTCCATCTACAGATGCTGCTTAGTTTTGCTCATACGCCATGCCAAGAAATTTACTCCCGAAAAAAATCCTTCGTTCTCCACCGCGTTGAATCCGCAACCAAAGACTAACAAAGTATCACGCTGTGACATTCAAAATACCAGGTTCAATTATTGTATCTAAATAAATAAAACCTTTCTCTGTATTTATTTTAAGTTTGTTTTACTTAATTTTATTACTACTTAAATTTCGTTAATTCAACTATTGGAGATGAGGGTCACCATGGCAACAAAAGAATGATTCCTAGCGAAAACAAAGCGCATCGTTTAAGATTTCTGCATGCGTCTAGCTTCTTATTCAGCAGCTTGTTGTTCTTTTGTTCTCTATGACTTGCTTTCAAAATATTGTAGAAGTAACAGAAATCTTCGCTTGCCATTCGCATGGACTATAGATTCAAGGATTCGTGACTAGGACAATATCTTCCAGATAAACCAGAGAGCAGGAATCGGACTTACGGTTTGTGTTTGCTGTTTGTTATTTTTGTTTCCTTCTTACGGGCTACGACTTGCGTCTAGGCAATATTTTGTGGTATTTAGGCCAAGTAATGTTGGAACGCTGTTATACAACACGTTTGGAGAAATTACAAGTACAATAAGTTGTTATTTATTCGTTTATTAATATATAATTTGACAAATTTATTATATTTCGGAAAGGTGTTATACGTTTAGGACTACTACGAGGGGATTCGCTAGTGCAATGCACCGATACTCCCAAGTGGCGCATCAAAGGGAGAAAGGATGAGGTGAGAGGAGACATAAGTTCCGTTTGAAAGCTCTAAAATGTAGGAATTTGTTTTAATGATCTGAGTGGATCTGGGAGAATTGACAACCCTGACAATTGTTGACAGTTGACGGTCCTAAATGTGCCATATTCTTTGATACGACTGTAGACACTGAAGTTTATATGTGTATCTTCAATACATTTGTGTAGCAGCTGGATGATATCGAGTTCAGAGAAGGTTATTTCCAACAAGATTGAGCAATATGCCATATATTTGACACCGTGGAATTTGTAACCAGTTTCTCTAATAATCGAATAATCTCAAAAGGTCTGTGGCTCCCAGATCCCCTGACCTAACCTCACCGGATTTTTTTTATAGGAGGTATATAAAAATATAGTGTACATGAATAGCCCACGGACAATTGATGTAGTCAAGGAATCCCCGTAAAACTTCAGAGAATATGGTGAGACGACTACAAACATGTATAGATGCTGGTGCAGGACACTGCCACCTTTTTCTCTGAAATGTAAATGGTGTAACATAGTCTCCAAATTATGCATTTTACTCTCCCTAAGTTGTGTGCTATTATTGGTTCAAACATTATGGCCTATTTAAATGGTTCAGATTTATATGGATCGCACATATTACGTCCTAAGGTGTGTTGCGTCCATTTTAATTATCCATTTCAATACTGGAATTCATTAAGAGGCGAAATATGAGCTGAATTATCTCTCTTCTTCTGATCCATCACGTTTTCATAACATTATACAGAGCGTCCCAAATTAATGTATACACTCTTTGAACTGTTACTTCTCCGCAACTAAATGAGACAGAAATACAGTTTTTGTTATGCATGATACTCAAGACACTGGAAAAGCATAGCAACACGTTCATAAGTTTTGTTTGTTTGTCTCATTTCATAGATTGTTGCGGAGAAATAACAGTTCAAAGAGTGTATACATCTATTTGGGACACTTTGAATGTTTTTGGCTACATTTATTTGTTTTACCTTGTTGCTACCTTGGCTTAGATGACACCCTGGTCTTCTGCTCTGCCAGGTAGCTCTTAACCTCCATTCCTCCTTGTTACTTAATTAGCCCAATTTCTTCCCCTTCACCTTCCTTTCTTATATTCTTTACATTTCAGGCCCATTTTTCTTTTACTTACTGTAAGAACTCACAAACACTTCTTACCTTCTTTTCCTCCTTTCCTGTTAACCTTTTTATAGCCATTATCCTCTTCTGTACTTTCTCCCACTTTTCCTCCCAAAACTTTCTTTTTCTCAATATTGCAACTTCCTCGTATGCTGCTACATAGTGTTCTATGCTTTGTTTTCCCCCACACAATTCACAAATTCCATTTTCTCTACCTCTTATCCCTGTTTGGAATATTATTCCTGTTCTCATCCAAGCTAACCCTTCTCTCTCTTGTCTATTGCAGTAATCTACATATGCTTCTCGTCCCCAATTTCTTTTTATTTGTTTGTAAAAATTGTCATGATTTCATATTTTGTAGACTTACCCATATTTCCTCTCTTTCTATATCTTCTATTCTGCATTTTACTAGTTTACCCACATCGCAAGTATTTCTTTCCTCTAATCCTCACATATCTGCCATTCCTATTCTTTCCATAATTCCTTCTATCTCTGCCCACTAACTATTTGAGTTTTCTAATGTTTTTTGATGTCTCATGCATAATTTCATAATTTCCCCTTCTTCTTTGGCCAAGCACCTATACCAGAATGTTATTATTCTTTCCATTATTCCATTTCTTCTTGTCTTTCCTAATTCTACTAAAGCTACTTCCCTAGGTGCTGATCTTGGTAAGCCTTGTAGCTCTTTACAAAACCTTCAGTAGTTTTGGTCCACCGTTTTGTTTACCTCTGTCCCCCCCCCCCCCGCCTCAGATCCCCACTGTATACAGCATTTTGGATTGTACTAGTGCTTCATGCATTCTTTCTGACTACTTGGTTGTCATTTCTAGCCTATATTTGCGTATTCTTATCCCATTCATTGCCGCGCTTCAATTGTTCACCTGTGTGCTTCCCACTATAACCTCACTTCTAAGTATTCATTGACCGCTTCCTCCCATTGGCCATTTGGTAGCCACTTTTCATTTTTTGTTTTTGTTTAACTCCCCTCTTGAAGGCCATAACTTTCGACTTATTTATGTTTATTTTTATTCCCCACTCTTCACATAATTTCTGGAAAACCACTTTATGTCATAACTTAAAATAAGCGTACGTGTCCTTGAAATTCTCTAAAATTGCATAATATGTATTGTGGTTCTCATAAAAATCGTTATATATGAAAGAAGAGTCAATAGAAGATATCGGTTGCATTATCTCTTAAATTATTGTTTTTTAATATAAGGAAACTTCTTCTTCTTTCTCTAACTCCTTTATGCTGTTAAGCGTGGAGTACAAGCATCTTCTACCCATTTCTTCCACTTTTCTCGGCCCATTATTATTCTCTTCATTTCTGTCATGGTTTTCCCTCTATCCTTCCCCAACTTCTCAATGCATTCCTGATACAACATGCGTGGCCTTCCCCTAATTCTTTTACCTTCTGGTCTTGCTTCTAAATATTGTTTGGGTTTTCTTTCTTCTGACATGCGGAGTACATGTCCATACCATTTAAGTTGTCTTTTTTCCAATATTTCTTTAACGGAGTGTGTACCCAACTCTTCCCTTATTGTTACATTTCTTATCATATCTCTTCTTGTCTTCCCCACAACTCGTCTTAAATGTCTCATTTCCATAGCATTGATTCTGCTTTCTTGTTTCTGTAGGAGAGTCCAGCTCTCTGCTCCATATAATAGAATTGGTAGTATTATTGTTTTAAATACTATAATTTTTGTATCTTTTGTTAGTTCCTTTTTCTTCCACAATAGTATTATTAATCTGATAGTAGACCGAATTGGCCTTTCTTATTCTGTTTAAAATTTCCTGCTCTATTTTTCCATCCTTATTTATAATTGTACCCAGGTATTCATAACTGTCTACCTGTTCTAAGATTTCACAATATACGAAAACGAGCTTTTTAAATTATATTGTGTGTTATTTTCAAAAAGGCGCGTTTTCATGTAAATTTAGTAAGTAAAGTTATCAATGACAACACTCATTAAATTATACTTAGGGTTGTTTTTCGTGAGAAGCACGTTATATGAAAACAGAAGTAAAGAAAGATATCAGGAGCTTCCTTCCTAAATTATATTAAGTGATACGTTTAATAAAAATCTCTATGCAGAAACGTAGTTTAAATGAAGATATAGGTAAGCTCCCTATTTAAATTTTATTAGTTAGTTTTAATGAAACAAAGTCATTCATTTGAAAATAATTTAAAAGTACGTTCATAGCAGTTTACTTCCCTTCGTGTTTAACACTTAAAAATAAAAAAATATAGGATCCAGAGATGAATATAATAGAACATGAAGGTTAAATAACGGTCAACGTGGCAGGAAAAATTGTCTAAACTCAAAAGTATTACTTTATGGCTACCTTTATTAACATCTGCCTCCATACTTGGAGACTCACTAAACAGATATTTGAAAAGGTTTCAGTACGTTTTTCCCTCGGATCATTCTTGAAGAACCCTTACTGTTGTAAATAAAGGCACCCGGACATTGATCCTCATAATATATCATGCCTTTCTGTTGTAATGGATAAAGCATGTACCCAGTAATCCCATGGCGCAACTTTTAATCTCAGCTGTGGTGCATTGCCTGGATGAGTTTCCGGGAATTTCTCTTCGCTTAAAAAGACAAAATCAACCATCTGCATCCTCCTAGACTCTAGGCTGATTTGGGGAACCATTCAGCATCGCAGCTCCATTAACTGCCACTAGATTTTATAGGGAACTTTAAAATACTAAAATATTTTGGTATATAATTCTTTATTCCTATAAAGCAGCAATTTGGACAGCAATTAAGCCTCCTTAAACCTTAAATAGTCTGAAGAGGAGAAAACAATTGAACCGAAATTTATTCTTTATCTATTATTATCATCATTATGATCATTATTATTAATTTATTTATCTATTTATTGTTACTTACACATAGTGATTAGAAGATCTATTTTATTCCAGCCAAAAATTGGATATTTACATTTAACTGGAAAAACTCCACAGCACCATGTATTTCAAAGCAAATTTGTGTGTAGGTTTGTATGACCTGTGTGTCCTTAATATGCAAAAACCAAGAAAATGTGATTAAAATACCAACCTTCCTCTTTAGGTTCAGTGTCTTCCTATTCTGAGGCAGCAGGATTTTCAGGAACATCACCCCAAGTACGCTTTCATGGAAAAGAGTTCTGTCTTATTTACCCAAAAATAGGTGTCACGATTTAAGGAAATTATCATAAGCATGTTAAATGTACTTGAAATTCAATTGGTGTCTTGAGTTTTCGGTAATTAAACTGTGAAGTGCTCTTAATTCTGAATGTCTTGTACAATTGGCAAATCGTAAGAGATATATTACACCAAAGTATATATCTAAACAAGAATGCATTCGAGTAATTCTTGCTTTTACTGCTTCTGTATTATTGGCTTAAATTTTCCAATGGTAGGTACATTTTTTTTCGAGTAACAAGTCGCTATGCTTTTTATTTTTTATCATAGGAGAGGCAGTGAATCTTCAGGTCATTATATAGTTATCTGCCCTTTAAAACTCTATGGTTTTAGCACTTACTCTTATCTCTTCATACCTACAAATATGTAAATGTGTAAATATAAAATGAAATGAAGATCCTGTAAATCCCTTGAGAGTAAAGACCTCGTATTGCTCAGGGACTAGCAATTGAGTAGCTCATTTGGGTGCAACTCATAAGAGCCTTGCGCAGTTGCTGAGCTCCAGTAAAGTGTACTTTCGTGTCCTTAGCACTGTGGTTTACACACTTAACATATAAATCATTCTCGCATACACGAGGTGCGTTTAAGTCATAACACCAGGACCGGGACCAGATAAGATTTTCTATTTTTGTTTTTAAAAAAATGCAAGTGGACTCTTTGTGAACGTGTGACAGAGATGGCAGCACTCTACACTGCATAGAACTCTAGTGGCTGTGACGAGAGTTAGGACTGTTTTTGTTACTTAAAATGGCTACGTTTTCATTGCAAGAACAACGAGTAATCATTCGTTTCCTCCATTTTCGTGGTATGACACCTATTGAAATTCGTAACCAGTTGAGTGAGGCATGTGGTGATGACCTTGGATGTGTTTAATGTGCGTTCCTGGGTGGGATGGTTCAATTAATGGAGAACATTGTGTGACATACCAAGACAGTTGCAGACATTACATCCAAAATTGGTATTTCCGTGGGATCTGTGCACACAATCCTGCATGAAGATCTGAAAATTTGAAAAGTATCTTCCAGGGTGCCACGAATGCTGACAGATGATCACAAGACTGCGTGCGTGGCAAATTGTCAGGCAATTTTGACGCGTGATGACGGCATGAATGGAACTTTCAACGGATTGTGACAAGGGATGAGACGTGGATGCCCTTTTTCAATCCTTAAACGAAGCGCCAGTCACCTCAATGGAAGCACACAGACTCACCACCACCAAAACAATTTCGGGTGAGCGCTAGGGCTAACAAAATGATGATGGTCATATTCTGGGATAGCAGTGGCTAACTACTTACTCATTGCATTCCAAAGGATACAATGGTGACAGCTGCATCCTAACAAAATGTTTTTAAGAATTAACTCCTCCCAGCGTTGCGTGAAAATTTGGCGGAGGAGGTTGAACGTCTGCTCTTTCGCTAAGACAACACACCAGCGCATCGGCCGGACGCGAAGCAGGAGCCTGTTCGTGATAATAACTTTTAAATGACTGCTCATGCTCCCTACTCACCTGACCGGGCTCCTAGCGAATTTTGGCTGTTTCCTACGATGAAATACACTCTCTGTGGTCACGGATTCATTAGTCGAGCCACTATTGTCTCAGCGATTTTCCAGTGATCAAAACACACTTCTAATGAAGCGTTCGCAGCGGCCATGAAATCATTGCGTCGACGTTTTGAAAAATATGTACGGCTAGAGAGAAATGAAATGTGTGTAGTATTTAACGCCCGCTTTTACTACATACGGCACCGCAGGCGGTGACACTGATGGTACATGAGATGAAGATGGAGCACCGGTGGAATGAGATGGCGGGGGAAACCGGAGGTACCGGAGAAAACCCGCCCCAGCGCCGTGTTGTCCACCAAAAATCTCACTTTGCGGTCGCCTGGGATCAAACCCGGGCCGCCTTGGTGAGAGCCAAGCGGTCTAACCACTGAGCCACGGCGCGGCCGGCTCGAGAGAGATTACGTTGAGAAGTGACACTAGTTTCACATTTTTCTTGTGCGTAGCTACTTCCAGTTCCCTCCACGTTGCTCTGTTCCTAGCCTTTGTTGATCACTATGACCCTGCTAACTTTTTGAAGCTAACTCATAATAAAGAAGAAATAAAGAAGATTTTTAATTTCTGCAACTCGGCCTTTTAATTCTACGAACCCACAAAGTTTCAAGTGGTGTCAGGAAGTGGGATGACATCGCCGAACACTACAGCCATAGACGCCGCATTGGAAAAGATTCTGGAGAAGATGATGGAAATGAAAGCCGAACTGACCTCGGAAATGATAGCGGCAAACAATAGCCTGGCCGCGGAACTTACAGCGAAGACGGAGGCGGTAAATAGCGACCTGGCCGCAAAGTTGGAGACGACAAATCACAATCTGACTGCAATGAAGGCTGAATTAACAACAGAAATAAGAGCAGCGAACGACAGTTTGGCCACGGAAATGAAGGTGGCTAACGAGGTTCTCACCGCCAAATTTGAGGAACAGTTGGTCGGCGTGAGGGATGACGTCGCGGAGCTGGGCAAGCGGATGGGTCAAGTAGACGAGGGCCTTAATGATTTAAAGGAAAAGGACGACAATAACGCCAAGTCCCTGAACGCCATGGTGGAAGACGTCGAAGACCTTGCGAACCGCGTAAACAACCTGAAGGGAAAGGCCGACAGCAGCACGAAGTTACAGTATGGAAGTTCAAATGGTTCAGCACGTCAAAGAGAAGTTCTACGTGCGAAGGTTGGAATGCCGCGCCCACATCATGCAGATTATTGTTTAAGAATAAGAGCAGCTTCCTGTGTTCAAACACAGAAGCGCTAACTTTCAGTCGAACCTTGTAGGAATTAAAAGGGAGCAACTACAGTAGGTACTCAAAGAGGAAGTTCGGCGCCAAAGAGTTGGCTTATGTGTATATTTTTGAAGCTAACAGCGAAATGAATGGAAGTCGATATTTTCGCAGCCACAAAGATACTTTGCTCCAACCGACGCACTTGTGTTTGGTTACACAGTATCGATATCGTGTATCGAATGGCAGACTGGGCTCATCAATCACTCATTGTTGTGTCCCGCACCCATTTATGTCAACCACGCCGCTCAACTTTGTTTAATGCAACTTTGGCATGTAGTGGTCGGAGCAGTTCTGTGCTGCCTTGTAAATAAATTACCATACCTTCCGGCTAGCCCTGTTCCATTCCGAAATATATTTTGCATGACGTCCGCCTCACTGATTTTCAATAAGTACATTTGACTCGTTTTAACACCAATCTTTCCTTAAACATCATATTTACTTTACGTACTAAAACATATGCTGCGATAGTGTTAAGGGGAGGCATCAATGAAAAATGATAAAATCCAGAGTTTACATCGGAGCTGGATATTGCCTTCTATAGTGGGATTTTCGCATGTTATATAAAATGTCCAAAGACATACAGTTTCTCCTTTATAAACTTTATATTTTAGATTCAGGTTTCACTGCACATCAGTTATAAAACTTGGTATACTTTTTGGTGTGTTTCAAGTAGGTTTGGAGAAAAAAATATTTGTGTGAATATATTAAAATTTTCCTCAATTTTGAGGTTAAAAGTTTACTAAGAAACTAGGTATTCAATGTACAAGTAAAATACCAACTTTTATTAGGCATTTGTATCAGAATATGTATGAAAAGTTTCACATAAATTCATTGTAAATTGCAAGTTCTGAAGCATTTTGACCACACAAAAAGAAAAATCTAAAGGGGAGAAATTTAAATTCAAAGCTTTACAGTCTGATTTTTAAAAGAAGATACGTGAAGGTCATCAGGCAAGGGACGTGCAGGGTAAGAAGGGAAGTTCGTTGCTATGGTAACGTAAACAAAGGTTGCTAGATTGTATACACTGGTGCATCACATAATCACTTTTTTGTAATTTTAAGTCCTCCAATGTTAAGTCATATCGGATGGTGAATGAGATGGGTGAAATGATGCCCAAATGTGCCCAGGGTCCATGGAGCTTAGAGCTACCCGACATTCGTCTGTGAGGATAAGGGAAACCCCGGAAAAATCCTTATCTTGGTAACTCACCCTGACTGAGATTTGAACTTGGGACCTCTTGAACGTGAGGCAGACATGCTATCTACGCTACCGAGGCGGGCACATACTCCTCAGTTCAGTTATCGCTAGTTGTATGCGGGAAGCAGAGTTTGCCCTAGTAGCGGTAGGATTAAAGGTGGACCGAGGAATCATGGCCCAAAACAAACATCAGCTTACGGTCGGGGAGTTATATTGCATAGCCAAGCTAGAGAATTTGTCTGTTGTCTTAGAGAAATCTTCCAACAGGAAGACGAGAGTTTGCTCCATATCAATGAACAGCTTATTCCTTTTATCCAAAAGCGACTTGTCCCATGTCAGTAAATGTGCTTGCACGTAAAATAATTCCTGTGGGTAAAAATTCCGGCATATAGGTGGCATTGATATGAACATTTCAATTAAAAAAGGTCGTTAATAATAGTATATGACGATAGTAACGTGTACGGAACAAGGAAAGGTTTGAAAAAAAAAAAAAAAAAACGAGCCACTTGCACCAAGTTTTTTCAATTATCGACATTCCATTATGTGCTTACAATATGTGTGTTGCACATTATTAGTTGCATTATATGTATTTATATGGATCTGAATTTTAGTAGTTAAGATATTAGCTGAAATATTAATAAATATAATTGAAGATAAATGTTAGATTTTAGAACGTGCATCGCTTATATGTGTTTCTATGGAGAAATACAGCACCGTGCGGCAATGTCAAGTTACGTTGCATAGCAACATTAACGGTATGTATGGAGTATTAGTTGCATAATACAATTATTTAAAAGAACTCAGACATGTAAAGACGCTACAACTCAGTGAATGTGTGTACAACTTAGAATTATTTCTGTTTTAAATTAGGCTAATACAGATTAATTGTGCATATTTTTATTGAGGTGAGATAACTCGAACCCTTGTTTATTTTTCGAGTGCTGAGGGTATAAAGAAAGGGGATCTGGTGAGCAACATTGCAGCAGCCACCTGGAGAAATAGGTAACCTTTACGTATCTTCTTTTAGAAATCAGACTGTAGATTGAAGTCACATTACTTTGTTTTACTTTTAAATTTGGTTACATTTAGCTGTTTTCTAATGATTTCACGAAAACCTTGAGGAAGATTATAGGTTTAATGAAGGACTTATGAACCTTTTACACGAATATAAGCCGACTTGAGAATCAGAAAATGCGGTGAATTTTGATCACTGAATTATTGTTTCTAATTTAAATTTCATAGCGATGTTAAAAGCCACATTAACCGAATATATGTATACGTGCAATACGGTTCGTTATTCAGGAAGTAATGACCGTTTGGCATTTATAAATTCAGAAATAAATATTTTATTAGCACTATTTTCCGGATAACCACCACCATTGTTTAAATATTTGTCAAATATGAAAACTATAATCTATCTCAACCTAGTTTAATCCTGCTGTAAACATCTGGGTGGGAAGAGAGACAGAGACAGAGATATTGGGACAGAAGACGTTAAGCTGTTGATTGGTTTAGCGAAGATAATGCACGTTTTCCTTTATTTACATGCGTACGATAAACCCCTCCTTTAAGTACAGTACTGTAAGTAGTTTTCTAATTACTGCTCTGTGCGAGCTAATTTCGGAGAGAGAAAAGTATGCAAATGTTTCGATTCTTATAAACGTAATAGTCCCACATTTTATTTTTCTGCTTCATATACCACATAGATGTGTTCTGTATACTATAAATAGATTAGACAGAAGACAGTTAAAGTTATACCTATTAACTTATTATGTTAAATTAAGCTGCATTTTATTTAACAATTACTAAAGGATACTGCCATTATATAATACTTTTGCATTTCTATACCATACGGCTCTCTCACAACGAGGTCTGTATCTAGTTGAATGCCGATTAAGATATTGTTTATAGTGTAGAGTTGCTTCTGATATTTAACACTGCATTTCCTGTACATCTCGCGTACATCACAAACCCAAGAACACTTGTGTATATGCAATTTAAAATCAGTAAGCTTTTCATCATGGAGCAGGCCGGAGCTTCAGCCGAAATGAATCACAGTCGAGGTAAACCTTTAAAAAGTGGCGAGAGGCGAATGATCGCGCATTGTTCCGCGGTGCTTAAAGAAAGAAATCGGGAATCGTCTATAAAAAAAAAAACATTGAGAAAGAATCTGGTGATCTCCTTGACGTTTCCGCAAGCAGTGTGCATAGTGTTAGAATGGAACAGCAAGCATCCGGAACTCTTAAGAATACCGGGAAAATCACGTAAATACAAACAGCGCGTCGAGAAATACAACGATTTTACGAAAAGTGCTATACGCAGTAAAGTTCATGATTATTTTTTCAGAAATGAACCAAATAATATTTAATAAATTAATATGTAGCCCGACTCTATTTATTTATTGCCTAGAAGATAGCGCTGTGTATATACTGCCAGTGTTGCAAAACTTATGTGTGTGCATGTAGCGTCTAACACGTGTCGAGTTGAGTCAGCTCTGCCTTGTTGTTTACAGCAGGATTAAACTAGCGTGAGACAGAATATAGTATTAGAATTTCTATCTTGTTGTCCAGTGCTTTTAATCCATTTATCCAAGAATTTTGGACAGGGTTTCAATAAGCAAAGAATAAGAAATGTTTCGAAATGGTATCTGTAACTCATCTATGGTTACAAGTCAGTATTTTACGGTGTTTGATTCTAAAAGTCATATGTAATAGGTGACGAACGTTCGAGTCCAATTTTCGCACACATTTGTTTTTTCCATTGTTGAACACTACAGGTTCTTTTTTCCCGTTTATTACTGTATTACTATACATGTCCTTTAGTTGACTGTAAATTTCTAATAGTTTATACATTCTAGTATACAAAATTGTTACATTTTTCAGCTTATAACCGATGGAAATTTGTATCACACGGTTTATTACAAAAATGTCACTCAAATAAGACGTTTTTGGTCTCAAACTCACACGCACCAAGAGATATCGAGGAAACCATTCAATCATGAATGGAAATCCAATTGAAATCTTGTGAGCGGAAGTGCGCCGTGTTCTGACTTCCTGGATCATCCTTATATTTCTAAGTAGAATCATATATCATTCACATAACCAAACATTTGACCTTTAGATCCAGTCAGTCTTCAGTTCTGTAGTACTATTCTCTGTTAAGGAAACCCTGGTCATATCTGGAACAAAAAAGAAACACATAAACATCTAAAATCAGCCAACTATGTTTTATACATAAGTAACTGTTTCGAAATAAACCACACAGTAAAGAAGCCACTAAGAAGACATAATCCTTAACCACTTAGATTTTCTTAGCAGATTTATTTCAAGAATTATCTCTTTCCCAAGAAGTTTCTTGAGAGTTTCCCTGAACTGGAGCAAAGTTTCAGAAATTCTAAGTGAGCATAGAGAAGTAAAGCAGTTCCTCCACTTAAATGAATAGGAAACTACGTTGAAGGAAGTGGAAGATAAACATGCACTGCTTGATAATGCTCTCGTAGCTGTCATCCTCGAACGTTTCTGTAGCTGTTATATGCCACAATGACATCGGCGAATAGGGTAAGTGCAAGAGTGCTTATCTCGTCCGTGATATTTAACAACTTTTGAAAATTATAGTATTCCACTCAAAAAATGTGCAGGTTACTTTTTTGTGGCTTGTCCAAAGAAAAAATACGAGGGCTGTTCAATAAAGAAAGATAACAACTTTTTTTTTTTTTGTTTTTTTTTTTTTTTTTTTGAAAACGTACCTTTACTCTGCTCATAATTTTGATGGTCCTTCTCAAAATAGTCTCCCCTGAATGCGATGCACTTGTCCCAGCGTTTCTGCCAGTCTTCAAAGACATGTTGGAAACAATTTTTTAGACATCCTTCAAAATCGCCTCCGCAGCCTTCGCCACTGCTTCTGATTACGGATAATGCCTCCCACGAAGGCGTTTCTTCAAGTTACGGAATAGAGAAAAGTAACATGGGGCTAAATCCGGACTAAGGGAGGGTCAGGAATGCACTTCATGTTGATGTTTGCAAGATATTCAGCAACAACTTTGGCAATATGCGGCCACTCATTATCGTGGTGCAGCATCCAGCCTGCTTCAGGATATGTGGTCTTTTGCGCCTGATATGGACTTGCAAAGTTTTCAGGACATCCCTGTAGTATTATCCAGTCACTGATGTGTGTGCAGATACAACATGCTGATAAACCATTCCATGAATATCAAAGAATGAGATGACCATAACTTTCCCAGCCAAAGCAACCACTTTTGCTACTTCTGGGGTTGGTGTGAAGGATATTTCCACACTGAGCTTTGCTGTTTGCTCTCAGGATCAAAATGATGTAGCCAAGTTTCATCAGCAGTGATTACTTTTGAAAGAAACTTCGGATTTTCCTCTAACATCAGCTTTAACTGTATGCGAATGTCCTTTTGTTCGGGAATCAAGTCTTGGAACCCATCGCGCACAAACACGTTTCTGTCACCAAGTATGTGTGGCACCCAATGAAATGTTCAATATTTCAGAAAATGATCTTAAGGTAATTCGTCGATCCTCTCTCACAATGGCAACAGAGGTGTTGTTTTCTTCCTAAGAGCAGTAACTGAAATACCGGGTCCACGTTCCTTTGAAATTGGTTGTCTACCCTCTTTAAACATTCTAAACCACCTTTGAGCTGTGCTGTAGGGAAGAACAGACTCTCCATAGGCCTCCTGGAACATTGTATAGGCCTCAACTGAATATTTTTTGAGACAAAAGCAGAATTTCAAAGCCGCATATTGTTCCTCGCTTGTTACTTCCATTGCAGTGGTAGGCGATGCTGAACATATCTGAACTTGCCTGATCCTCACAGGCTGGAACCAGGAGTACCAACAATGAAACTACTAAGGCGTGTTTGTTTCATGTTAAGCTAACAGAATGTGATAAGACTGAATTTTAGTGCGAAAAATTATGAGCTTAAAAAATTATGATCAATGTTTATTGAACAGGCCTCCTATATTGGCCACTGTAATGCAAGTTAAACAATTTTCCAGCTTTGTACGCTATAATATGTCTTCTTTGTCCTTTAGTTATTCTTGAGAAATAAAAAACAAATAGTCATACATAAGTACATTCCATGACTTAGTCTCTCTTCCAAATGTATTCCTCTACTCTATGATACTGCTTTAATTCACTCATATCACAATACTCTGTATGCTCATAGACGTTACAGTATAAAATGTCACTCTCTACGTATCCTACACTCGATATATCGAATTCTCTTTGCATAACCAAATATATTGTAATCTTTGAACACCGTTCTGATATTTCTTCAATGAGTACTGTTACTGTAGATTCACCCAAAAAGCAAATCGTTCGGAGGAAGAGGGGACAGTGTACTTCGTTGCACCGTTGCTTTGTGGATGTAAGTGAAGTGTATATACGAAAATAACTTGAAAACAGTGGACGGTAGAACTATTTCATTAGGAAGTTACAGAGTGTGCTTAAGCGACCTCTCAGTGAGACTTAAACTAGTTTATCAAGTGAAGATGAAAATTGGGTATGTCAGATTGGACAAATATTACAATATTTTGATTTTCTCTACTCAGACTTATTAAAAATAATCGAACCTCTGTACTACTCCATGGCAATTAATTTTACTTGAAACTGCTTTAAATAAAATCAATGATGTAACAATACATCCATTATCTTGGAAGGACCGGTGCTGGTACACTTACCCTAAGGAAGCGTTAGTGAATATGAATTGCTTTGTCTTCACATCGTGATTCCCGCATATTGCACACAGAACTGGGCTGCCTTTGACTTGATTCTCTCACATTGGGGGCTGTCTTGACACATACAGATGATGAACTCTTTACAAGCTATGAAATTTGACGTTGACAAGCGGACAGATAAATCAGATACGAAAAGGTTAACTGCTGCGGAAATCCAGAGCTAACAAGACGAGGGCAAGCCGCCGTTGATTGTCACAATGTTATAAAACAATTAACTGGAAATATATCCATTTTCGGACTTGCATATCTCCTTTTTACCGTCAAAACAAACGTTTCGAACATTCAATGAGGCAGAAGGTGCAAATTTTAAATATTCTAGGTATTTATAGAGTGTCACTCAGGATGTTAACTTACATTTGGAAGAACTTGTGTTCAGTTTCCATCAACTAATCATTATCCCTAGGTTTTTCGTGGTTTTGAGTGGTCGATATGCGTATTCTGGTGCTATTTCTTTCACATTGTTATTTCTCTTATCTTCCTTTAGGGTTCTGCTTGCAACTCATATTCCAGGTGTTCTTTCTGCATTCACAGTGTGAAGCAGAATCAGATGAAAGCCACAGTTGAAAGAAAAAGACCTCCTCATGTACAATAGATGGTTGAATGTGTCCTTTATCTCTAATTTTTGGCAACTCCAGCTGTGGATCAAGTCTCTAAGCTAGAACTGTGAGAGACATCCACGCGACTCGGTGTTCTATCTGCCTGTAGACCCCTAAGTTCCTTCGGTTCATAACTTCCTCGTGAGTGAAGATCGTAATGCATTGTTTATCCCATTATTGTGAGGCTCAACCGAAGCGAACAAAGAGGCAGTGCAACGCGCAGATAAAAGCTTGCCGAACCAGATAAAGAGACACTTTGCAGTGCTCCTATTTTGGGATTCCTACAAGCAGATGGCGCATTCAATGTGGACATGAGTTGGTGATAGCCTGCTACAGCAAGACGCTGTCTAAGGCAGAGAAGAACTATTGCTTTACTCGGCGAGAACTATTGGCGGTAGTAAAGACCTTGGAGCACTGTACGGTCAGCCATTCCATCTGAAGACTGACCACTCCGCCCTAAACGGTCTACTTAGTTTTACGAACCTGGAAGACCGGATACCACCAGAGGCTGCAGGAGTATGCCTTCACCTCTGAACATCGTAGAGGGAAGGGCCACGTCAACGCAGACGCCATGTCTCGAAGACCCTGCCAAGAGGAGTGCGGCCAATGCACAAGAGTGGAAGAAAAGAAGCGTGCCACAGCTGTCAGAGTGGTCATGGCAGTGCCTGTGGATGTCTGGGATATCGCAGGCCTGAGGAGGGGCAGCTGGTGGACGGTGACTTGGGGCCACTCTTGAGAGAATTGGAGGCAGGGAGAAGACCGACCTGGGAAGACATCGCATCTAGAAGCGCCACATACACGTGGTACTGGGTCCAATGGAACTCACTGAAGATCTGAAAGGGCGTGCTGTTCCGGGTATGGGAATCACCCGTCGGGACGACGCAGAGAAAACAGCTGGTACTTCCTCGGAGTAAGGTCCTGGATGTCTTAGAGGAAGTGCTCGCCCGTGCTTCAGGAGGACACCTGCAAAAACAGATAAGCTGCGTGTACGTACTTCCAAGGTAAATACGACAAACTGGATCGCTACAACACCTTGTAGATGTTTAAGCTGAAATTTCCTACGGCTATATAGGGGAGCGCTCTCACGAATTAAGTCAACGAGCAATTTAGCGAGAGCATCTCTGGTAGTCGTAAAGCGTTGTCGTCTGAACCAGTTATTATTTTTGAGTTACGTGTTTTCAGACAGAGGAATATCCTTAGTTAGTCACTTAGATCTTCTTGAATGTTTTAAATAAAATGCTTCTTTTATTCCAGGACTTTCAAATATTGTATTTCTAGGGGATTTTTATATCAAATTTCTTGGTGGAATACAAAACTCTCTCTGCCTTTCAAGTAGGTATGTAAATGGTACAGAAATTGAAAATGTATTTAGAACGCTTAAGCCTGTTCGATAAGGTAGGTATCAAATTAAATACAGATGACAACACTGCAATGCAAAATTTAACTTTTTGTGTGGGATAATTTGAGTGTGCTTAATCAGATATGAACTTAGTTTTTCTCTATCGCGTACCAATCCTTCACAATGTAGGAAATAGTAAAATATGCATTTTATACTGGCCTCTCTCGAATTTATGTTATTATTAAATATAAGTTAATAAATCCATAACTGTGAACACAATACCCTTCATAATTAAATAAATCTTTCACATCATCACTTGTATTTGTACATTTAACCAGTTTTCTTATTTTTTTTTCTACTACCTTGAAATGAAATGAGCGTTTTGTTGAGTTACTATATGGAAAGAATTTGATACATCTCTTTTCAGCAACCAGCAACAATCAGCTATAATATTCACATTCCACTTTCCCTGGTAATATCCTTTCATTTCCTTTGTGTTCTGGGGAAGGCTTTCACCCTCCTCCTCACTGACACAGCCGAGATTTTCTGTAAAAAGGTCCAAATGAGAGTGCAGGAAGTGAACTTTCACACTCCTATTGCAGCCCAGATTTCGAAAGTTCTCAAGCATATTTTCTACATTATTTTTGTAATTTAGGACCTTGTAATTTCCCTGAAAGCTTTCGATGACACTCTTAAAACCAATCCATGTCTGTTTGGCAGAATCTGTCATTGTTTCTTCAAATAAGGCATCAGAAATCAACTTCCTAATTCGTGGACCAATACATATTCACTCTTTAATTTGGCATCAGATATTCCAGGGAACCTATTGCAGATATAATTGTGGCAGTTGCCATCCTTATTCAAAGCCTTTACACATTGCTTCATTAAGATTAATTTTATATGCAAAGGTGGTAAAAGAACATTTTAGGGGTCCTCAAGGCACTCATGAATTACATTTTTCATTCCTGGCAAGAGACTCTCTCTGCTTTCAATTTTTTTCTTGTCCAGTGATCGGATTAGTGCTCTACTATCCCATTTACAAGTAAAACAGGCCTTTTAATGTAGCCTGATTGCTGGCCCATTAGCATGCCAAAAGTTTTAACAAAAATTGTAATATTATGTATTGTCTTTCGAACAACAAAATTGCTACAGACATGGAAAAATATATCAAGGTTATTTTTACACTTTCTGGATGTGTAAAATTCCTTCAAATTCTCTACAACTTCCTATCACAAAAACAGATCCTCGCTATTTGAAAAGCAGTTGTGTATAGACTGACCTAAATTTTCAGGGATTGGACTTAAAATTAGGCATGTATTGTATTTTACACTGTTATATTGTTATATTGTTGTGAAGCACTTTAATTTCAACAATGAAATCAGTACTGTTTCTTCGTTTACTTGTTTCGTTTCAGTTCCATACAATATATTTATCCACAAAACCACATTATGACATTTTAGATATAATTACTAATTGTGCAAAAATAGTACGTAGTAGGAAAAAAATTGATTGCAGTTTTGGAATCTTCACATCAAATTTAGTAAAATAAACCTATTTTAGATTAAAGTCCAGAATCATGCATAAAGGCGTAATAACAAAATGAATCAGCATAACGACGAACGTACTCGAATCTAAATTTTGCACTCGAAATTCAGTGGAAAAGATTGGCATCATCCGCAGAACACACAAATGCGGTGTAACGCTAGTGGCTCAACCTCTGGAATTCAATTAGAATGACGGTTAAAGGGTCTCCACAATGCCAAAGCGGCAGTGAGGTGTTTGTGGCCAAAATAATGCAATGCCCAATTCACAATTGAGGTCACTCAATTAAAAGCCAGTAGTTTGGAACCTTCAGCGTTGGATGACAGCCAGTGGCCGATGTGAAGAACGGCACATTTGGGACGGGACAACATGCAAAATAAAACAGATAATAAGTGCATGACCTCTCACCTAGGTGAAAATCAAGCGGCATAAAATATGTACAATGGCTTGTCTGGTGTACTAGACTCTGCAAACTGTTAGGAAGGAATAATCCAAGGAATAATTAAGCAACTTTTCTGAAAATAACAGTAACGAAAACTTAATGAAAAGTGCGCTTTCTTTAAAATATACAAGAAATTTCTTAGTTCCAGAGTCTTAATAGCACTAGCTCCTAAAATAGCCTTTCAGTTTGTCTAGTACATTAGGAAGTAAGATGGGGTATAGTACGAGGGCTGATAAATAAATAATAATCACAATTGCTTTTGATAACGTACCTTTACTCATCCTCATAATTTTGAAGGTCCTTCTCAAAATAGTCTTCCCTGAAGGTGATGCACTTGTCCCAGTGTTTCTGCCAGTCTTCAAAGACATGCTGGAAACCATTTTTGAGACATACTTCAAAATCGCCTCCGCAGCCTTCACCACTGCTTCTGATGAGGGATAATGCCTCCCACGAAGGCGTTTATTCAAGTTAGGGAATAGAAAAAGTCACATGGAGCTAAATCCGGACTATAGGGAGGGTGAGGGATGCACTTCACGTTGATTTTTGCAAGATATTCAGCAACTACATTGGTGATGTGTGGCCGTGCATTATCGTGTTGTAGAATCCAGCCTGCTTCATGGAAATGTGGTCTTTTGCGCCTGATATGCACTTGCAATGTTTTCAGGACCTCCCTGTAGTATTCTCCAGTTACTGATGTGTGTGCAGGTTGAACATGCTGATAAGCCATTCCATGAATATCAAAGAATGAGATGACCATAACTTTCCCAGCAGAAGCAACCACTTTTGCCTTTTGGGGGCTGGTGATGAAGGAGATTTCCACACTGAGCTTTGCTGTTTGCTCTCAGGATCAAAATGATGTAGCCAAGTTTCATCAGCAGTGATTACGTTTGAAAGAAACTCCGGATCTTCCTATAACATCAACTTTAACTGCATGTTACCTCCATTGCAGCGGTAGGCGATACTGAACATGTCTGAACTTGCCTGGTTCTAACAGGCGCAAACGAGGAGTACCAACAATGAAACTAAATTGTTTCACATTAATCTAAAATAATATAAGATTGAATTTTAGTGCGAAAAGTTATGAGCGTAAAAAATTATGATCATTCTTTATTGAAGAGCCCTCGTAAATGTAAGGCTTAACAGTTGGGTTAACAGGACCGAGCGGGATGGCTCAGGAGGTTTCACCTGTGCCCTGCATTCGGGACGAACGGGTTTGATTCCCGTGGCCGACGCACCTGACCATAGGATTTTTTCGGGGGGTTTCCGGGTCGCTAGGTGAATGCTGTGTAGGTTACTTATATCCCCCAAATTTCCTATCCCTCCATTTCATCTCCATTATTACGAGGGCTGTTCAATAAAGAATGATCTTTTTTGTTCTCACTAATATTAAGTCAATTCAATATTATTGAATTAATGCAATCTTATTATATTCTGTTAGCTTAATGTAAATCAAACACGCCGTAATAGTTTCATGGTAGGTACTCCTGGTTCCCACCTATGAGAACCAGGTAAGTTCAAATATGTTCAGTATCGCCAAACGCTGCAATGGAGGTAACATGCATTTAAAGTTGATGTTAGAGGAAGATCCGGAGTTTCTTTCAAACGTAATCACTGATGATGAAACTTGGCTACTTAATTTTGATCCTGAGAGCAAACAGTAAAGCTCATTGTGGAAATTTCCTTCATCACCAACCCCCCCCCCCCCAAAGCAAAAGTGATTGCTTCTGCTGGGAAAGTTATGATCATCTCATTCTTTGATATTCATGGAATGGTTTATCAGCATGCTGGACATCAGTAACTGGACAATACTACAGGGATGTCCTGAAAACATTTGAAGTCCATATCAGGCGCAAAAGACCAGATTTCCCTGAAGTAGGGTGGATGCTGCACCACGATAATGCGCGGCCGCATTTTGCTAATGTTGTTGCGTGAAGTACATCCCTCATCCTCCCTATAGTCAGGATTTAGCCCCATGTGACTCCTTTCTATTCCCTAACTTGAAGAAACGCCTTTGTGGGAGGCATTGTCCATCATCAGAAGCAGTGGTGAAGGCTGCGGAGGCGATTTTGAAGGATCTTTCAAAAATGGTTTCCAGTATGTCTTTGAAGACCTGCAGAAACGCTGGGACAAGTGCATCGCATTCAGGGGAGACCATTTTGAGAAAGGACCATCAAAATTATGAGAATGAGTAAAGCACGTTGTCAGAAAAATAATTGTGATCATTCTTTATTGAGCAGCCCTGGTAAGCGACCTTTCTGAAAATAATAGCAACGAAAACGCAATGAAAAGTCTCTATTCAAGTAAACTGTAGGGACCTTGCCCTCTGTACTGTCCTAGCTCCTTAAGTCGGCCGCCTTCTGTCTCCTTGGCCTCATCCTTCCTCTCAGGGTGTCCCTAATCGGGGGCATAGGAACCATGGGCCCAGCATCGTGGCCTACGTAACGAATCCCCTCCGTAATGAAATCCTAATTCTAAGTTAACTGGATTCAGCCAATAATTTTGAACTATAAACATGAAAATGGCATTAGTTGTATTAACTACACCTGCAATTCCTATCACTGTATTTATTTCTACAAGACTGTAAATTAGCTTCTTCAGTTAGATTAGATTGATTTGCGTTCAGTAGGTTCACTTGTAGCCAGAAAAGGCTGTGAACATTGAACATGTCCAGAGGTATAAAGTTTAATAGCATATATATATATATATATATATATATGTGTGTGTGTGTGTGTGTGTGTGTGTACAAAAGTTAAATAGTATACAGGCAATATGAACAACATTATGGAAAACAAAGCAAGGATAATTATATATGATATAAAATCAAACACTTTTTAATTCAGCATTCACTTGACATATGCCAGTACGTCTCAACGTTTTTGCAATGGATACCATTTATTGTTATTTCTTAGATACATATACATTGAAATAAACTTTCAACATGCATCAAAGATTTATTGGTAATGATTTGTCATTGAAACAGTTAGATGCTACTTACAGAGCTACAGAAGCATTATCACGATAATTTGTCATTCAGATAATCTTGTACAGAATAAAACTATTTTGAGCAAAGGTACTCTCTAACAGAATTTTTGTTGTAGTTGTTGTTGTTGTTTTCAAATGCTAGGCTTTGGCAATGAAGCTATTAGCTCTCCTGCTCTCCAATATTTCTGTGTAGTGGATCCGGCAGATAGGACTTCATAGGTTAAAAGATGTTCTTCTGTCATTTCCTCTTCTTTGTTGTCAAATGCTAGGCTTTGGCAATGAAGCCATTAGCTCTCTTGCTCTCCAATATTTCTGTGTAGTGGGTCCGGCAGTTAGAACTTCACAGGTTAAAAGATGTTCTTCAGTCATTTCCTCTTCTTTGTTGTCAAATGCTAGGCTTTGGCAATGAAGCCATTAGCTCTCTTGCTCTCCAATATTTCTGTGTAGTGGGTCCGGCAGTTAGGACTTCACAGGTTAAAAGATGTTCTTCAGTCATTTCCTCTTCTTTGTTGTCAAATGCTAGGCTTTGGCAATGAAGCCATTAGCTCTCTTGCTCTCCAATATTTCTGTGTAGTGGGTCCGGCAGTTAGGACTTCACAGGTTAAAAGATGTTCTTCAGCCATTTCCTCTTCTTTGTTGTCAAATGCTAGGCTTTGGCAATGAAGTCATTAGCTCTCTTGCTCTCCAATATTTCTGTGTAGTGGCTCCAGCAGTTAGGGCTTCACAGGTTAGAAGATGATCTTCAGTCACTTCCTCTTCTTTGTTGTCAAATGCTAGGCTTTGGCAATGAAGCCATTAGCTCTCTTGCTCTCTAATATTTCTGTGTAGTGGATCCGGCAGGTAGGACTTCACAGGTTAGAAGATGTTCTTCAGTCATTTCCTCTTCTTTGTTGTCAAATGCTAGGCTTTGGCAATGAAGTCATTAGCTCTCTTGCTCTCTAATATTTCTGTGTAGTGGGTCCGGCAGGTAGGACTTCACAGGTTAGAAGATGTTCTTCAGTCATTTCCTCTTCTTTGTTTTCAAATGCTAGGCTTGGCAATGAAGCCATTAGTTCTCTTGCTCTCCAATATTTCTGTGTAGTGGGTCCGGCAGGTATGGCTTCACAGGTTAGAAGATGTTCTTCAGTCATTTCCTCTTCTTTGTTGTCATATGCTAGGCTTTGGCAATGAAGCCATTAGCTCTCTTGCTCTCTAATATTTCTGTGTAGTGGATCCGGCAGGTAGGACTTCACAGGTTAGATGTTCTTCAGTCATTTTCTCTTCTTTGTTGCACAGAGGGCAATTTGGACGTGTATAAATTCCTATTCTGTGTAGGTGTTTGGCCAAATAATCATGTTCCGTAGGTAATCTAAAATTTGCTACTGAAGCATTATGTGGGATTTCTGGAATAATTTCTGGATTTTTGATTAAAATGTTCCATTTTTTATCTTTGGCTTTGTTAGATATTGATTGGCTTTATTTGTTTTTATATTTGCTTTTGATTAATCTTTTTATGCATTTTTAAAAGCACCAAAATTATCAATTTATTTCTTTAAGAACATTAGGAAGTGTAAGTGTAGAGCCAGACTGAAAAATTCAATGCCATAGCGGGGATTTGAACCGCGGATCTTCTGGTTTCCGTCCAGCCGCTCTAACCATTTGAGCTACTATGGCCAACGTGCCAACATGACATTAAATTCTCCAACTGACTTGCGTTTCTCCCGGTAAACCACTAGGAATTCTCATAAACACATGAGACAGCTACCTTAACGGCGACTTACTTTTTCAGTCTGGCTCTACACTTTCATAGTGCGTCCTACACACGGCTACTGTGAAAGAACAATTAATTCCTATTAGGAAGTGCGCCAGATATTTTGATAGTTTCATAATACACACCTTTCTGGAAGCAAGAAAGTTTAGCACTGGGATAATGGATATTATACTTTTGTCTAGTGTTTATTTTGTGAATTACGTTATTTGTTGCAAATAAGGCACGATTGCTTACAAATAATTTTAGGATCGAGAATATATACATGCAAGGAAGCGTCAATATCTTCAATCTTCTAAAAAGATCTTTACAGGAGCATCTGTTGTGGATATTAGTAATGATTCTTATAACCTTCTTTTGCATAAGAAATACTTTTTTACTTTCTACTGAGTTGCCCCAAAATAATATTCTGTATTCCATAATAGAGTTAAAGTATGCATAGTATACTAATTTAAGTATGTCAATAGAACTCATATGAACTTATATATGAACTTGTATGCTTATACTATAACCTAATAGTTCTTAAAAGGTTAATTGTACTGGCCAACTGTATACAAACATTTTTTTTTTACCATCTTATAGTTGTGGCTATAAGACCATCGTTATTAGGCGACATTAAATAAATTTATCTATATATATGAAAAGTTTTGTATTCTGCTCAAAAATTAAATTCTGAGTATATCAGATTGGAAAAGAAAATTTGTACTTTTGTTTACAACTTAATATCCCTTTAATGAAACTTATAAAATTTAAGTACTAGAAACATAGAGAAGAAAGACAGTTTCTTTCTCCATTTCTTTCCTACTTTGAGCCTATGCTGCTGCTTCTACAATCATCTGAACAGAGATTTTCGATACCATATATTCTATACCCTTTAATTTTGGAGCACCTACTCCTATCGAAACGATAATCCCCTTTCATATAACGGTAATAAATAAAAACTTTCATCTCCTACCTCCATATAGTATAGGGCATCTTTTCTCTAAAGTTGATGAGATTCCTTCCCAAGATCCCAGGCAGCACTAACCAATGTCATTATCCAATCCATAGAACATCGTCGTCTTCAGAAGAACCCGGAATTAAAGTAGAGCTCTTTGTCTCCTCCACAGTTCCTCTTCAGTAACCCTGATGACTTGATTTGCAGTAACTGGGTAGATGAAAGATGGCGGATAATCTTACTGGGCAAGCCTACTCATTTTATATTACCATTAAATATATTAGAATGGTTAGCTAAAAAAATGTGCCTTTAACAAATTGTGTGATTCAACAACATATAAATGTTTTGCGCAATAATGAGGTTTGCGTCTCGTTTAATGAAATGCATGCAGAACGAAGGACTACTCATTCCACGGTAAGTAAAATTTTGAAGAAAAAAAAGTCAAGGAAACTGGAGGTGTTAAAAATTAGGCGAGGTCTGGAAGGCCAAAACGAGTCACAGATGGTAATAAACATTTTGAAGTTTTATTATCAGTGGAAGAAAACCCACATTTATATACTCTATAGCACATTATGGAAGGCAGTTGGTGAATCATCCAGATCATGAATTTCCAGAAAGATGGATTGGTAGAAGAGAAAGTACTGAATGGCCGCCAAGATCTCCTGACCTTAATCCCTTAGACATTTTCTTGTGCAGATATTTGAAGTGGAGGGTTCACAAGGACCAACCAAGAGATCTTAAAGAGTTATGAAAGAAAGCAAGAAATGCAGCTGATCAGGCGAACATTAACTAACTTCAAAGACAGTCTCTGGCATTTTTTGGCAGTAAATGTGGGGCCTTTTTGAGCACCTTTTAAGGGGACAGTGTACTTTGAGCAAGCACACAAGTTTTACATCATTTGATAATGGAAATGAATAATTTGTTTTATATAATCATCATGAAAAGAGAACCATTGTAGTTTATGTTTAAAGATTCTGACTGTTAAATTAGATTTTTAAAAAATTGAGATATTTAAAAACAAAATAAGAGAATATTTTCCAAAAGCATACGAAAGTTATGTACCATTATTTGGAAAGCATACGCAACTCACTGCAGAAAAAATTCAGGAGTCTTTTGAATATATTTAGCTACACTGAAAAGCAGAATTCTTAAATACCATCAATTGGTGAAGTCTACAAGAAATAATCAGTAAATTGGAAAATATGTGTACATTTTTAAGTAATTTTACAACAGGTTTCTAGCTTGCACATAAGCTTAATAAGCACTGAGCTTTACAGCTTCTTCTTTGCATATATATATATATATATATATATATATATATATATATATATATATATATATATATATATATATATATATATATGTGATAAAGAATTGCAGAAAATTTCAGGCCTCTATAATTAGTAGTTCATAAGAAAACGGAACCTATGCACTAAAATTTTACATATTGAGAAAAAGTTCTTTGAAGTTTTGTTGTGTTCTGCAAGCGGACCTTAATATATTCCGGGATCATAGTCATATCAACCTCATATAGATCCTTCAGCTGCTTCTCTACATGCCTCCTTTTTATTCTAGCCTCTTTTTTTAGGTTTGCACTGCTCTTTGGGCATGGTAGAGGCATCGATGGTCGATAAGCTGAAGAACCTTTTCTGTATTGATCCCTTTTTTCAGTCCCATTTCACTTAAGCCATACAAAACTCCTACATTTACATCATAGAGCCTGATTCTTGTAGTATCAGATGTCCTGGTGATTGCTTTTTTCACAGTTTAGAGTTACTTGTGAGCACAATCCTAACCTACGCGTTGCAATGTTTACATTGTGTGCTTTTGCTTATAACGGAAGACAATAACTGTACACTAATAATATTAACACTATGTATAGTTGTATGCACACCAAGGACACTTTCCAAACATCCATTGTTAGTAATAGAAAGCTTCTTTGTCGAAGAACTTACAGCTTCAGACACAACTTCAGCACTTGGTCCTTGTGAAACTTGAAGGTTATGGCTATTAGTTTTCTCAGTAAATATGTATTGGTTCCCACAAAACTTGCGTTTTGTGTACACTCTTTTACTCCTAGGCATAGTGATGTAATTAAATAGCTAACAGAAGTAATCACTGATGTCAAAAAAGTTCAAATACTAGTTTTGTTTGCTTTACACAAATAGAAGAAGCATACAAGAAAATTTAAGAGCAAGCTACAGGGCAGCCACAACATCTCATGATAGAAAACAAAATATACCACAGACAATTCTGACGCCAAAGATAGGAGATACACGAATTTGGATGGAAGGGGGCGTTAGCAAAATGGTATGTCTGAATTTAAACAGCAGCATGCTCACCTAAAACCCTGGTAATAGTTGTACAAGTAACATAAATTATATGTCATTTTTGTAGGAAATTTCTGAGAATTTTTAAGCCAAAAAATGTGATTTTTAAGCATTTTAGAGTACAAAGTTCCCTTAAAGTTAATTCATCATGTGTTACAACACAGCATCACTAATTTCGTTATGAAGCTGTAGAGGGCATTGTTGTGATATAGAAACTCTTTGGACTAATTAGTGATACCAGCAGGCAGTAGTTGTGGATATAATTGCCTCGGTCTTGAATAGACTGGCGGTCCTTTCGTCGTGTAATGCTTGATATTATGGCTGACTTCCCTAGGCACTAAAGTTGGTTTTGTAATGCCAGGATATTGCTGAAACAACTCTGAAAACATAAGGACACCTAGAGGTCGACAGGTTTCAGAAAATCAATTCTTTTGTTTTTAATATAAAAAATTATATAATTCTTCAGCTTTAAAATTATATATAATATAGGTTGTCAGGTGGTATTAAAGCCCTTTAATTCGTCAAGTTTAAGATGGCGGCGTAATGATACGCCCACTTCCTGAGAATGGTGCTTAATTTTTTATCGTGATTTCCCAAAACCCTGATTTTTCATACTTTAGGTGCATGTTTGTCAAAAACTATAACATATATTGACACAACTTTTGTAGTGGTTATTTGTCAATGTTCCTTGAACACATTCGGCTAACATTTATATTCATGTGATTTATAAAATGGATGAAAACAGATATTCAGTCCTTGAAAATATCTCTTTTTTACTCAAAAATAATTAATTTTTCATGTGCATAGTATAAACTGTATGTGATTTTCATTTAACCGATATTATAAAAATGTATCTTAGGTTATTTAGGATAAAACTTGGTGCATGTAGCTTTAAATTCCTTCAACTAAAGTGCACCTGAATTATAGAGTGCAATATTTTCTTCAGGACACACGGTATGATTTATGCCCCTTTTGCATGGAACTCTGTAAATGTAATTTAAATATTATCCAATAGTTAAATGCGCACATCTTTATACAGTAATCATACCGAATTTAAATTTCTGATAATGTTTAGTTTTCTATATATTCAAATTTTAATATTGGTAAAAATTATCCTTGTCGGGGTAAAAGTAACCTCCCAGTGCCCTTAATGTTTCTGCAGACAGTACTAAACGAATCATTGTTTGATACAGTCATTACTTCACCAAGAAATACACATTTTGGTACTATCATCAACCAATTTTCGTTTCTTGATATCGACCAATAAATTGTATTCATTTAGAAAATCAGCTCCTAGTATTCCTCTATTTACATCAGCAACAATGAATGGCCATCTAAATGTTCGGCGTAAGCCAAGGTCAAAGTTAAAAACTTTCACGCCTCCAGTTGAAAATGAGGTTTCATTCGCAGCAAATAATTTAAAACTTTTGTCCAATCTATCACCTGTAGATGCTGGAATAATGGAAACATCTGCATCACTGTCGACTAGAAACCACGTGCATGACGTTTTATCTCGTAGGAATAAACGGTGTTTGCTGCTCCTGTCTTGATTCTCGGTATCAGAACTTGCCGCTACATTTACTGCCGATTGGAGTTTTCCTGTACATTCCACTGCTTTTTTCTCTGTTTTAAATTTCATGTGCTGTAATATGTGCGTACTGTAATACTTGTAAGTTCCGTGACTTGAGGACCAAAAAATGAAGAAAATAGAAGTTAAAGACTTTTTCTCACCCTATATAAAGAGCTTTTTTACGTGAAATGACAATATGCATACCGTAAGAATTTACATAACCTCATTTGTGACAACTGAGAGTGAATTTTTAAACCTGTGCAGTGGGAATTACGTTCCCAGTAAAGAACATTCACCCGCAGGTATACATCCGCACCTTTTCAACCCTTTGCCTGAAGAAGAGAAAGAAAAAGGAATCGCACCCTAGAAGGTATGCAAACCGCAGGGAGGGTAAGTGTAACGAGCCCTGAGCCATTCCGTCCTTTCACCGCACATCGAGAGCTCGCTGGACTGGGCTGCTGAATCGATTCCACCAAGCAGCACATTTAAAGTAGAGCAGAGGCGTTGGGCACTTCCAAAACTGACTTACATCAAAATATAAACAAAGGAAGATAGCCCCCATAAATATATCTTCATATGCGTGCCCAATCTTTGGCCCTTTATATGTTTCGTTTTTCTTTTTAATTTATATGACTTGTTGCTTCTTCTGGTTAATAAAATTTACTTTTAAATAACTCAGGAGGAAATTTTGTTGAAATTATTTTTGCAGAAAAAATAATTTCCTTAATTTTATACAGATAATGGTGATTTACAAGTTTTATATTCACCTCTCCCTGTGATTACTAGGGCCACTTAAACAGCTCTGCAATGCAACATTTGCGTCTGGTTTTGAAAGTTCGGTTTTCTTAAATCTACATTTTATATAGGGTGTTTCGAAACGACACTGAGCGAATAGTTCTATAGAAGTAGTTGCTCAGTTTCTATGTGACATATCTTTTTGCCGCCAAAAGAGCCACATAGAAACGCTCCAAAATGAGTGCAGATTAGGCAGTGACAGGAACATGCCACGTGCCTCACACCATCGAAGTTTGCAGGTAGCTGACACATCGTGTCGTGTGCTGTTTGTAAACATACCGACATACTCCACGGTAGCTTGCTAATATTAATAAATAATAATAAAGAAGCTATTCCTAAGTAATTTATGTATATTTAACGTGCTCCAACATTCCGTTATAACAGTCGATGACTGCAAATAATGTGGTCGACATATGCAACTTAAAACCTTTAGAGGGAAGTTAGTGTTAGAGAGATTGAGGATGGAACCATAAAATTATAAAAAGAACAGAGAACAATATAAAAGAATTGCGGATAAAGTTAGCCAAAACTAAATGACTTATGCAAAAAGACAAGATTTTGTTTCACTGTGTTTAATACTAAATAAAGCATTTGTAACTGAAAAGGAAGTTTTTGGTTTTACAGTAGCTGGTTGAAAGTTTTTTTTTTTATTTATTTATTTACGTCCTCCAACGTTAAGCCATGTCGGAGATGAATGAAATGGGTGAAATGTTGCTCAAAGGAATCTTGAGTTCATGAAGCTTGGTGTTATACGAAATTTGTCTTTCAGAATAAGGGAAAATCCCGGAAAAACCTTATCCAGGAAACTCACCCTAACTTAGATTCGAACTCGGGACCTCTTGAATGTGAGGCAGACACGCTACCATCTACACTACCGAGGTGGGCACATACTGGTTGAAAGTACTGTACAATTAAGATCATAGCAAAATGACCAATCCTGGAACTGTCCGAGTCATTATCGACTTTTTCAGGAATATCTGCCCTTTGCCCCATTACCTGAAAGCGAGGCTAGAGTCATTGATAAAGATCAAGGAGTAACGCTTTTGTTTTCGTGACCGGTGGGTCCCAATAAGAACTTTTGAGGTTCGCACACTAGTGATTCCTGCACTGCCTAATCACAAAATAATGTAACATTTAATGCTGCATAGAATTATACCTAAGAGAACTTCGAAGCTGTGACACCGAAATTCAGATAAGTTAAGTTATACACCATGAAACGGGAATATTTATCAATGTCTTTTCGAAACAACCTGTATATTGAAAAGGTTACTGTGGCATAAAATGTTGCTCAAACTCAATTACACTTTAATCATCTTGTACAACACCCCCATGAAAAACAGATTAAGAAAGAAACACTGTACTCATCTTTGACTTAAGGTGGTTTTGAAAGCTTTTTCTTGAAAATATGTGAATTTAAAAAGTAGAATAATGTGAATCTATAAATATTTATTACACTTAGATGATATATTAACCTGAAGGACAAATTGCATTGATTTGTAATGCAAACTTCTAAAGCATTTTTACTCTGTGCAGTTAGAAATAATAAAGGAATACGAATAAACATTTTGAAATGAAATTTATTATTATAGCTTTAATGGTAACTTATTAGTGACATAGATTTTAAAACGGAAATAACCTAAACAGAAATTTGGAACTTTTGAAAACACACATTATATGTGTACACTCACTTACAATCGTATATTCCTAACTTTAAGCTCAGCATACAAAAAAAATTACTCCGGTTAAATAAATGCTTCGCCCTCCAAGGAATATTCTATCACACAATTTATAGATTTAAAAATAGAATTCTGACTATTTGAACTCACTGCTCAAGCCTTAGTGCATCCCAATTCTGACACCAATGTGACAAAATGGCAACACGAATTTGAACTAAGGTCACTTTATATGTTTCCCAAATAGCACAGTGCTAACTTACACTTATTTTAACTTTTACAAATGCACAGAGGAAAAACGTCAGGGCTAATGTTCCTTTATGCCTCTACTTCACACAGAAGCTTGCATTGCTTGAATATTCTTGAAGTTCACTGCTCGCAGATTAACACTCCAACTACTTGTTGACTCTCCGATATCTGACTATCTCACTGGCTGGCTCAATTACAATTGAACTGAACTGAACTGCAAGCCTGGCCTTTGCGCTCTTATTTACTTCCGCGAATCGTGGAAAAAATATTCAGGAAACCGATATACTCAAACTGGCTCAAGTGAAATATTCTGGAAATCAATTCTTCTAAATTTACCGGTATCGAACAAGCTGGAACATCAGTACACCACAACGCTTCCAGCTCATGACGTCGCCAGTTCCGTCATTGAATATTTCACTTTTACTCCTCTCGGTGACAAGTAATAAATGTGGTGGAATGGGGTGGGATTGGAATTGGGATTTCATTACGGAGGGGATTCGGCACGTATGCCACGAGACTGGGCCCATTGTTCCTATGCACACCCAGGTGGAAAGATGAGGCGAAGCAGACAGAGGGCGGCCGATCCAAGGAACCACGACAATACAGAGGGCAGGGTCCCTACAGTTTACTTGGATAGAGACTTGCCCCGAGAGGCCAGGACAACGAACACGCTCCCCTATAGCGGGACGGCAACGAGCCGAGCAGCCGAGTCCAAATGATCCTAGGCAGGCGATCTGAGCCCCAAAGGTCCCTGGCTGCCTGTCCCGAAATGGACCCAGCAGAGGAGCGCAGACCGGCAACCGACCTATCGGAGGAGGAAGTAGTTTTCCTCAGAGCATATTATCCTGTCATGCACCGCCGAGACACCCACCGACACTTCTACCCTGAAAGAGACCATCAGATGAGAGATATGAAATGATAATGGAGATGAAATGGAGGGGCAGGAAATTCGGGGGATGTAATTAACCTATCCAGAATTCGGTCAGGTAAGTCGGCCACGGGAGTCGAACCCAGGCCTCCCGAATGCGGGCCTCAGAAGAATTCGCCTTAGCCATCCCGCTCGGTGGACTGGGGTGACTCATACTTATTTCCCTTACGGTCGGCATTTGCTGTCACCGTGGAAGCAGTTAAATTAGAATTGTAGACACCTGAAGAGTCTCTTTAATGGCTTCTTCGTTTAAATGTGTGCAAAGCATTATCGTACAACTATGAAAGTTAATTACTTAAAGTGTAAGATAATGTAACGAGATAATCAGAACATCTAGATAAGATATTAGTGTTCATTGTTAAAGACCATGTTTTGATATGGCTACAACATTTTAATTTTAATTTATCATACAAATATAAAAATATTTATTTACTTTTATTATTTTATGTCTATCTCTTCATATGTAATTCGATTTTTCAACATTTTTAATTCGATTTATTTAAAATTAATATTTTCATTCTTAAATAGAGATTACTGCTTAATCAACGTTCTGCAGTGTTGAAATCCTAGATACATGCAGCTCTCCTGAAACCCTCAAACTAATACTTTTGAAACTGTGATCTAAGGGAAAGTTTGAATCACGAACAATAAGGAAACAAGAGACAAATATAATTGAGTATAAAACTCATCGCTAGGATTTACCAAAATTTCACATGGGTATTAGATAATCATTTGTTACTTAAAAACTTATATTAAGAACACCAACTCTGTAAGTTGTAGGTATAAGTTATAAACAAAATAGTGCCGAAAATAAAAACAAAAAATTCTCGTATTATTACTGAGTGTCCCTATTAAGTCAATATTTATGAATTTTGTTGATCTTTGGATCTCTTTTAATAATTGACATGACTAAAGAGCAATGCAAAATCAAACAGTTTTAATCGTTTGCCATTTCGCATCTTTTGTTTTCTTGCACGTGTTTTCTTTCATTTAATCTTTCTGATCTTTTTCGCGCTTCAAATGTTTATTCAGTCACTTTGTGTGTATATGTGTGTATGTGTGTAAGTGTACGTGCGATCGCTTTGGAATAATGAACAACTGAACAAGGTGTGTTAATTATTGTGAACACGTTTTATCAAAGCGGAGAAAGTTATGGCGCAAGTGTCAGACGATGTGGTGCAAATCTAGAATGTAATAAACCTGCGACTACATCCACATTTTGTACACATGAGTAATTTCAGGGAAACAGAATCAACAATCATCATTAAAAGTTCTGGGTTTCCTGTTCTGGCCGGTCTGTTCACAACATTGTGGTGGTGCGTGACAATGTGAATGTTAGTCCAATGAAATTGGTTTGTAGCCGCTTCCCAACCCGTGCAACTTGTAGCCATCCACAACCGCATAATGGAATGTTTTGAGGAGAGCAGTATGGACATGGATTTTAGACAAATGGACCACAGGACTGATGAGCTTGAAAGTCACCACCACTACCACTACCACTACCAATACCACCACCATCACCACCACTACCTCCTCCGAATGATAGCTCTACAGTTACAAAACTCTTCTGAGATCCACTGTTATCTACGCAAAAGCTGTTTTCATCATCTGGTTGAATTTGAGACAATTTTTTTCTACAAGCTGAAAATTTACTGCTACTAGCAAATTTGGATTCACTTTCAATGTCACTGTTTTTTGTGTTTTACGACAAAATACTGCATTTTTTCAAACAAAACGCTTTACTCTACCCATATTTATAGCAAAGCTTCAAATCACCTTGAATAAATAACACTCAAGTCGATAATTTGAACTGTAAACAAAACTGCAACTATAATCCACATCTACTTCAAAGGTAAACAATTCACCATATTGTGAGGGCCTTCTGCAAATACACATGCAGCCACATCTGCAGCAGAGATACCAACAACAAGCATAAAATTTACTACATAGATCTGCTGCCACAAATCAAACAATTTTAATTTCAATGGCTATGTACGTATATAAAAGGGGGCGTGAACATGGTGACGCCATATTTATTTCACCATTTAAAGGGCTTAAATATTAAGAATACCTATAATGCAATATATCATTGGATTCGTAAAATCTTAGAGTTTTATAAGACATAAAACAAAAATTCCATTTTTGAGGCATTCACACGTCCCACCGTCCTTAAGTAATTAAAAGAGAGACATGTTTGAAATGAGTACGATGCGCTCCTTCTCGTACTTTATTTTCAGGATTGGGACCAGATAGGAACTAATGGTTTTAAATACACGTGGACTATTTGTGAATGCGTGACAGAATGCGTTATAGTGGCAGCGACGAGAGTTAGGTCTGTTTTTGATACTTAAAATGGCGACGTCCTCATTGCAAGGACTCCGTGTAATCGTTCGTTTTCCCAATTTTCGTGGTGTGACACCTATTGAAATTCATCACCAGTTGAGTGAGGCATGTGGTGATAGTACCATCGATGTGTCTAATGTACGTTCCTGGGTGCGATAGTTCAATGAATGCAGAGCATCGAGTTACGACAAACCAAGACAGTCACAGCCTCGCACCAGCCGGTCTGACGACATGATCCAGCAAGTGGAGAACGTTGTTTTGGAAGATCGCCGATTGAGCATTTTCAGATCTTCAGCACAGGATTTTGTGCAGAGATCCCACATTGTGAATGTGAAAATACATTTCCTGCACTCTCATTTGTACCCTTTTTTTCAGAAAATCTTGGCTGCGTCAGTGAGGAGCAGGTTAAATACTACACCAAGACAAAGGAAATTGAAAGACACTGCCAGGGAAAGTGAAATATGAATATTGTGACTTTGTAGGTTCGTAGAATTAAAAGGTCGAGTTGCAGAAATTAAAAATCTCTTTTATTTCCGTAGAGATACACTGTTCAATTCTCACGTAACAACATTACATCACATAATAACACAATCTTCCAAGGTCGATGACAGTAACAAACCGTGACTGCTGATTACATTAGCTCTCGTTACAACAACACTCTTGTAACACAACTGACTCACTTTGCGAGCCGTCACGTCCTTAAATACCTAATTCTAGATTCGAGGTATTTCTGGAAGAATAAATAAACCAAATAATGAAGATATTACCAGAAATTTCCATTTATCTCTGTTTGTTTCCGTAAGTCTTTTATCTCAAGCGCTATGTTTATCTGTTTATGCAAGCTCGTTATCTGAAACTTTATCCGTCGACTGTTTTCTTATTTGTGCCGAAACTTTTATGCCTGTTGCCGTGACAATATGGTAGCTCATTCTTGCTGGTCGCTGAAAAGATGTGTCAAATTTTTTCCACAGTAAGAACGCTAGAAAACGTTCACTTCATTTCAAGGCAGCATGTTCAAACTTAAGTAATAATGTCAAACAATGGTTAATTCTGAAGAGTGTTGTGTTCGCAGTTATGGACTAATGAACTTACATTTAATAATATAACATAAATTCAATAGAGGCTAGTATAAAACTGCATATTTTACTACTTCCTGAAACATTGGTATATGATGGGGAAAAACTAAGTTCATATTCTGATTCATCACACTAAAGTTAGGGATAATTACATATTAAAATAAAAACCCCAGAGAAAATGTTAAATTTTGCACATCAATGTAATTGTTCAGTTATAATAATAGTCGCATCATCCCAATTTTGTCATTTGCATCAAGTAATAACCTGTTTATTATTTATGCCGAAGAGATTTTGAACAGTAGGGGATCTTGGAGGACTTCCTTGAAGTGCTTGTGTGGTAATCGCTGGTACTTGCATACTGTTAGCAAACAATAAGGGTTTAATAGAGCGATATGGGATCCTATAATGCCTATCTCTCAGGAGCTCAATTACCTATCGAAGAGCGCTTATTCCACTCGATCCTCACGAGGCAAATCTAAGTACCGCTGTAAACCACTAGCTAACGGGCTCAATACGCCTAAATCCCATCGGTTTCATTAATCATCATCGTAATGGGCAATTTCACGCTTGGGTGTTAGTTAGTTTCCAAACTTCACCTGCTAGTCTGTGGTTTGAACTTGTCCACCTCTGACCACAGTATTCGTCAGAGGGCAAACCACAAGGGAATTTCCTCCTTGGCTGTAGCTGGGTAGAAACGAAAACAGTTAAGCACCTATGCCACCGTGGTATCCAATTGATATGAAATTGTTACCTGCTCTCGCAATGCAGAGAACACTTGCCAGATTTATGGATTACGAGCAATTGCATTGGTAGAAGTGGCCGTTTTATTTTGAGTCCTAAAATGTGATACATTGTACTCAGATGAATTTCTCCTTTATTGCACAAACATTCTTGCATACGCTTGTTTCTACTTTAAACTCATCGAAATAACATTGTCTCAAATTAGCATATTCGTAATTTCCTTGTAAGTGCAAAAGGCATATACATAGGTGGTCTGAAAGGTTTCCGACCTAATAAAGATACCAGACATTTTTGAGAAAGTATTCTTTTATATTTTTAACATAGTATCCTTGAAGCTCTACACACTTCACCCAGCGATGCTCCCATCTCTGTAATCCAACCAAATAGTACTCGACGTTTTTCAACATAATCTCCTTGTAACTCTACACACTTCACCCAGCGATGCTCCCATCTCTGTAATCCATCCAAATAGTACTCGACGTTTTTCTCTACATAGTACGAGGTACGTCCAGAAAGTAAGTTCTGTTTAGTAATAAAATTAAATTTGCACAAATACAGACAAGTTATTCTTAAACTGCTTTTCCACATAAGTACCGAAATTTTGCAGGTATTTGTCATAGCGAGGCACAAGTTTTTGTATACCTTCTTCATAGAAGTTTGCCGCCTGTGTCTTCAACCAGTTGGAAACATTTTCATTCAGCTCTTCATCATTGTAGAAGCGTTGACCGCCAAGGAAAGATTTGAGATGCAAAAACAGAGGAAAGTCGCTATGAGCGAGGTCAGGGCTGTACGGGGGGTGGTCAAACACCTCCCAGCCAAATCCCTGTAGGATGTTTTTTCGTCGCATTTGCAGAGTGTCGTCGTGCGTTGTCGTGGGGAAACACAATACCATTTCACGGACGATAAATTTCAATTAGTTTCACTTTCCTAACATTCTGAAAACGAATCACCGAACTGATTTCACAAGCGGTGGGATTTTCAATCAACACTGATATTGTAGACAAGCACAACAAAGCGTACGTGGCTGACAGCGATTTCACAATGGCAAACGTTTCTTCTCCTTGATACAGAACGTCTACCATGCATGTGCGGAACTGAGATCGCAGTGCTGCAGCGGAGATAAATTGAAACAGAAGTTACTTTCTGGACGCCCCTTGTAATTGTTCATGAAGGTAATTGCCTCTTCATTTAACGAAAGTCCTCCGAGCTCAATTTTTAGATGAGGAAACAGAAAGAAGTCGCTTGGGGCTAGATCTTATGAGTAAGGCGGATGGTCAAGCAGTTCAAACCGTAATTCCTGGATCTTCGCCATTGCAACCGCTGAGGTGTGAGACGGTGCGTTGTCTTGGTGAAACAGGATTTTCTTTCTCCGCAAGTTCTGCCTTCAGCTTGTCAAGTAATGATATGTAGCATGCTTCTGTAATGGTTTTACGCTTTTGAAGATAATAGATTAAAATAACTCCATGACTATCCCAAGAAAACAGTAGCCATCACTTTCACAGCCGAAAAAAAAATTTTCGCTCTCTCTGACCCGCTTCCCCCTTTGCAGTCTACTCTTTGGACTGTATTTTTGTTTCGGGCTTATAATGGTGTATCCAAGTTTCATCTACAGTTATTAATCGGTGCCTAAACTAGGATTTATTGCGCCTCAACTGCGCCAACAGGAAATGTTGGAAATGTTCACTCGAACACGTTTTTGGTCTGACGTGAGCAAACGCGGCACTCAACGCGCTGGCAGCTTTCGCATGTCTAAATGTTGATTTAATAAGTGACAAACACGTTCTTTTGACATGTTCATAGCCTCTGCTATCTCTTTCATTTTAATTCGGCGGTCGTGTGGCACCATTTGATGAACTTTTGCGACGTTTTCGTAGGTAGTTACAGTTTTTGGGCGTCCCGAACACACTCATCGTCTCCCAAGCTCTTACGGCCCCGTTTAAATTCAGCTACAAAAATTTCACTGTGGTAAATGATGGTGTAGAGTCCCCATATACGGAATTCAGCTCATCTTTGATTTGCGTAGGCGTATTGCCTACGTATTGTCACCTTCTTTCGTGGAACGCTTCTAATTTGTATCATTTTGAGTTGTGTGCATATGAACGATAGCTATATAAGCGAACTGTTCTCCAGTACCAGGTTATAAAGTTCATATAATGCGATAATTATTGTATATGTTCTGACACATATGCTGAGATATTAAGCGAACTTCCCTGTCAACATCTGTATCACTGTACATCTTAGCATCTGTATGACGCTTTCTAGTTGGATTGGGTGAGACAAAGACAGATAGATCTTCCATTTCTGCCTTAACTGGCAACACCAAGAGAGTACGATAAGCGTATTGGCTCAACCCATGTTCATTCGTATTTTGTAGCTACTCTAATCTAATAATTTAGAAAACTAGTCGGTATAAATAGATGTTTGAGAAGTTAGTAGAACTTAAGTAAATTGGAAGACCTTTCTGAGCTATTTAGAGACTGTAAAATAAAGTTGAACCTTCAAAGCGCTGACGAGATTGCAGCCTCTCTGGCCAGTGAATGTTATGCGATTCTGATTCGCAGACCTGTAGCGAATGTTCTAGGAGCTATTGGCTTAATTACTTAACGGGATCCTCTGTGCAAACATTCACGGTAAAGGACTCTTGTTCCTACCGATCCAATTGTATGAACACACTCTGAAGAGACTTCATAGCATAATCCCTTCAATTGTGAGCCTACATCTCTCTGAAGGCATTTGTTTTTCGTAAGACAAACCTACTAACCTTATTAAGGAAGTTGTGCAAAAATTTTCAGGACCAGATATGAAATTATGAAGATGCCTCTTCTGGTTGAAAGCTCTGTTTCAATTTGCATATAGCTTTTATCTTTGTGTGGGGGGGAAATATTTTAATGGATTCAAGTTTTGTTGGTTTTGGCACATTGATCCACAGATTTGGAATTCAGACATCTTCAGTTATTAATTTTAATCCTGATAAAGTACGCCATTATGTTTGGATCACAGCGTAATACCTCAAACGACATACTGTATTACTCCAAAGTAAGGCAGCTTGGCTTGGCCCCGTAGTAACGTCTAAGGAGCACATTCTGGAGGTCCCGGGTTCTATTCTCTACATTACTGACTCCTCTGGCCCGTAGGCGAAGGTGAAGTTTCCCTTCTATCATTATTTCCTCTCTCTCTCTCATTTCTCTTCACTCCGTTCCATTCTCATGTTTCAGCTGTGATTTTGGAATTATTGGCATGAGGTGGTGCCTTATACATGGCTCTCGTGTTTACTGCAAAGAAAGACGATGTTGAATAATTACAGTGCCAGAACATTGTCTTTTTATATATTTTTCCTTCATATGTTATTTTCAAATTATCTCTTTTTGTATTTTTTCTATAATAATTGTAATGCCTTACCTGTAACCTCCACTGTTTTATGAACTTTAGACCTTATTCAGGATTTTACTTTATTTACCGCGTACATACAGAATATCTAACTAAAGTATGAGCATCAACCAAAACTTCAACGCCGGTATTTCACTGTACATAGTCATTTGCTACAATTCTCGCAAGGTTGTAGGACCAGGCGACTGCGGAAGGCTTTCGGCGATAAGTCTGAAAAAACTTACGACTAATGAAACTGCTGGGAGCCATTTTATTCGTGAAAGCTGTCTCTTCTTACCGAGACCACTACTTGCAGGTGGCTTATGGCAAGTTTAGCCAGTCATTCAGCCATGTTGGTCCTGTTAGGGACCCCATACTTGTTACGGTACCTCGTCACCCGGATTTCATCCTTCTTTATGTGATTCTTGCACCCTTCCTAGGGGTTATTTGAAATCATAAACGGCCATTATGAGCTTGGTACGGTACTATGCTCTAGTTACCGGGCACCTCTTCCAACTCAGAACAAAGATTATAATAACTTTGGCATAATTGTTTAAAAAGGTAAATCTAGGAAACAAAACTGTCGGTTGTCACCATGATTTGACACTGAGTTAATTTGAATTTTGATTCCTTAATACAATACTTAATATTAACAAAAATGTACCTATATACAGAGGTATTTTTTATCTTGAAAAGTGCAGAGCGATGCGCAGTGGTATCTGGCCTAGTCCACCTCAGAACGGTTGCAACTGGAGGGGAGGGCAGGTCAGTTGCGTACTGGTTGCGAGCAATGAAACACGTGCAGAGCTACTCTGTAACACTACAGCTTGTTTCAAAATGTGCTTGTCTCTTGGTTCCAAGAGAACATTTATAAATGATGCCTCCTAGCAGTACATTAGGAAAAGTGCTACATTTAGAAACACGAGAAGTAATAACCAATATTCATAGATGATATATAAGGAACAATGATCTGGATCAGCTATAAAAATCTGGGGAAGGGTATCTGAGGCAACAGTTGTGTATGAAAGCAGTTTAGGAGGGTTATTAAGGAAAGAAAAGCCATTGGTGCTAGTGCAACAACGTCCTTCTCTATGCTCAGTAAACAAAGATTTAGAACATGCACAAAATCTAATTTGGATGTTTTAATTCAGAAGTAGTTAGGCGAACTATGAATAATTTTTAAAGCACAGAAAAACAAAGACCAAATTTGAAGAAAGTGCTTATGAAGCTAAGAATTCTACTGACTTCCAAGGCAGTGTCTGAACATCAAGAAAAGTTCTTTTACAGCTAGGATTATTTGAAAAAAAAAACACTAAGCGTGACAGACAAATTTTAATCGAAAATCGCACCATACGTGCAAAAAGGCTTAAGTATTTACGAAATATTCGGAGATATCGAAGTAAAGTTTATATAGTTTATATGGATGAAACTTATATAAATACAGCACATACTGGACCATATGCCTGGAGTGAAATACGTTACAGGGACTCTGCAGCGATATTGAAAGGCCGACAGTTGGTTACAATGCCTGCTGGAGGAGAACAGGGTTTTGTTCCAAATGCCTATGTACTATTTAAGATCCAACAAAAGTGTGGAGATTACTACCATAGTAAGAATTGCAACTTAGTTTATAAGAGCTGCAAAATTGGCTTCGAGAATGAAATTTGTTTTTAGATACCTTATACAGCGCCCTCCTCTCTCGTAATGTTATGCGTGTGACGCATTGTGGCGATAGGTGCACTATCCCCACCACAGTTGCTGGTCATCCCTATCACGCAGGATTCCTGTCAAGATAAAATAATACATCTGTACCTATATGCATTATTTTACATACCAGTAATTTTACTGATATGAGACTGTCGCTTTTAAGCTCACTTACAAATCATCAGTCTGGGACGAGCTTGAACCTGCGACCTGAGATAAATAGATTATCCTTAAGTACCAGGAACTGCAATGAAAATTTACGTGTTCGCGTGTAATTATCCAGTAACATTTTAAGCCACCTACCCTATTCTAAAACTGGCCAAAACGTTTCCCTTCTTTTAATTTCATTACTTATTTGCCATATCACAATATGTATCAGTGCATGCATTAAGAAAGAGCAATAGGTAATAAAAAGTAGGGGGGAAATCTTTAGAACATTATTAGATGCATACTATTATGTTTTTAATTAACTAGAGAAACCTTATGTTGTAGGTTTTTTGAAGACGGGAGCTCGAGGATCCGCGCAAGGCAACTTTGGCCTCATGGACTTGGTGGCAGGCCTACATTGGCTGAGGGAGAACTTGCCGGCCTTCGGTGGTGATCCTGAGAGGATAACGTTGATGGGGCATGGTACAGGAGCAGCACTGGCAAACATCATAGCAGTGTCTCCAGTTGCTAAAGGTGATAAATTTATTTTACTCTCTAAATCCAGGTTTCAATAATATAGTTTTCGATAGAAATGTATAAGTATCATTTTAAACTTTGTGACCCTTATAATCTGTAGCGTATCTGGTGTTGTAAACCATGTTACGTAGTTGGCTTTCATTTTCAGGGGCCTGTCTATGACATTAAATCTAATATGTTCTGTTTAATGCTTAAATCTTATGTTACCTTTGCATTAGTGGAATGTTTGAAACTTGGTTGAATGGATCAAGGACAATACCGACCATAATAATATATCTACTACGAACTATAAATTTATAACTATTTGCCAGTCGAAAACATGGCTATTGTATTTTTTAAACATGTATAATGTATTTCTATATTAATATCGGATTAGAGGTCCCAAGAGGTAAAAGAAAATGTAATAATTTTTTCAGCTGAACACGAAGGATTTGAACCAGACTTGCATTGGTAAAGTGTTGACGTGACTTGTATAATACTATTTAGCCAACGCTACCGTTAGATAGCAGCTTCCTATACCTGAATAAGTAACCGCGGACCTCACACCTCCAACTCGAATCTTTACACGCCTTTTACAGCTTCTTACAGTGTTTTGAGCTCATTTTGAAAAAAACTGCATCCGCCATTAAATTTACTGCATGAGCTAAAAACTGCCCTAATTTGTGACAGAAGTTCAATCAATCCAACTAAACCTTAGAAGTTTTTGACATGGCTGTACAGCGAATATACGTGTTGGCTGAGGATTTAAATTTTTTACTTACATTTATTGTGCATATTCCAAAATTTTACAGTGTACAACTTTAGGCTACATTTATTTGTCTTTACCTTGTAGCTACCTTGGCTTACATGACACCCTGGTCTTCTGCTCTGTCAGGTAACTCTTAACCTCCATGACTCCTTGTTACTTAATTAGTCCCTTTCTTCCCCCTCATCTTCATTTCTTATATTCTTTACATTTCTGGCCCATTTTTCTTTTAACTTTCTGTAAGAACTCACCAATACTTCTTACCTTCTTTTCCTCCCTGCCCGTTAACATTTTTATAGCTACTATTGGTTCCACCATGTTGATCTGCCATTTTGTGCTCCAGTGTTATTGTCAACTGATGCATGTGATAGGTTGTTCCTTTAGAAGCGTGTTTAAAGGTGTGTATGAGTGTATTCTAATGCATAAAAGCTTCCAAACTCGTCTAAAATTGCCACTGGACCTCTCTGTGTCTGGGTATGATGTTTTTGGAATCCACATACTTAGTGATTGCTTTCTGTTGCATACAAAACTTATGCACTGAGTTTTCTACCCCTTCTCTCTGAACTGCTCTGGAAGTCATCCTTTAGAAGACATTCAGGAACGTCATAAGTCACATATGTCGCTTAGCACGTTGCATAAATTCTAAAATAAATAGGGGCCGCTGACTAGCCTGGTATATAGAATACAGTGTCTTGAATGTTCTGAGAATAGGCTGTAAAATTTTCTTAATCAGGATAAATTTTATATTATTATTGTAGCGAGTGAATTACGAAAACAGTTCATGAAATGTGTAGTTATGTTGAAAATGCAAAATTTACTTGAAATAACTTTCATCTCTCGCTATTGTTTGAAAGTAAAATCACATGTTTTGGGTACATGAAATTCTAGTTATATTTTCTATTCTAGCGTGGAAGACAGCTTAATGCCTAATTAGTAACTACTGCTCACATCTTCCATATTATCTTATCATTTAACGGAATTCTGCAGAGAGAAGTCATGAAAAAAGCAGATTATTGTCAACAATCTAAGCTCACAAAATCTTACAGTTAATTTAAAATTCATGTAAGCTATAACGGCAGTTTAAGCACATACATCTGTAGCATGACAAGAGCTAAACATAGGAGTTGTAGGCATCTGTCTGAATTGTTTCCAATGTTTGAGAGCACATACTGACACTTCTATCAGAATGATGGATGGCTCTCATTTGCAGGTCTCGAGAAACGTTTAAAGCTCCGTTTCAAACAAACAGGAAGCCACAAAGCGTCATTAACTGTTCTGTAAATTAGATGTTTCTACCTTCAAAACATCGACATACTCAGTTGAGCTTTTCGGTTCAAAATGAAATGTGTGTAGACTTAGTTATTCCAAAATAGCCTTGTATTATAAAATCTAAAACTAATATAACTTATAACCATAACGAAACTTAAATTCTAAAAGAAATTTTATCACCAAGAGAATGCAGTACCGAAATTGGCTAAAAATATGGGAAAAAATATTTTTTGATCTAATAAAATACTTTGAATCTTATAGTATCATAATCCAACTAAGTTTATGAGTTTCAGGCATTTAAATACCCTCGCATGACAATTTAAATGCTCAGGCGAACGTGCATGCCGGCCCTTGGATTAACAGAATTCTGTCATTTGAGTATGATTGAATGTACTAAATTAATACATTTGAAATTTGCGGGCAAAGTTTCTGGTGGAATTTTGTGTGTTGGTATGATGGTTAGTTCTTACAATATGTGGCATCACGGAAACAAAACACTGGCCACAAGCTTTGAAAGCAAATAATAATGTTTATATTTTGCTTATGTGTGAGTTTCTAGCGGTCGGGATTTTCTTGTGTTTCTTGATAAACTACATATTGTTTATATATAATTGATGAGTTTTAGTCTGCCATTTAACATTTATAAAGGTATTTTATACATCAAAACGTGCATATAACTGTTATATAGGTTATAGGTAAAACATTCTTTGAAACAACTGACCGTCTGTTGACTGTGTACATAGTTAGGATCATGAATAGGCTAAAAGATACACGGGAAGAAACACATAAACGTAACACAACAATGGGAACATACTTGAGGCCTGATGTGGTAAGAAAACTAATGCCTGTGTACCAAAATCTGGCATCAGATGAAATCCTAAGGAGATGTACATTGGGTAAGACACAAAATGCAAATGAAGGGTTACATAACATGATATGGCATAATTGCCCAAAAGAAAGATTTGTTTCAAGGAAGAGACTTCAGGTTGCTGTGACAACAACCATCAGGAATTCAATTTTGGTTGTTCTGTCTCACTCAAGCTGCAGTCAGACATAATGGACACAGATATCACCAACATCTCTAAAAATTAACCAAGGGACGAACCAATTACGCTTACTTCATTCAGCAACTTCTGTGAAGGTAACGTCTAAAACATCCAGAAGGAAACTAAAATTGAAGTACACTGCTGCAGAAGAGAGAAGGAAGAGGCAGGAGGGTCCAACTTACCTATCTGGAGGGTTTTAGTCTGCTTCAAGGCATGCAGCTGAGAAGGAAAATATTTTGGATTTTAAAATTTGATTTACTCAATTACAGTTTTTTCAACATTTTTTGTCATTCAAAATGTTCCACACGATGCAGTTTTGATCCAGTCCCTCTAAAGTTTTGAACACATATTCTTAGAAAGCAAACAAAGGTTTTTATCATATCAAGTTTTAGTATTCATTATATTTTAAAGTTATTGATATAAAAAGTCAAAGGTTTAATCAATTTTTGTCTTTTTTGTTTATCCCATACCTATTTTTTTTCCTCTGGAACTAAAGGCAGTATAAGAAATTCATATGACAGATCTTTTCTTCATAACAATCTGAATATTTTTAGAAACAGAAAAATTAACATTTTGAAAATTTTCATCACGTGAAGCGGTTTGAATATTGCCCAAATTTTGAATTTCACAAATTAATTACTCAAAAACTATTGACGATATAAAAACCAAATTTTGAATCCTGTATCCAATATTCATCAGAACCAAGTGATCAAAATGTCAGCAAGATTGGTTGAAAATTGCTAGATTTTGGGTTTTCGGTGCTGTATCCCCTTAACAAGAATATAGACACAAGAATAAGCTTTTTCTTCTGTTTCTTTTATATAAGTATTTAATATACACAGCTGACTAAGTTTCAAAGAGCAACAATGTGTGGTATTTGTTGTGAAACCAAAATAAAGCGATGAATATTACGTATCAAAGAGGATTCAAATTTAATTCGCACAGGTTTATGCGTACATGTAAATTTATTTTAGTAATAACTTCTCCACATAATATATAAACACGATATATAAATAAATAATAAGGTTAAATTAATTTGCTTAAAAGCAATTCACTGTACATGTTTGGTTTCCGCAGCACATTTAGTCGCTAAAACCAATGCACAATGTTTACGTTTATCCACTGCCATCCCGTTAGTGACAAGCCGATATATTATTTGAGTCAAGAGCCACAATATCGAAATGTTACCTTCATGTTTACCAATGCATTCGTGACCTGGCCTTTTAAACGCTTAACAAAACAAACACTGCACATCCGTAATAGCACGTGACATTGTTTTGTCATCAAATTAAGAATGCTTTTAGGAAACAATTATATCAAAATATTTTATTCCTTTCCATAATAAAATGTCTGTTTTATTAATATTGGATAAGACGAACTTTATTTATTGCTCAATTTTTCTGATCTTTCCTTTTATATCATCAAATGGAAATACAAAATCATGATTACAATTACAAGGGCTGTTCAATAAAGAATAATCATACATTTTTACGGTCATAATTTTTCGCACTAAATTTCATTCTCATTATATTCTTTTAAACATAATTATAATTAACTATTAAATATAATTATAATATTATGAAGCTAATATTATCTGTTAGCTTAATGTGAAACAAACACGCCGTAGTAGTTTCATTGTTGGTACTCCTGGTTCCCGCATATGAGAACCAGGCAAGTTCAGACATGTCCAGTATCGCCTACCGCTGCAATGGGGGTAACACACAGTTAAAGTTGATGTTATAGGAAGATCCGGAGTTTCTGTCAAACGTAATCACTACCGATGAAACTTGTGTACATCATTTTGATCCTGTTAGCAAACAGCAAAGCTCAGTGTGGAAATCTCCATCATCAACCCCCCAAAAAGCTAAAGTGGCTGCTTCCGCTGGGAAAGTTACGGTCATCTCATTCTTTGATATTTATGGAATGTTTTATCAGCATGTTGTACCTGCACACACATCAGTAACTGGACAATACTACAGGGATATCCTGAAAACATTGCAAGTCCATATCAGGCTCAAAAGACCACATTTCCCTGAAGCAGGCTGGATGCTGCACCAAAATAATTCGCGGCGAAATCAGATAGGAACTTCTGCTTTTTCTAAATACACGTGGACTCTTTGTGAATGGGTGACAGAGTTGGCAGCACTGTACAGTGCATAGAACACTAGTGGCAGCGAGGAGAGTAACGACTGTCTTTCATAGTTAAAATGACGTCGTTTTCACTGCAAGAACAGCGTGTAATCATTCGTTTTCTCCATTTTCGTGGTGTGACACCTACTAAAATTCGTTACCAGTTGAGTGAGGCATGTGGTGATGGTACGATGGATGTGTCTAATGTGCGTTCCTGGGTGCAACAGTTCAATGAAGGCAAAACATCGTGTGATAATAAACCAAGACAGCCACGGCCTCGCACTAGCCGGTCTGACGGTATGATCCAGCGAGTGAAGAATGTTGTTTTGGAGGATCGCTCATTAAATATTTTCAGATCTTCATGCAGGATTGTATGCACAGATCCCAGGAAATGCCCAATTTTGGAGACGATGTCTGCAACTGTCTTGGTTTGTTGTCACACGATGTTCTGCCTTCATTGAACTGTCGCACCGAGGAACGCACATTAGACACATCCATGGTACCATCAGCACATGCCTCACTCAACTGACGATGGATTTCAATAAGTGTCACACCACGAAAATTGAAAAAAAAAACGAATGATTACATGCTGTTATTGCAATGAAAACGTCGCCATTCTAAGTATCAAAAACAGTCCTTACTCTCGTCACTGCCACTGGAGTTCTATGCAGTGTACAGTACTGCCATCTCTGTCACGCATTCACAAAGAGTCCACGTGTATTAAGAAAAACCCACAACTTCCTATCTGGTCCCAGTCCTGAATAAAAAAAAAAATAGGAAGTAACTTGAAAGCACCTTGTATTATAGGAATTATAACAAAGAAATAAAGCATACGACAAGCGAGCATTAATTTACGCTAATCAACTACGAATTATTACAAATAATAGTCACAACTGCAGTGTTTTGCCGAACTGTTTAGTTTATTTTAACTCAGCGATAGACAGTTCTAAGAAATCTGCATACTAAATGGAACAAAATTTTCTTAACTTAAAATATTTTCAGAACGCACAGAGAATAATATAAAAAAATACAAGAGTGTTTAGTTGGCTTTATTATTTCAAAGATGAGTACGCATTAATAAAGACGCTCTTGTGATATTTTAAACACTTCACAGACGTCATAAAGCAGGTATATAATAAATGATTGTACTCTTTCTAAACAAGTGTTCACTTTTTCCAACTCTAAAATACTTTATTTTAATGGCTGGATTAAGGTTGTTGCTGCCTGTAATTAGAAAGACAGAAAGAATAAAACGAGCGGGATAAAGCAACGTAAACTAGAAAATTGAGGTACGAAAGTTTCTGCAGTTAATGGGATATTTAAACTTTAAGCGCTTCAAGCAATAAATTTAGTCTCTCGAAGTATAGCGCGCGATTTAGGAAAGCAATAAAGGCGAGATTCCAGAGCTTAAAACCGTGTAAATTAATGAACTAATACAAAAATATGTACCCAACTACGTACTTGTAATTGCTGAAATACCTTCCAAAAACATATGAAAGACACATATTCTTCTTTCCCTTTTCTTCATTAAACTTCAGTAAATTTTACTTTTTCTCCCACCTACCCATAGCAAACAAGAGGAAAATAATTACGTAGTAAATTAAAAAGTGGCACAAACACAAGTTATTTTTCAGTAATTTCTACCTACTAATAAAAGGCCCATTTCTACTTAGCACTTCCGACTTTTTTTTTAATTTAATTTAATTTAATTTACGTCCTCCAACGTTAAGTTATATCGGACGATGAATGAAATTGTTGAAATGATGTTCAAGTGAGCCAGGGATCCATAGAGCTTAGAGTTACCCGACATTCGTCTTCAGGATAAGGGAAAACCCCGGAAAAACCTTATCCAGGTAGCTCACCCTGACCGAGTTTCGAAATCGGGACCTCTTGAACGTGAGCCAGATATGCTACCACCACGCTACCAAAGCACTTCCGATGCAAACCTTACTTAGAAGGATCAGAAGCGCACAAGATATACATAGGTGGACTGAAAAGTTTCCACTCTAATAAAGACACAAGAAATTTTTTCAGAAATTCTTATTTTTTTATTTCTCAACAGTCTCCCTGTAACTCTACATACTTCTCCCAGCGATGCTCCCATCGCTGTAACACGTCCAAATAGTACTCGGCGTTTTTCAACATAGTCTCGTTGTAACTCTACATACTTCTCCCAGCGATGCTCCCATCGCTGTAACCCGTCCAAATAGTACTCGGCGTTTTTCAACATAGTCTCGTTGTAACTCTACACACTTCTCCCAGCGATGCTTCCATCGCTGTAACCCATCCAAATAGTACTCGGCGTTTTTCAACATAGTCTCCTTGTAGCTCTACACACTTCTCCCAGCGATGCTCCCATCGCTGTAACCCGTCCAAATAGTACTCGGCGTTTTTCAACATAGCCTCCTTGTAATTCTACACACTTCTCCCAGCGATGCTCCCATCTCTGTAACACGTCCAAGTAGTACTCGGCGTTTTTCAACATAGTCTCCTTGTAACTCTACACACTTCTCCCAGCGATGTTCCCATCTCTGTAACCCGTCCAAATAGTACTCGGCGTTTTTCAACATAGTCTCCTTGTAACTCTACACACTTCTCCCAGCGATGCTCCCATCTCTGTAACCCGTCCAAATAGTACTCGGCGTTTTTCAACATAGTCTCCTTGTAACTCTACACACTTCTCCCAGCGATGTTCCCATCTCTGTAACCCGTCCAAATAGTACTCGGCGTTTTTCAACATAGTCTCCTTGTAACTCTACACACTTCTCCCAGCGATGTTCCCATCTCTGTAACCCGTCCAAATAGTACTCGGCGTTTTTCAACATAGTCTCCTTGTAACTCTACACACTTCTCCCAGCGATGTTCCCATCTCTGTAAACCGTCCAAATAGTACTCGGCGTTTTTCAACATAGTCTCCTTGTAACTCTACACACTTCTCCCAGCGATGTTCCCATCTCTGTAACCCGTCCAAATAGTACTCGGCGTTTTTCCACATAGTCTCCTTGTAACTCTACACACTTCTCCCAGCGATGCTCCCATCTATGTAACCCGTCCAAATAGTACTCGGCGTTTTTCAACATAGTCTCCTTGTAACTCTACACAACTTCTCCCAGCGATGTTCCCATCTCTGTAGCCCGTCCAAATAGTACTCAGCGTTTTTCAACATAGTCTCCTTGTAACTCTACACACTTCTCCCAGCGATGTTCCCATCTCTGTAGCCCGTCCAAATAGTACTCGGCGTTTTTCAACATAGTCTCCTTGTAGCTCTACACACTTCTCCCAGCGATGCTCCCATCTCTGTAACCCGTCCAAATAGTACTCGGCGTTTTTCAACATAGTCTCCTTGTAACTCTACACACTTCTCCCAGCGATGTTCCCATCTCTGTAACCCGTCCAAATAGTACTCGGCGTTTTTCAACATAGTCTCCTTGTAACTCTACACACTTCTCCCAGCGATGTTCCCATCTCTGTAACCCGTCCAAATAGTACTCGGCGTTTTTCAACATAGTCTCCTTGTAACTCTACACACTTCTCCCAGCGATGTTCCCATCTCTGTAAACCGTCCAAATAGTACTCGGCGTTTTTCAACATAGTCTCCTTGTAACTCTACACACTTCTCCCAGCGATGCTCCCATCTCTGTAACCCGTCCAAATAGTACTCGGCGTTTTTCAATATAGTCTCCTTGTAACTCTACATACTTCTCCCAGCGATGTTCCCATCTCTGTAGCCCGTCCAAATAGTACTCAGCGTTTTTCAACATAGTCTCCTTGTAACTCTACACACTTCTCCCAGCGATGCTCCCATCTCTGTAACGCGTCCAAATAGTACTCGGCGTTTTTCTCTGAAACATAATTCTTCACGAAGCAATTTTCAGATGACGGAACAAAATCAAGTCGCTTGGGTCTAGATCACCTGAGTAAGGTTGATGGTCAAGTAGTTTAAACCGTAATTCGTGTATTTTCGCCATTGCACCCGCTGAGGAGCGAGATGGTGCGTTGACTTGGTGAAACAGGATTTCATTTTTCTGCAAATGTGGCCGTTTTTCCGTAAGTTCTGCCTTCAGCTTGTGGAGTAATAATGCGTAGTATGCTCCTGTGATGGTTTTTCTTTTTGAAGATAATCGATTAAAATAGCTCTCTTACTATCCTCAAAAACAGTCTCCATCACCTTCCCAGCCGAAAAAAAAACAGTTCCTGCTTTTTTAGGAGCCGGTTGCCCCTTTGCAGTCCACTCTTTGGAGTGTATTTTTGTTACGATCGTATAATGGTGTATACAAGTTTCATTTACAGTAACTATTTGGTGCCAAAACTCTGATTTATTGTGCCTAAACCGCGCCAACAGAGCGTCGGAAATGTTCATCCAAATACGTTTTCGGTCTAACGTGAGCAAACGCGGCAGCCCACGCGCCTACAGCTTTCTCATGTCTAAATGTTGATTTAATATGGGACAAACACGTTCTTTTGACATGTTCATAGCCTCTGCTATCTCTCCTACTTTTATTCGGCGGTCGTCTAGCAACATTTGGTGATCTTCGGTGATGTTTTTGTCGGTAGTTGCAGTTTTTGTCGTTCCGAACGTTCATCTTCTCCCAAGCTCTTACGGCCATGTTTAAATTCACCTGTCAAAAATTTCACTAAGGTAAATGATGGTGCAGAGTCCCTACACAGAATACAGTTCATCTTTGATTTTCTTAGGCGTATTACCTTTCAAAAACAAATATTTAATGACAGCTCGATACTCGAGTTTGTCCATTTTCACTGACATTAACTTACTCACTCAAACGACTGTTGCATAACAACTAATCGTCCAAAATGACTGAAACGTTGGTGAGTCAGTGTCAACAGATGATCAACGAAATGCACTAGCTCTTATTTACGGGTGCTGCCATCTTCATGTTGAATTCTGAAACTTTTCAGACCAACCTCGTGTTTTATACTACACTGGGATACAAGTGCTTATGGATACATAATAATTAAAATAAATAAATATAAACAACTAATTTGTGTAAGGGAATGTCAAACCCCGCCCCCTGCGTGGCAGGGCAATGCTATGGGGTGAGGTGGCGGGTTTCATCTCTGTGGTCAGTGTTCGACATATTACGCTGAGAGAAGAAGTCAACCAGATCTGGTGGCGGCAGCACAACGCAGCGAAATCCCTAGTATCTCCAGAAGGAGTATGCTTGCAATGTCAGCTACGCTATTTATACTTGAAGGCCTTGAGAATAATTCCATCCGACGATTGAAAGCACTTCTAACATATTCTGCTGTGCGGGAAGCGCCTTCAAGATTACTTCAGGAAGAATATAATACCAAAAGCGGCACGTAATAGTTATTCAAAATTGTCATTCTATATTACTTTCTCTATCACTTGAAGAAGGTATTGCATTTCGTCCAAAAATTGGATATCAAGATTTCATTGCAAATACATGTTTTAAGACCCCCTGAAACCAAAATCAAGTACCTATAGAAAAGGGCCCGGTGTATGTGTATGTAACTACGAAGCACATAACCCAAAACTATAAGACGGACATATACCAAACCCTGGGAGCGTCTAAAGATGTACTAGTCGGCCAAGATATGAATGCACTTGAAGGAGGGCAGCACTGTTTCTGTTTAATACCTGAAGCTTAGGGAAAGCCGTGGAGCGAGGGAGTGATGGGAAAGGCGATACTGGGAATGTACAGTCACACAATTAAAACAGTACACGCCTGCTGATGTCTTCACGTTAGTTCTCGGAAGTAGCAAGTTTGGGAATGTTTCAGGTCCTTCATCTGCTGTATCCGTGTTACTGTTCCCTTTGTCAGCTGTATCACTGGCACGGCGTTCTTTTGCTTCAATATTCATATTCTCGAAATAACATTCATCAGGATTGCAATCTTCATCGTCATCATCGTTGCTTTCTAGAACCACGTTTATAATTATATCTTCAATTGTTTCCTCCGTTAACCCATCTCGGCGCTTAAAATCCTCCTCAGTTCTTTTCACGTGTCTGCATACTTCTATCCAATCATTTTGTGTAATTGGAGCTATGCAGCTTGTTGTCATAGCCTGCAGATTACTCAAAGTAATCGGTGATACATCTTTTGTTTAATTAAAATACCAGATAACTCTATAGGATTAAGCTCACAGGAATACGGAGGAAGGCGTAAGACTGTAAAGCCCTTTGTTCCATTATTCTATCAATCCAGTAAACAGACTGTTTTAAAATTAATTTTCACTATCTCTAGCTCATTTTTTGTCATTTGCGGATCATGTTTAATTTTCTTTTGTGTTATCCAATGAATAACCTGTGCTTTTCGAGATGAAGTGTCAGAGGCTTTGTTTTCCTGTACGGTATGGCACAACAATGATTTCAGGTCGAATATTTTATATCAATTTCTCTTGCACCCACTTTTTATAATTTTGACTGTTTATTTCATCATGGTAATTCGCTGATTTGGATTTTCAATCGGAATTCAATTTTGCTCCTTCAATAAACCCCATGGATCCCCCTGCATATACAACAATTGCTCTTTGACCAGCACTAGTATTAGTCAACACACCTGGTACTTCGTAATATTGCCAGCACTTCTTGACGGCTTAGTGAGTATGGACCCAAGACTCGTTCGTATAAACTCCTGGTTTACGTGTGCCTTTTACATTTTTACTAATAGCCCTTAAGTACTCTGCAAGTTTTGCAACAATTTGTGGTTTCTCCATTAGCACAGATTGTATTTGCATTTCTTACATTGAAATCCCATTTTTCTTAATATTTTTCTAAATGTTTCTTTGCCACCCTGAATATTTATTCCTTAGCGAAGTTCAGGAGTTTCCTCAAATTAGGAATTTGCTTTTTCTGCTCATGGTACTCCAAAAATTTTCTATGCACAACGCACTTATCAAACTCATCAAGAGATATGATTGTGCCTGATTTTCGATTTTTCCTCGAAGTTCTAACCTTAACCCCAGTTGTTGAAGCATTTTCTGGCTCTCCCAAACTTTCCCATTAATTTTGTTGCCCTAACTGTTGCTCTCTTAAGGAGAAGGAGTAACCTTTTCTCGTTTATTTCCTGTCTACATAACTGTATATATATTCTTTTTATCAGAATAGGATACATTTCTTGTTTTGAACTTTGTAGAAGCCTCCGTAATTAAACTGTTCACAAGAACACGTCAGAGCGAGCACTGCAACTACCACTATACTCTTAGACTTTTAACCGCACAAGAAAATGTTCAAAGAAACACCGTGTTGAACTGCACTACATCTGCACGTCACATTGGAAGCATCTCGGTATTGTTTATGTTTGCGTTATCCGCACTGTACCTGCGGTACTCCGCCCACTTGTGACGTAACTGTTTAGTAACGCTTCTCGCCGAGTGCATTCATATCGTGGCCGACTAGTAACTTATACCTTGTTTCCCGTAAGCTTGCCCAGTATCTCTTAACGGTCACGTGACCTAATCACCTCTCATTGGTTGCTATTGTGGTAATGACTGTCGTGCGGTAAAAATTAGTTCGTTATTTAACATGGTGCTATATCATTATATGTTGGAAAAGAATTGTCAAACTTATATTTTCGTAACTGTTTTAATTAAATATATTGCGCAGCAGAGTTGATTTATCTGAAATGCATGTTAATTCTTAAACGAAGTAAAGAGGAGGTTCCTTTGCTCTCAAGCTCATGGCACGATAGCACGTGATTTAGCGGTAGTGGTGACATTTGTTTATATGACTTTTATCACTGACCTTGTTTTGAACTGGATTAGTCATGCATCGCCATTCGAGAGTGCGGGAGCTAAATTATTTTATTGATCGATTATTGCACATGTACTTATTATATGTATAATGGCAGAGTCTACCGCCAGTTTTTCGCTGAAGTATCGCAAGGATAATTATTTACAAACAGGCGAAAAAAGAATTGTGTTGCATGTGTTTAATGCACTCACAGAGAAGAATCCGTCTTTTTCAGTGAGAGAAGTCGAACAGCTGTGCTCTGAAGTTATAGGTGTGAGTGTTAGATCCGTAGGAACATCGCGACATGAAATTGAGGAAACAGGAAAACTTACCACTCCAGGCAAAAGCCGGAATAAACAAAAGTGTGTGCTCGGAGAAAATACGTGAAAAGTGCTGTGCGTCGTCATGTGTATAGTTTTTTTCTTTAGAAACGAACTCCCTCACATAAATAACATTTCGTCTGCTGTAAATGAGGATGCAGATTCACCAAATTTCAGCAGATTGCTTATACAGCTGGGGTTTGTGAATGAAAAAAGAGGCAAGAAAAATGTGCTAAAAAGCAGAGACGATATTGCTGTGTGGCGAAGACGTTATTTAAGGAGAGTCAGACTGTACCGAGATACAAATCGCAAAATATACTACCTTGACGAGACCTGGGAGAATGAAGAACACACGAAAAGTAAGGTATGGCGTGACACGACTTTTAAGACTGAAAGACAAGCAGTTTTGCAAGGCATGTGTGCGGGTTTTAAAAAATCCCAGTGGAAAAGGCCGAAAACCTTTCATTATAAACTTGTTTCAGTTACATTGCTCAGTCATTTAGTTTCAACTTGCTCATTTCATTATAAACTTGTATTTTTGCATGCCTTCATATCCCTATTTGTATGATTTTATTTATCATCCCGGCAGTTATTATGACGTTTACTGCAGGTTTAAATGTGACGGGAAGGCACCGCCTATGGCCTATGGCGCGAAAGCATTAGCCAATTAGGACGAGGGGGAAGGTAGTTGAACGCGGAGTGATACATGTCAGCGGGGCAAGGTTATATGAAACAGAGTATAGTAACTTAGGCAATTTCAATAAAACTCTCACCCCATGACCGTTTACAAGCAACATTCTTATCTAATAGATAGCAAATAGTTATCGCTATTGTGTATGATTTCATGAATCTGATTGTCGACTTTAACACGGTCAGTTATACGAGCGAAATAGTCTTGTTAACATTGTTTCTCAACCATCGATTTAAAAAATGTTTGAACATGGTTATCGCTCTTGGTAGTAAGTATATATTCTACAGACTGTGTATTGTTTCTTCGGCTCTTGTGACGTGATACTTTTTCCTCTTAATAGCTTTCCCCTTGCACTCGAGCCTTCTCTTGTCCTCTTTAATGAAAGTGAGTGAATCACATGAAGAAGGAATTACTCAAGTCGCGTTAATCCTGTTTCTCTTCTCCTGTTCTATGCTGTCAGTCCTCGAAGGCGACAGGCGCAACAGTTCATAGAAGGGGATGACTTCAATTCTCCACATAAATGAGTGTTTTTCTCCTCCCGTCTTCCTCCACAGTTTATCTAAATTAAATCTGGGATGAAGTGTAGTTATGTTGGCAAAGACGATATAAAGTTAATTTTAAGGGGAAATAGTTTCCATTAATTGCAAAAGAAGATACTTTGGCAGTACAAACTACACAGTTGCTCCCTCAGGGTAACTTCAAGAGAATTAAGCCCACGAAAGATGAGTTTAGTGTAGAGAGAACTGTCGGAATTTGTCACTCAATGTTTTGTAGTATTCAACAATATGTTCATATCAAAATACCAAACAGTGGATTTGATAAATAGGCACGCGATGCAGGAAAGTATACTGCGACCCATATAAAACTGAACCACTTCAATAGGTGATGGCTTTTTAACCAATAATAGGACACACGTGCAACTTTGGGAAAATACATTACATTATTTACGTCTTCTTCTTCTTCTTCTTCTTCTTCTTCTTCTTCTTCTTCTTCTTCTTCTTCTTCTTCTTCTTCTTCTTCTTCTTCTTCACTCCGTGGTTTGGGTATATCACCCGTTCCGGCTTCATAGAGCTCTCCAGCGCTTCCTGGGTTGTCCTCTGTCTCTTCTTCCTTTTGGATTATAGTTTAATACTGCATTTGGACTTCTTCCATCCTCCATTCTTAATATATGTTCACGCCATTGTTGCCTTCGTTCTGATATTTTGTCATGGATTGGTTCGATTTCTAATTCCTTTCTAATATCCTCATTTCTTATTTTGTTCAATATTGTACAACCTTTGACACTTCTTAAAAATTTCATTTCTGCAGTCTGTATTTTATTTAAATCATTTTGTGTTGGCACCCAGGTTTCCTTTCCATATAGTAAAGTTGGAATAGCCATTACCTTATACATTTTCATTTTTTGTATCCCTTCTCACTCTGTTTCTAAATGTTCTTTGGATTGTCTCACATATAGCTCGGAATTTGTTTACTTTTTCTTCTATATCTACATTGTTTCTAAAACTTATGTTACATCCTAAATATTAAAAACTCGATATTTGTTCTAAAATCTTATTTCCTAAAACTATTTTTGATCTTACATTATAATTTAATTTAAAGCCGTATTTTTTTTCTTCTGATATTTTAAAATTATACTTTACTACTATATTATTTAGAATAATATTGCAGTTGTATTTCATTCCGATGAATCAATATTTGGTCATCCGAAAATAGCAAGGTATTAATATAAATATTTTCCTTTATTTTGATTCCTGGATCTACTAAAATCTTCCATTCATTTAGAATATCGTCCATATATATTGTCACCCGAACGTCGGAACTCCCTATAGAACCGGCCGGTAGTGGGGCCAGACGGGAAGCATAAAGCCCACGCCTACCCATTTGTCTCGTGTCACTAACTGAAGGAATAATTAGGAAAGCGGCGCGAGCCCTATACCGTCTCTTTTCACTCTCACCGGACGTCTTGAAACCTCGGGATAATTGTGCGCGCCGCGAACCTTCCAGAAACGGCGATCTTCCCTATATAAGGCCTGTAGTTGGCGAGTCAGTTCAGTTCCGGACAAAAGCCACGCCATTCTTCTTACAAAGCGCCTGATCCCCGCTAACTGCCCCAACTTCCACTTTAGAGGCCGCAGGATAGAGTGGACTAATTCCATCAAGTACCTGGGCATTCAACTTGATAGACGCCTAACTTTCCGCGGACACATCAGGGAACTATCGGCACGGGTGCAGGGGGCTATTCCCTCTCTGTACCCAATGCTGGGTTCGCGCTCGATGCCAGTCCGCTTAAAGCTACACCTCTTTCGAGCGGTGATAGTCCCACTCATGTTGTACGCCTGTGAAATCTGGGGCATGGCTGCCGATAGCTGGATAGCATACCTTCAGCGTGCACAGAATAGAGGACTCCGATCCATCTATTCTGTGGGCCGTTCTTTCCCCTTGAGGTTGCTTCACGAAGCTTCTCTTCTCCCATATGTGGAGGACGAAATTAGGCACCGGGCGACTAAATTTTACGCTCAAATTCCAGCTCACAGAAGCGCCCTGGTTCGGTCTCTAGGAGATTACGACGCTACGAGACGCCGCTTCAGGCTTTACCGGGTACCCCGTATGGCATGCGAGCACCCGAGGTAACAAAGGAGTTAATCCATACAGCAGCATAAGCTGAATTTCAAAATATCCAAACGAGCTCTTTGGCTACAAAATTTACCCCACTTTATAGCAAAACACCAAGGTGTAAACAAAAAAGCGGTTTGGCATCCTGTACAAAATTAAAGAGAGACAAAAAGCTACCTCAAAATTTTCCTCAACAAAATAATCCCACCTCATCCTGTAACCATCTAAATTATCAACCTGCGTTCAGACCCAAAACCTGGGTGGGTACGCAGCAAAAACCTTCTGGCTATTAACAGCCTGTCAGTATTCGACTTGGACTTGCACTTGGTCAGTTCAGTTCTTGTCGAGAAGCCGTGAGGAGCGCCCAGTGCGCGAACGGACTGGAAGACTGTGTACGTGCATCGGAGGAATGTACTTAACTGCGAGTGCAGAGTGGACGAACTGGTGAATTGCAATTGTGTGCGCTACGTAATTCTGTGTAATCGGCAAATCTTCCAACTGTAATTCAGTGGAAATAAAGAACATTTTGAGTTTGTGCAACTGGACTTTTAATTTCACGAACCCACCAAGTTACTATATATATATACTAAAAAGAGTGGGTGATAAGCTACAACCTTGTCTTAGTCCAGTATTGGTAGAAATTTGTTTATCAATTCTTATAGTTGTATTTGTGTATATGCCTTTTATTGCATTAATAATATGTGGTGGGTAACACTTACTTTCTAATATTTGCCACAGTTTTGATCTATTTATTCTATCAAAAGCATTTTCCAGGTCAATGAATGCGATATGTGTTTCCAAATTCTTTTCCCTTCGTTGTTCAATTATTTGATTAAGGACAAATACGTTATCTGTACAGGATCGGCCTTCGGAATCCACTCTGCTCTTCTCCTATAAGGCATTCTGTAATAGTTTTCAGTCTATTATTTATTATTTTATTATATATTTTGTAACTTGTGTTCATTAAACACTATTTACATCTCAGATAAAATGTTGGAAGTGTCCTCCACCAGCATCTATGGATCATTGCTGTCACTGAAGTTTATATGGGTATCTTCAATACATTTGCTGAGTAGCTGGATGATATCGAAGTGAGAGAAGGCTATTTCCAGCAAGATGGAGCAACGTGCCATACATCTAATAACACCATGGAAATTGCTAGCAGTTTATTTGATAATCGAGTAATCTGAAAATGTCTGTGGCCACCCAGATCACCTGACCTAACCTCACCGGATATTTTTTTCTTGCGGCGGGTATCTAAATAATAGAGTGTACAAGAATAGACCACGAACAGTTGAAGTTCTCAAGGAATCCATTCGAACCGAAATAAATAACATTGGCGAGGACTTCAGAGAATATGGTGAGACGAGTGCAGACATGTATAGATGCTGGCGGAGGACACTTCAAGCATTTCTTTTGAGATGTAAATAGTGTAATGCAATCTCCCAATTGTGTATTATATTCTCACAAAGTTGCACGTGTGTGCTATTATTGGTTCAAAAGTCTTTTTAAATAAATATGTATTAGATCGGTCAAAAATAATACATGCTTTGCAGATCTGGGAGAACAGATACAAAATAATTATAGAGTAATAACATTGTAGAGGTAGGGCAATGTGCCTCCTCTGAACTAAAACAAATGTGATACTGAACAATAAAATGGTATACATACTTCAATTGTTATAATTTATATAGCAGAAAAGACGAATAAGAAAGCAAATGTGGAACAGTAGATTATTCAGAAGTGGAAGTGTCATCACTGTAAAGCAGGTCCTGTGGTAGTCGTCGCTTCAGTCGCGTTGGCCGGCGACCTCGGACGCCATTGTTATACGTCACAGCTCCTGGAACGTGGCATAGATTGTAGAAGATACGTCGTGCAGTCTGTCATATGAAATGGTGGAGAGGAAGAAGTCCCAGCTCGTGATGCAGCTGCTGGTTACGAAACAAACCAAGGAGCACTGGTGGTGACTTGCAGCAATCGACTCTGGATGACCTGTAGACGCCTCAGGTGACAACTACTGGCAGCTCCCCAGACCTGGCAGGCATAAGTAATAAGAGGTCGAAACAGAGATTTCTACAGGAGCAGTGAAGATTCTAAAACAAGTGAAGTGTGTTTATGAAATAAAGGAGAGAGTTGTGAAGGACGAGCGGATGCCAGGATAATGGTGCGGTCAATATGAGGCTTCCACGTAAGCCGAGAATCCAGTAACACTCCAAGGTACTTGACTGGTGTAGGTGACGTTCAAAAGTTATCGCCTATTGATGTGGTTCAGGTTTATTTGGATCGCACTAAACTAAAACGCAATTCCTTTGAAATTAACAAATATAAATGAGGCGCTTAGAAACAAAAGCACAACATCGTCGATTTTAATATTTTAGTATGTACGCATGCTTCTGACACTTGCCAACCTTGTGGCCATCCAGCTGTTGCTGTGCTTTGGGCCCACTTTGATTTAATGAATCATTTATAAGAAGCTGCCTCGCCAGTTTTCCCTGAAATTCAGTTACTTAAGGTCCCAAAGCGTAAAGTATAAATTTGTTTAATCTACGCTGTTAAATTTTTATTTACTGTTGCCAACATAATTTACTGTTTATATCAAGTTCGATTGCAATACTTCGGAGTGGAAATTTTTATTTTAACAATTTTTTTTTCTCAAAAGTGTGTTTCTATGCTTTGGCCCCTTATGGTTTTCAGCGCCTCAAATCATTGTTGATCGAGCCGGAAATGCCTAAGGGAGCGTCTATTCAGACGTTCAGACATGTATTGTTACATTTACACATCTGCGTAGACTTTTCTGGCGGAAGAGGAGGAAGATAAAAAAAAACTCAAAATAAGAATTCGGTATGAATTTTTTTGTGATTTGTTTTTATCCTGGCAACATCAAGATATGCATTTCAAGTGGAATATTGTTTTCTAATGTATAGTTGCAAAACACTACCTTCTGTACTTAATCTCCTGCGAGGTGCAGAAAGTAAAAGGTTCCATACTTTTAATGTTTCCTCAAAGTGGCTCAAAAGAATTCTTTTAAATGCCATATATCAATGATAAAGAGAAAGTGTATATTTAATTTCCTGCAAGCAACCGATGAAGTTCCTCACTTCTGAAGGAGTGCTGTATAATTTAGTTTAACGGTAAATTCTTGCTCTCCCGTTTGGGGGTTTTGCGCTGGGCTGTAAACACGCCATATATTCTCAACAGTCTCAAAGCGTAAGCCCGACGGACAAGCAAGACAAGCGCTAAGGATGCCTAAACAAGCTCTTTACAACAAACCAAGTCGAAGAAGACCAAGTGAGCAATCATAACAGTAATGGCATCAACGAATTTAAACCAAAGCCTAAACCTGAAGAAACCGAATATTTCACAAATATTTCACTTAACGTATAGTGGCACAGTCGTTTCCGAAATATGTGTATAGATATTATTAAATAGTTGCAGTTTTCTAATATTTCATTTGGGTGCACTGAAATGTTCCGATGCTGTTGGTATCTTTTAGTGTGGTAATTTACATTACGTTGTTATAACCGTTTCACCATTCGTGTTTTACACCAGTCCTGGCTGTACCAATCTCTTATTTGTTTATAATATATTTTGTTTATATGCTTATCTTATTTGTTTATATCCAATAACACGAGCAATGGCCGATGAACAAGGCGTGTATCCGTGATGCGTAGTGCAAGGGCAGGGCCAAGGAGGAATTTAACCTTAATGTGACGATTGTCAACACCACCTCCTGGCTGTTTCCGTCGCTCATTCGTTTGATGTCATAGCTCTGGAACCGGGAGAAGGACAAGGGGTGGGTTACATGAAAGAGCTTTGTTTAATATGTTGTCGCCTATACTATGCATGCCATTTGAAGTGAGCAAACGATTGGGTAACAACCCGAAGGTAATTGCATATGTTGAACAAGGATATATCGCCGCAAGGACTCGGGAACTTCATAGGCTGAGAGAAGTATTCGAATAAAAGGACATGTAGCATTGCACGTACTATAAATACTGTAATATTTATTTGTCAGCGTTGAATTTTTAAATATGTACATATTAACCTTTTGTGTCTCGGAAACAATATTTAAAATATCCTTTTGCATGTATTTATTACACAACCTGTGCTGTATTTATTCTATTGTCTCTCTTATTGGAGGATATAAGTATTCGAACGTACCCAATCGAACAGAGAGAATGGTGGTTGGACGTAACCTACACGCCACTACCTTATACCAGTTGTATTTATGCTATTCCTCGAGACAGTGTGCTCAAGGTTATTCAGCCGATTGTGAACTCACAGGTAATATGGGGCGTAAAGGTAAGGAGACAACGGTGATATCGTGATAAATATGTAAAAACAAAACAAATCTCTCTCTGAAATTGCCAAAACAATTAACAGAAGCAAAACTAGTGTTCTGCATAATTCAACGCTTCAAACAGACAAATACTGTTATGAATAAACCTAGAAATGACGCTCGTTCTAAACTCACCACCAGAGACAGGAGGCAAATAATCAAAATGGTGAAGCAGAAACCGAGAGTCATTGCATCTGAGATTAGAGGATGCCTTGAGCAATATTCTGGCACAGTGGTTCATACCAGAACAGTTGAACGGGTTTTAAATAGTACTGGGTACAATGTCCACGTTCCTAGGAAGAAACCATATGTTCATAAGGTGAATGAGTAAAAGCGTATAGAATATGCTAAACAGTATGTGGTGAAACCAACATAATTCTGGGATAAGGTTCTCTGGCCGGATGAGAGCAAATACTCCTTATACAAGATTGATGGACGTCTTAAAGTGTGGAGACTGCCAAATACAGAATGGGAACCTAAGAACATGGTAGCTACAATGAAACATGTTGGCAGTAGTGTGATGGTATGGGCCTGCATAGCTTCATCTGACTTTGGGGAACTGGTGTGCATAGATGGGATCATGAACAATTTTGAGTACAAGATTCTTGAAAACAATCTTAAAAAGGGTGCAGAGAAGCTGGGATTACGGCATGATTATTACTTCCAGCAGGACAATGTTCCGAAGCATTCTGCTGAAATTCTAAGGCTTTTGGTCATGTACAACACTCCTCAAACTTTGAAGACACCGTCCCAATCTCCAGATTTATATCCTATAGAGAACATCTGGAAGGAACTCGAGGAGCGTGTGAGGAAGAATCACATCAGAAGCAAGGAACATCTGAAAGAACTTCTTTAAACAGAGTGGAGAAACATGGACTCTGCAGTCACTAAACAACACATACAGACAATGCCCAAACGATTATCAGCAGTAATTCAAAGAAAGGAGGTGATAACTAAATACTAGCTTTTCTCTGTTCGAATACTTATGTCCAGATGTAAAGTAACCGTTTTATTTCTCCCTGTAATGCAAAATAGTTTCAGTTGCTATTTATGAGTCTATATGTTTAATGCAAGACCTAAGTTTATTTCGTACCAGTTGTATTTACGTATGCTTACTCTACGTAGCTTTAAAATAATATAAGTAATAAATATGTTTACGTTCGAATATTTATGTCGGTCTTGTATATATGGAGTATCTTCACGAACAAATAAATTTGGGAATTGTGGAGTTAAAATTGATACACACAATTAAACAGTTAAATCTGCCAGATCCCTCATTCCCTTCCAAAGAAAACTGCACAAACCTGAGAAGCTTCATTATGCGAAAAGGATGGGCAATCTGTTCCTGTCCTTAATAGCCGCAGATAAAATAATCAAAGTCCGATGAGACGCATTCTGAATTATATGTTTCAATGTAGCTTAAACTGTATGGGCCTCTGGTTCACCTCGGCCATCGCGAAACAAAGGCATGCGCAAGCCTTCCTATCACTGGGGGCGTGGTGCCATTCATCTACCAACCTAAACAGCTGTTCCGAATATCGCAAAGTTTCCGTGCACCGGACTGTACAAAAGTGCTTTCGCTATTCAATTGTTTCTCGTAATGTACTGAAAAGATTATCAAATTTTAAAACTGGCAAATAGCAGTTTGGTTCTAAGGATATGAATATTGATTTTGTTTCAACTGTTCTCCTACACCGGAGCCCTCCTTAGTTTACGAGGGGGGCGCAAAAGAAACCTGACTCCGAGTGCGCTGCCTCTCGTAGACGTAGTGCAGGGTTCTCACGCTATATGGTGTTAGTAGAGACCTTCATGAAATAGCTGTGCAGACGGCGTCAGTGCAGAGCTGAACGTGCAACTGTAGTATTGTGTTTCTCTGACTGTTGGCGGGTTACCTCTGCGAAGTCGTTATGGCAACTTTAAAAGAACAAAGAGTGTGTGTGAAATTTTGTTTCCTGCTTAAAAAAACTGCAACGGAGACACACCAAATCCTTCAGAAAGCTTTCCTGGAGGACGCTATGAGCCGCACACAGATTTTGGAGTGGTTTGGCTGGTTTAAACGTGGTGGGATGTGTTTTGAAGAACAAGCTCGTTCTGGACGCTCTTCAACATCGCCAAATGAGGAGAACATTGAAAATGTCCGCCAAAAGATCAACGAGGATCGGCGCCAAACGATCGACGAGTTGAAGCTCGTGCCAGCGGATTTGGAGGGACGATTTGTACATGAGACGTGTTGCTGGTAAATTTGTTCCGCGCCTTCTCACACAGGAGCACAAAACCATCCGCATGAATATGTGTTACGACTTGAAAACAGAGATTGCACCCGATCCAAACTTCTTGAACAAAGTCATTACAGGGGATGAGAGTTGGTGTTACGGGTATAACCCAGAAACCAAGCAAGCCTCAAGACAGTGGAGGACTCCCAACTCTCCCAGACCAAAAAAAGGAAAGCAAGTGAGGTCAAATGTGAAGACGATGTCTTTTTTGGGTGCCGTAGAATTGTGCACCCTGGCCAGAAATGTGTAGTACTACATACGGCACCGCAGGCGGTGACACTGATGGTGCATGAGATGAAGATGGAGCACCGGTGTAATAAGATGGCGGGGGAAACCGTAGGTCTCGGAGAAAACCCGCCCCAGCGCCGTGTTGTCCATCACAAATCTCACTTTGCGGTCGCCTGGGATCGAATCCGGGCCGACTTGGTGAGAGCCAGGCGGTCTAACCACTGAGCCACGGCGCCCCCCCCCCTAGCCAGACTTAACCAGCACTTTTATTTGGTAGCTTTAAGGCGTCTGCAAGAGGATGTGAGGAGGAAACGCCCGGGACTTTGGTGATCAGGTGACTGGTTTCAGCATCACGACAACGCTCCAGCACACATGGCCTTACAAGTGACCCACTATTTGTCATCTTAGTGGTGGTCTGTAGTTCCTCCCGCTCCGTATTCGCTGGACCTAGCCCCGTGCGACTTTTTATTATTTCCACGAATGAAAAAAAAAAAAACGCTAAAGGGGAGGTTATGACAATGTGGAGGCGTTAAAAACAGCTTCACAAAGGGCACTGGACAATAACAACCTTGAAGAGTTCCAAACATGCTTCCAACAGTGGGAAAAGATACTTGACAAGTGGATCGCATGTAATGGAGAGTATTTTGAAAGCGACTGAAATAATTTTGTAAAAAGGATCATCAATTAAGTTTTTATGACAACATTCCGATTTCTTTTGGACACCCCCCCCCCCCCCCCCCGTATAGGGAGATGTAAACAAAGCGGGATAATTTACCACTCCGCGGCAACTGTAACTAGATGGAATTTTATTCCTACGTGGTAAAATGTGCACTGTGAACGCACTTCTATGCAAAGTTTCGTTTTGCCATTTTCGATGTTTTGAGTAGCCTTGTGATAACACTTTTACCGTAGTACGGCATTGGCCTTTCTGCGGAATAGCAGTGCTAAATAGCTATGTGTAGCCAATTTGGCAATCGCTTGCAAAATCTACTGGCATGCAACTGACAAAAAATTACATACCTTTAGGAATTTGATAAAGGACGAATTCCATAGACGAGTTCCACTTCCGAATTTTTCTTTCGTAATTCCTTCGCCACAACAATATATCTTCTCAATCAATTATATTTTTTCTATTTCTGTTCACAAATTCAAAACCTAGATCGCGAAGAATGCTGTGAAAGCTCGTTTTTCGAAGCTGGGCTAATGGGTATCATTTTTTACTGCTTGAAGCACTTCTGTAATTTTGGTACTTATTTCTTTCAAAGAAGCTATGAACTTTGAAACGATTATCACTTTTAAAAAATTCATCATATTCACCTTCCATAGCGGGCTTCCTTCTTTTCCGATGTTTTCCTGGAGTGGAGAGCACAGCGTCACTTCGAGGAGTACTAATACGTGCTTGGTGCTGAAACACCTGTTTATTCAGCTGACAAATTAATGTCCTCCATTGCTAAAGTCGGGTGCAAAACACGTTCAACATAATTTGTTTTCGCCACTTTTAACTATTTCCTTCTGTAATGTTTACATATTACACGGAAGCAGCCACATTGTACAACTCATCTCCCACTTCCTTCTGCTTTTAAACTGCGTACGCGAGCGTACATCCTCATTAAGGACACTGGGAGGTTATTTTTAGCCAGACAATGCTAATTTTTACCTATCTTAAAATTTGAATACATAGAAAATTAAACATTATCAGAAAGTGAAATTCGGTATGATTACTGTATAAGGATGTGTGCATTTAACTACTGTATAATATTTAAATTACGTTCGCATAGGTTCATGCTAAGGGGGCATAAATGACACCATGTGTCCTGAAAAGAATATTGCACCCTATATTTCAGGTGCACTTTACTTGTAGGAATTTAAAGCTATATGCACCAAGTTTTGTCCTAAATAACTTAAGATACAGTTTTATAATATCGGCTAAATGAAAATCACATATAGTTTATATTATGCACACGAAAAACTAATTAGTTTTGAGTGAAAAAAGAGGTAATATTTTCAAGGACTGAATATTTCTTTTCATCCATTTTATAAATCACATAAATATAAATGTTAGTCGAATGTGTTCAGGGAACATTGAAGAATAACCATTACAAATTTTATTTCAATATATTTTATAGTTTTTGAGAAACATGTACCTAAAGTATGAAAAATCAAGGTTTTGGGAAATCACGATCAAAGATTAAGCACCATTCTCAGGAAATGGGCTTATCATTACGCCGCCATGTTTAAATTGACGAATTAAAGGGCTTTTATACCAGCTGCCACCCTATGTTATATATATATATACATATATATCATTTTAAAGCTGAAGAATTATATAATTTTTAGCATTAAAGACAAAAAATGGATGTTTTGAAACCTATCCACCTCCCAGTGTCCTTATTACATACATATTAGGCTTACATATACCAAATAAAATACCAATTAATTGTTGCATGACTGTTGCTATGTAATAATGTAAAGTTGCTGATATATTTTGCATTAGATTTAGAGTCCTTAAAAATGATATAAGAACAATATTTGTGATCCGCATAGAGTTACAAGGCAAAACAGTCAATGATGTCGTACACGTACTCGTGATTTTGTTCACATCGTACCATAAACTAAGGGTGGCACCAATATAGTGTCTGCACTGAGATGTGCAAGGATTAGGGGGTAGATTTTGCCCTATTTGACTACTTTACTTCTTTGCTCAGAAACAGCTTTTAAGTTATAAGCACATTTCATACAATTATTAGCCTAATTTCTTAGTTTTATAGTGCCTATAAATGCCAATTTCATACGCTTGTGCCTATTCTGCTTATTATTGCCTAAAAGTGCCTTTTAGCCAATTTCTTCTCTTTGTAATTTGTGACAACAGCTTTTGCATTTGTTGCTTTCAACGTGAAGTTTTCGGGGAAGAGAAATTTCTTACTGCTGCACATTGAATATAAATAAAGGGGTTTAGCCAGGTAGGTATCTGACTTTCAGACATGTCACGATGCGCTAATGACGTCATGGAAAAATCTTAGAAGTCGCTCAAGGACGAGGTGCAAAGACCCGCTAAATGGTAATTCAGTGGATTGACAAATTATCACTATTTATGTGGGGAATAGAAATTTCATTCTGTAAGAAGTGTTTCAAGTGCACACATAGATCAGTTTCCTACGTAAATATGCCAAAAGAGAGAAACAAAAGGTGTGTACTTCTTAAACACTGGATAAAGAGTGATCCATCGTTCAGCACAGATCGGAAAGTAATTTTTTGTCAGTCTTGTGTGAAACAGGTGAGTTTAATAATTCTTGTTTGTATTAATACCACATTATCCTAGTTTCAAAAACCTTCAGCCCCTGTAGCTACATTATGCCGAGCACAAATTAGTATGTTGAGGAGAGCCGAAAGAAGAGAAACTCAATGTTTTCAGTTTTCCAAAGTAAAGAAAAAATTTGCCTAATGTGGAAACTTTCATCATCACGTGATACGATTTTACATTTAGATTTAGCTTAAAGCATCTCTGACTCGTTAAACAAGCCACCTAATGCATTTCATCTGGATTAAAATATTATTTATGTGAAAATTATAGGAATAGCTTTGCAAGTTCAGTGTATTGGATTTAATAATTTTGTTACGAGTATTATCGTTTGGTAGTTTCAATGCAGTAGCATGATATTTTTGTGCTAGTGTAAAGGCTTATTTCTTGAGCTAATAGTAATACTTGTGAGAGAGATTATTTATTAAGTTATTTATGGTGTCAATTGTTAACAATCGTATCAGATCATAATCGTTACGGCTGTTACGATGTTGTGATGATTGTCATTTTGTTATGTGCATTTACAGTGCATTTTAAGAACCATTTTTCTGAAATTGTGTGTTTTTAAGTGCTTACTTAGCAGACATTAGTGCTTACAAGTGCTTACTTAGCCTATTTTGTCCATTTTTGTGCATTTTGCCTGCCTATTTCATACATTTTAGTGCCTATAAATCCACTACATAGTAATGACAGTATTTCTGAATAGGTTATGTGAGCTAACTGAGAAAATAAGATTTCGTAAAATCGATTACGAGTAGAGAAATTTATGTGAGTGTAACCCATGAATGTATTTTCTCCAAGGATAAGAGGGAAAATGGATCTAAGCTCTACTTATTCGAAAAGGCAATAGAACAGAGTGACTAATGCCATTTATCTGGCTGTAACAGGTGGTCTTGCTGACCAAATCATATTGAGAGAGCAAGGGGCTTTACTTTCCCATGAAAGTGGAATCCTCTCGTTTGGTCAGCATGTGATGCATGAGAGAAGAAAGGTTAAGTGCAGCTCCAAGTACTTGTCTGGACCTCCTTGCAACAGTTTTAGGGTCCCCTACGTGAAAGCCATCGACAGGGTTATCGATTAGAACAAGGGATGATAGGGAGTGCGAGTGCTGAGGTAAGCGTTTTCAACATCTGTGGAGGGACTCAAGGTGATGAAGGAGTTGAGATGCACACGTGGGAATAAACTCCTTTCATTCATCCTTTTATTTTCATTTTCTTAATGTTGTCAACTATATTAATATTATAAAGAGAGACAATTGGTATGTGTATTTGTGTACGTAAAATAACGTGGAAAAGAAAATAATGTTGTTTGATATTTCATTCAGCTCTGAAAATTCCAAATCGCTCTCTTGGACATGAAACCATAAAATCCATGTAATCTAATTTCATAGATTACTAAACGATCCGAAGGTGTTTACAGAGCCCTTATGATTAAGAGGTGCCAGAACGGTACCAATTTATTGCTAAAATAATCTTCCCTGATGTTTGTAGAAGAGAATAACGATATTTATTTCCTGTACCATAGTTTTAAAAGTCCTAAATATACTTATCTTGAAAAGGCTGCACAATGTGCCACGCCCCCTATTAGCCATTTGTAACTGTGTTCTCTCTTTTGTTGTAACCTTATTGAAGCTATATTCCAGAGCACACCTTTAAAAAGAAGGGAAGCCCTTGTCTTTTCTATTAATATTAATCTTTGCATCTGATGTTAATTCTTCCATGCTTTGTTTAGTGGTTTTTGAATTACTAGTGCTGTTTTAAAGATGGGAAGAAGCAATACTTTTGGTGTAAGAAATCGGCATGGGAACCATTATAAACAGTTGAAGTGATCCGGATTACGTAATTAAAGAGTTACAACTACTAAAATGAGAAAAGTGTAGTAACATATGACAATATATTTACTTCGTCAAATCTAACCTCAAACATTGGCGATGAATGTGAAGTGAAAATAGGTTCCTTCATTGTGTAATGGCAGTAATGACAACTTAATTAAAGTAAATAATGATATTAGATCAACAAGTTTTCAGTTAGTAGATATAGAAACTTTGAATAGTGTATATTTTGTGAAAATAAGGGCCTTTTTCATATCAGAGGACACCAAGAAAAGAAAGGCATTATTAGTTACAATTAGTATACAATTGAAACACTCACAACTATTGACAGTTGTGCAGAAGTACATGTAAGGTTTGCTCATGGCTTGGGATGTATTTGAAAGGGATTATGTACAAAATGAAGCCAGCTACAATGAAGCACTGAATATTATACAAATATAAGAATTTGTCACAAAAGCTTCACTTAACTTAAAGTGATGTTAGTTCTTCCTTCTAATTGATATTCTTCTTTATAATTTGTATAACCTTGGTTCCTCAAAACAAATATAGTATTAAAATTTACTACATATTTTCTAAGGAAGCTGAAATTCCTAATCATAAAAAATTTGGTATTTATCAATCTGATTGCTTAGACTGTGATAGAGTTTACATTGGTAAGACGAAACGTAATTTGGAAACCAGAATGAAAGAACAATTTTGTAACATTAAGTATAAACAAACTGATAAATCGGCCGTAGCGGATCATTTTTGGTCATTTAACCATAATATAAACCTTGAAGTTAAATTATTAAAACAATTAAATGTCCCGATAGATTTTATGGTTTGGGAAAATATCTTCATTTAAAGAAAATAAACATCGTGTAATGAATTTTTAAATACCAGCAGTTGATTCTGTTTTTAGGTTTGTTTCGTTTTCACATTTTGGTAACACTGAAAAAGCATAAGAACATAGAAGTACTGAAAAAACATAAGAATATAGCAACTTCCTTAACAACGAATTTGTTTTCTCCTCCGGTTCTCTTTGACTGGCGATGTGGACAAGAGTTCATGAAAACGATATCAATTAGAAAGAAGAATTAACACTATTTTCTTAAGTTAATTGAAGCTTTTGTGACAAATTGTTATATTTGTATAATTTGCAAAGGAATTGAGACAGGTGAGACATTGGCGGCTGTTCTCAATTTACCAGGCCACCCCCTCCCTCGCCAAATTTAACAAAATTATTAATGACACCATAGAGCAAGTGGCCATGGTGTCTAGGAAGAAGCGAAGGACTGAAAAACGAAAGAGGAAGGATGCTGATGATGAAAAAGCTGAAAATATGGATCTGGGGAAATTCTGAGGTGCGGTTCCTACATAGGAAAACTTTAATGCTATTTTTCTCTCTTTTTTTTTCTTCAAATTTGGGTGCGCTCATCTATAGAACAACTGCAGACACAGGTCTGCCTTTTTATCTGGCATTAAAGCAATACTTAAACTGATTTTAAATTTTTTTGCAGAAAGATATGAGAAAAGTTGAACTTCAAAATATGAATCTTTTTTATTTTTAGAAGTAAATTCAAGACATTTATTTAAAACACCCACATATACTTTATTAAAACTTCAAAATTGGGTCTATTATCTTTAATTATTTGTTAGTGTTGTAAAATAACAAGTAAAACGTTTCAAATTGATGCTTTTAGTGGTCCTTGAGCTAAGCACACCAGAATACTTGCATTTTAACATCGGTGACAGGCTGTTCCGACCCCCCTAAATAAAACATATTGGAATGTAAAACTTTATGACTGCAAAAAAATGTTTTGACCTATTGGTAGCAATTGTAATGATAACCACTCCACTGATTGTAAATTTTCGCACAAGGTGCTAAGTTCATAGCTAGATTGGTGGGTAAACTCCCTTCTTTGTCAAAGTTAAAAGTTAAAGGTTATACAACTCGCTCCTGTGACGTCCATTCAGATCTGTTACGGCTAACACTTCATAGGAGGAAGTAATGAAGTGAGAGACCTAAGGAGCCTACAGGGTTGCAGGTAGATAGCCACAGAGACGCTCAAGAAGATGAATCCGCCACCAAGAACCTCTGCGCAGCCACAAACACCAAGTCCAGTGTTGATTCAAAAGCAACCATAGAATGCCGCCTAGCGCCAAGAACAGCATTTACAATGCGCAAATATCACCGTCATTTGTTCTAACCTCATACTTCAAGTACTTCAAAGCGTACCTGAAAGATGATAGGGAAGTGGAGTGACGGGAAGTGATGGAAAGGAAATTGTGGAATGAACATAAGCACCCCAGGTTTTCCCAAAATGACAAGAGGAAACCCGAAACCATCTTATTGAGAAAATTACACTGAAAATTATGTGAAATGTTAGGTGAATTTTCTTAACGACAGCTACTCTCTACACTTTTTCTTATTATCTGTTGGACTTTACTTTAGTAGCTCATAAAATGATCGAAATCATATCCAAAGATACAAGAATCTAGAAGGTTGTTAAAGCAAAACATCCGCTTTAGGTTTTATGATTGTAATCCCTTGATATTCCTACCAACGGATGAAACCTCTCTACTCTACATTCACAAGAATGAGTTTGAAATATCGGTTTATGGTGCATTCCTGATACCCTCCAAGTCCTGAAAATGTTCAGTTCCACAAAGCACACTCACCGCATTCGCTTCATACCAACCATCTAATGGGCCTCGCTCTATAACCCCAAAATATGAAAGCAAATAAAATTATAGGAAAACAGGAAAACAAATTTCATGGCAGCAAGGCAGGATATAATCCATTGCAGCAGAGCAACTTCAGCATAGCCGGCCGAACGGAAGGTGAATCCGGTCCTCTCGAATGGAATTTGAAAATGCAATTGCCCACTTGATCAGATAGGCCGTTATTTTCTCTTTCCTTCCTTTATTCACGTAAACAAGGAGGTCTTTTATTTTGGCAATATCTTACACAGAAATACACACTTTATGGCAGCGATAAAGATACATTAAAAACAAATGCAAGTCCAAACCAAGATGTACGAGAACTACTCAATAAAGAATGATCACAATTTTTTTGACAACGTACCTTTACTCATCCTCATAATTTTGATAGTCCTTCTCAAAACAGTCTCCCCTGAATGCGATTCACTTGTCCCAGCGTTTCTGCCAGTCTTCAAAGTCATGCTGGAAACCACTTTTTTAAAAGATACCTCAAAATCGCCCCCCGCAGCAGTCACCACTTCTTCTGATGATGGATAATCCCTCCCACGAAGGCGTTTCTTGAAGTTAGGGAATAGAAAAAGGTCACATGGGGCTAAATCCGAACTATAGGGGGGTGAGGGTTGTAGTTCACGTTGACTTTTGCAAGATATTTAGCAACAACTTTGGCAATATGCGGCCGCGCATTATTGTAGTGCAGCATCCAGCCTGCTTAATGGAAATGTGGTCTTTTGCGCCTGATATGGAGTTTCAATGTTTTCAGGACATCCCTGTAGCATTGTCCAGTTACTGCTGTGTGTGCAGGTCTAACTTGCTGATAAACCATTCCATAAATATCAAAGAATAAGATGACCATAACTTTCCCAGCAGAAGCAGTCACTTTTGCTTTTGGGGGGTTGGTGATGAAGGAGATTTCACACTGAGTTTTGCTGTTTGCTCTCAGGATCAAAATGATGTAGCCAAGTTTCATCAGCAGTGATTACGTTTGAAAGAAACTCCGGATCTTCCTCTAACATCACCTTTAACTGCATGTTACCTCCATTACAGTGGTAGGCGATACTGAACATGTCTGAACTTACCTGGTTCTCACATGCGGGAGCCAGGATTACCAACAATGAAACCACTACGGCGTGTTCGTTTCACATTAAGCTAACAGAATATAATAAGATTGTATTTTAGTGCGAAAAATTATGACCGTAAAAGGTTATGATGATTCTTTATTGAACAGCCCTCGTAACACTCTTTGCATGAATGCGTGGTACGAGAAGTACACACAGAGTTTCCAAATTTGACCAAAGCGAACGAAGAATAGCAAATACTTTAGAAATTGTGACTGGTCAAACATTTTATATGACATGTCTTATCTATGTAGGTATATTTCAACTAGATTCACTTGCTTTCTGTGATAAGTGTTCATTTGTCCTTTAAAGGTTTCGTAGCTAAAGATGTAAGATATAAAGGAACGGAGGAAACCTCGTGCACCCTCTATTGGTCTAGGATCACCAACCAGAGGCCGCAGGTCATAGAGACGTGTGAAAACGCCAAATACTTTCAGGCTCATAGACCCATAGAGAGTGCTCAGAGGGAGCAATAAACAGCCTATCTATTATGTGTTTCAAATGGGAAGCCTTTTGTCCTTGAGCGCTAATAGGTGAGTAACCAATCGGAGTACTGCGGTGTTGTTGTATTGCATTCCCCCTAAGTGGTGTGTGACGAGCGGCAAACTAATCAATCTCTAATATAATTTATTCGCGCTAAGACAAAATTTCAGTTTTTGTAAAAACTGATGCATGAGGAAAGAGAGAGTAGTGTATTTAACATAGTCGTAAAAACCCAATATTTTAGCTCAGTTTTCGTAATACAAATAAATAAATTAGATACCATTATATTATAACAATGCATTGTGACGTAATCACTGTAATGAATATCATTATTGCTTGGCATGTTTGCGTGAACGTATATTTGAAATTACTCAGAACTGAAACGTAAACATTTGACATGACGTGGCAAAGGAATTATGTACTTTGAATAAGCTAAGGTGTTTGTTAAATTCGATGAGAGGAAACGATACACTTCTTGCTAGTCTGGCAGAACGTGTCTGGTCACATTATATCTTTGTTTATAATCTGTTTACTCTGAAGGGTTCAAAGCAGCATTATTCAGTTACTCTTCAATGAAAAAGTGCATCAGCTGGATCAATGAGACGCGATCCACCCCTCCGCTTACTACTGCCAGAACAATCCAATAGAGTTAATGTGACTCAAATTATGTTGCAAATAGAAATAATATTTTTAATCTGACTGACGTTGAACGACTTATTCGCGAAGAAATTAACAAGGAACACAACAAGACTGGGAAAAACGCGTGAGACATGAGATGAACTACAAGAAGGCGACTTTTGGAAAGAAATAGCATGTAACGAGATTTTGGAACCTATCATTATAAGTTTGCAGTACTCAAGACATTCAAGACAATGACAATGACGAATTATCTCTTAACGTAAATAACATTTACTGCTGAACGCATGCACCGCTGGTATTTTCGTTGGATTATAAATATAAGTAATTCATAAACTATACTTAACTTTAAACTAAATATTTAAAATATTTGTGTAATATATGCAGGTTTATGTTGCAATTATTATTTCAACAACTGCATTATTATAAAACTTTGGAAAATTGAGTTTGCGTGCCCTTACGTCTAGCGCCACGAACACTTGCAAGTGTGCGAGAGGGAGGGAAATATAAAAAGAGTGGGGATAACGAGGTGGCAACGGTGAAGGCTCTAACGCATCTGATTCGCTACAGGCGAAAACTCTTCCCATTTGAAACACATAATAACCAGGCAGCGCTTAAGTGTCCTTTAAGCACGCGTCCGCCCCCTCTGTCCTGCATCGTCAGGCACCTCGAAATCTAAGAATACATCAGAAACATGAGAATAATGCGGCATTAAGGAAAAGGAGGTAAAGATCCATTTTGTAGATAAAAACTCCCAACATTTGCATACCAACCAAGGAAAACCAAGCAAAACCTACGGTCCAATTTGGGCAGTCGAAGAAAATGGAAACCGAGATCTGCAGAATATAGAGTGTGGAAGTCAAGGGAGCTAACTTCCTTACTACTTTTCCAGCGAAATAAAATATCTGTGACTTAAAGGTTTTGGGATCTCTATATAAATTTAAGTATAAGCATTTAAATCCACATTCTTCACAAGTGCTAATATGCAGAGCAAAAGAATGATAAAAGCCATAAGCCGATAAAGAGAATAAACGCACAAGATATCCCAGAAGCCAAACACTAGAACCTAAATGTAAAGGTCAAAGAAGATACGTTACGCGAATAAGTGTCAAAGGTAAGAAACAATTTACCGAGAAAACGCACGATGCACCGGCACAAACAATCGAAGGGTGGTGACCGAACCCTGGCGGCGAACCGACAAAGAATTGGCCAAAATACACGCATCTGTATGTAGGGAAAACGAATGTATATAATGACGGAATGCAAAGCTCTTTTACAGGAAACTGGGAACAATAAAAAAATATAGTAATTTTGTTTTCTAAGGTTATGTTGATTTGAATATACGATGCTTCACCGTCAGCCCATTAATTCTAAATGATGAATTAAGTAATTTAATTTCTCTATCCTCTCCTGCCCCGTTCCATATGAATTATTCTAAAAGGATCTGGAGTAACTACATGGTTAATTGTCTCCAGTAGATTTTATAATTGCTTTCCCTAATACAGATTAAAAATACCCTGGTGTTTAGCGAAAGAATGTCAGAAATTATCCTTTTCCCGTCAACCTTTCAAGATCTCTAAGTTCTAGAAATACCTGAATAGCGTGTAAGAAACGTTTGTTGGTGGAACAAACATCGGTTAAATTTTAGAAGTTACATTACCTGGCATTTTAAGCATTTCTAAATTCTCTTTGTTCCCGTAATTATTTAGTAACCTTGAAGTTACACAGTTCTTGTGTAACACAGAAACCCTTAGAGTACACAATAAGAAATGTGAAAACATGAAGTTTCGCCACTTTTATGGCACCAATTTAACATCTTTGTAAAGACACATTGCTGCCACCATCGAGAAAATAAACAACTTAGTTGTTAACAGAATGTCAGCCACTAATTTATATGCTACCAACTTTCTATATATAATATTAAGAATAGTATCCTATACGGCTCGCAAAAGTTAAAGGCATATGATTGCTAACCAATACTCAAGCGGAGCGCCGTTGCCAAGCGTGATGGGTGTACCGGCAGAGGCTCCGTACATAAGAGCAGTTTTACCCGCCAGCAAAGGTTCTGGCTATTCACTACAAATTCGTGACACTGTTTGCACACTGTGTACACCACAGCGATACAAATTTAATTGCTACCCTGCCCTTATCCTTTGTGGGAGATCTACCCGATCAAAGGTAAGGAACAGGGTACGGGTAGGCACCAATTTCCTAATCTCTCTGCGCTGAGCGCGGTAGACAGCAGTAACACCTTGTTCTTTGAGGTTTTGAATGTCCTCGTTGGACATTTCGTCCAACGCACGGCTGATGACCGCTCCACGTGAGGAGTTCAGGGTCTTATGGACGGTAACAGCCATGGGATAACTGCCCAACATGGTGACTTTTAAGATAGCAGCAGCCTGGGAGACGGAATGCGCTTCCACCAGGAGCGTGCCGTTGCGGGATCTTGTGCACATTTTAACAGGAACAGCGATTCTATCCAAACCATTTTGGATGGAAAAGGGGTTTACTGTAGAGAACTTTTGGCCTTCTTCAGTTCTTCTGAGTAGTAGCCAGGACCAACGGACTCAACTACTTACTTTACACTAATCTTTCCACTCTTGGTTTGCTTAGGTGTGAGTGTAGCCATAAAAAGCAGCAATAAATTTCATCCCGCAGTGATCCCCACTCACCACGGAGTCCAACAAGGAGTCATCCCATTGGAATGACAGGGCTACACACGTAATATAGCGGGCTCGCCGTCCCACTCACCCTGTAGTTCGGTACAATACCTAGTCCTGGCTGATTGCTTAGGGGTGGGTTAGTCCCTAACCTACCGTTTAGGCGAAGTATAAACCAAAGTAGTGTATCGAAATGCGCACCCTCCCCGAATTCAGAAGAACACTGGAATGAGCTCAGAAGCGCATCCCTCGACCACCAGGACAAACCTTTCCACCGATACGGGTCTCCACGCATGGTCTACATGTGGGTGGGTGTTTTATCTGACCCCTCACCACTAAGAGGAACCCAAATGGAGGGTGTCAGTTTGGCTCGGGATCCTGGGATCGCCAATTCCCGTACCTACCGCAGTAGGCTCCTGGGGGGGGGGGGGTTTATCCATAACTTTTAAGAAGATAAAACGTGTATCGAAGCGTTATAAGTATCGTAGAGACAGAATTTTTTTCGGTCATGATCAGAAAATAAAATTATTTCTTATTATAAGATTGGCATCTGTAATATTCAAATATTTATCCGTGACATTTAACCATAACCATGTGAAAGATAAAACGTGCATCGCTCTGTTCTAAGTATCATAGAGACAGGATTTTTGTACGGTTATGATCAGAAAATAAAATTATTTCTTATTATAAGATTGGCATCTCTAATATTCAAATATTTATCCGTAACTTTTAACCATAACCATGTGAAGGACAAAACGTGCATCGCTCGTGTTCTAAGTATCCTAGAGACAGGATTTTTCTGCGGTTAGTATCAGGAAATAAAATTCTTTGTTATAAGACTGGAATCTGTCATTTATCAAACATTTATCCCAGCGTAACTTAATGAGATAATGTTATCAGTTCAGGCGCGTGAGATGCGTGTACCACATACGGCAGCGCCGGTAGGAGGGGCAAGCTTAGGATTGGCTGGAGTCAGCAGTACGACCCGCCTCCATATGCCTTTAACTTTTGCGAAGATTATAACGAATTTGTATGCAACATATATGAGATTTAATAAATAAATTTGGCACTGCTATTAAGTACTATAAACAGATTTGGGTCCCTTTTTTTGGGCTGTGCCTTTTTAAGTTGGTTAAGTTCGTAAGTTGATTTACAGCCAATTTACATCACTGTTCTTTTAATTCAAGAACTATCACATTTTGTTAAGTGATTTGTTTATTCTTTCCTAAATTTATAGAACTACTTAAACACAGAATATATTGGTATTTAATTTTTATTTTTAAATAAATATTTATAGCAGCTTTTAATAGATTCATTATTTGAAACGTTGCGAGTGATATTTTCTAGTGATATGTCGTTAAAATAGGAATCTTCACAAACATGAAAGAACTTTTTAAACAGTCTATACTGGCTTTATTCCAGGAGAGAAACTCACACGGATATATAGAAGGTACTCTGGCCCGTGATAACTCAGAGAAATATCGACTTTGTTATTTTAAATCTTTTGGGACGCTGCATCAGTCATTTGTCTTGGGTAGTCTACCAACAGCACACAATCTCTTTGCCCGCTCTGTTAAATTAAACAGACTTACTTATGATAAGTCATCCTTTGTATTCCTGTCACAACTCTGTAGATGACTTCGATAAAACTGTCCAAACACAACAATAAATCAAAAGCATTACCAACTATTTGTTTTCCTCTCTAATATAAATTCCAAACGGTGTATATACTTTTTGAGAGGATTCTTGACTTAAATTGAAGAGATATATTTCCTGCCTCATAAATAATGTAACAAAACGGGAAATATAGGGTGGTGCACGAGTCGGTAGCCTAGAGCAGGATCAGACACCTGCGTTTACCTGCAGTGCCTGGTCGCGGATTCAAATGCCAGCTTCAGAAATGGTCAATATACCTTATATTAAACAGTTTGATTATTAAATAGTATTTTTAAAAATTTGCCAGTTTGCTTGAAGCAGTTTTCAGAGTGGTAAAGTGTGTAACAAACTTAAAATATGTGTGAAATTTTGTATATGTAAGGTCCGATTCACCTTAGCTCATCTAACTTCGCGTGAACATAGAAAGGCGCATGCGGACCAACTCCCGGCATACCTTGCGCGTAAGCGATACCATTCGCATTGGTAGTGGTGCAGTGTGACAGTTAAAATTGTTTCAAACAATCGAGGTCCCACCGACTGTGAAATACGGTCTGTGGTTCGGTTTTTGACGGCAAGGAACATTTCAGCAGCGGACATTCATCGACAGATCAGTGAAGTTTAAGGCCCCAATACGATGAGTGACAGCAAAGTGCGTAATGGGATCGAGCTTTCAAAGACGGACGCAACAATGTCCATAATGAACCGCGATCAGGCCGGCCATCAGTGATCACAGAAGATTTGGTCAATGCCGTGGATGAAACGATCCGCGAAAACCAGCGATACACAATTTCCACTTTAGCAATGGAATTTCCGTATGTGGGTAGAACAACTCTGCAAAATTGTCTCTGAAAATTTGTAATTTCGCAAATTGTGTTCACATTGGGTTCAAGGCTGCTTACTGAGGAACACAAAATGACAAAAATTGCTTGTGTACTGAACTTTTTGAGCCGATATCTTGAGGAAGGAGATCAACTGTTGGAACACATTGTCACTGGGGACGAGACGTGGGTTTCTCACATGACTCCTGAGTCAAAACGTCAATCGATGTAATGGCGCCACACATCACCAGTCAAGTTCAAGGCCATTCAGACAATCTGAACACCGAAAGTGATGGCATCCGTGCTTTGGGATAGACATGAGGTGTTGCTAGTCAAGTTTATGGAACGAGGGACAACCACCAATGCAGACGCTTACTGCACTACTCTGACTAAACTCCGACGTGAAAAACAGGATAAACGACGTGGCGTTCTGACGTCTGGAGTGTTGTTGCTGTGGGAAAATGCCAGACCACATTCTGTCAGGCGAACCAAAGATCTCATCAGCTCTTTTGGATTGCAACAGATTGACCACCCACAATATAGTCCAGACCTGGCGCCGAGCGATTTTCACTTGTTCCGCTACCTGAAGGAGTTTCTCGGTGGCAAGCGCTTCCGCACAGATGACGAGGTGAAAGAAGCAGTTGAAGACTGGTTATCCTCACAGGCGGCAGACGTATGTGACGTCGGTATACTGAAGCTTGTAGGACGTTCTGACAAAGGTTTAAACAAATATGGCAACTATGTAAAAAATAGAGTAATATGTAAGGAATCCAATAAAAAATGTTTTTTGCAAATATCTATGATGGTTTAATTTTGAAAAAAAAAAGAACAACGGACCTTACTTTAATTACCCTCGTACTTTGTATATCGAACTATGATTGCTGAATTGGAGTTCCAAAGGTGCTGAAATGAAGTGGATTTTACAAAAATTTCAGATCGGCATCCTTAAATTAATAAGAGAAAGCTTTGGTTATTGATATTTTATAAGCTAATCTCAAGATTGTGTGTAAAGGGAGTCAGATTTTCAGCTATGTTTGACTTATATGTTGGCCCTAGCCCAATCACACAGTGATTAATAAACGAAGCTAAAAACATGAACATTCAGCTGACTGCAAAGCTGCTTCAGTTTCTTGTTTTTCTTTAATTTTTTTTTTTGTCTGTTTCAGAACTTCTGCACCGAGTCGTACTGCTGAGTGGATCAGGACTGAGCCCATGGGCACTGCAGCGAGAACCCCTAGCGGTGAAGCGACGAGTTGCAGAACAGACTGGTTGTCACGGAGACCTAGTAGAGGACGATCTGGCACCATGTCTGCGAGCGAAACCTCTCCAGGAACTTCTAGCCATCAGGGTGGATCCTCCACGCTTTCTTCCGGGCTTCGCACCTTTCGTTGACGGCACGGTGCTGACATCCTCTGCATCGGGAATGGGAGAAGGTAGCACTTCTGATTTGCCCGATACCGGGAACCTACTCCTGGGTGCTGCATTACAGGTTCGTACTCTTACAGAAAGTGATTCTACAAATTGACTAAAGACCAAAATTACCAAAGGTCATTTTAACTTATTGTTCTTTTTGTTCACACCTATAAATTGTAATTTCCTCTTTAATGTTGTATCTGTTTTATCATTTTTCACAATATTTAAATTTTAAATATATGGTAAAAGAAGGTATTTTCGTGACATACCAATTTCGTGATACTTTTTCGAAGGGATGTCACAGAGAAACTAGTTGGTGTTAATGTGCCTCCCGATAGCTCCTGAGCTCTAGAAACAAATGCGTTAAATATCAACAGTGAAAGACGAGTTAACACTGTGGCGTTTTTTCCTCCACTCGCAGCAGACAGGATGCACGCCGACTGTTTGGAAGATCCAGGTCGAGATTTGATTAAATAAGAGTCAGGAGATCTGTTCTCAGGTGTAGACTTTTGGTGATAGAAATAAAATTTTATATGACTCCGATTTCGTAATATATTATGTAATTGTATAATCTGGATTACAATTCACTCGAACTTTCTTTCTTAATCAGTCACTGTAAATTACCTCCAACACATTGATAAATCCTTATTTTTAAGTTAATACTGTCACCCAGTTATCGGGAAGCACCACAAGCAACAGCTGAGAAGGGGCCGGAGGCCACGCCACGCCCACTCATCTGTCTCCTGTCACTAACTGAGGGGTGATTTGCGGTAGTGTCGCCGGTCCTTCGATGTTTCTCTCCCCTTCTCCGGTGGTCTGGAACGTTCGGTGATTAGAGACTTCTAGAAAAACACTGACATTCTTATAAAAAGGGTTTCAGAGAGACAGTTAGTCAGTTAGTGTTTGACGTGCTAGTGAAGTAGCGCCGTGTACGTGCATCGGAACGATAACGGACGAACTGGTGAATCGTAATTGTGTGCATTACGTAATTTTGTGTAATTGGCAAGTGTTTAACTGTAAGTCGGTGGAAATAAAGAACATTTTTGAGTGGTGAAATTGGACTTTTCATTTCACGAACCCACAAAGTCACAATTGGTGTCAGAAGTGCGACATAACACAATGGAGGCAGCATTAGAAAAGATTTTAGCGGAACTGAAAGAGATGAAGACGGCAAATGAAAACCTCGCTGCAAAAACGGAAGCGGCAAATGACAGCCTGGCCGCGAAGCTGGAGACTACAAATAATAACCTCACCGCCGAGTTGAAACAAATGAAGACGGCCAACGACAGCATCACCGCCGAGTTGAAACAAATGAAGACGGCCAACGACAACATCACCGGGAAGATGGAAGAAATGAAGGCCGAATTAACAGCGAAGACGGAAACGGCTAACAACAACTTGGCCACGACAATGACCTCAAAGATGGCCGAACTGACCACGGAAATGAAGGTGGCGAACGAGGCTCTCGCCGCCAAATTTCAAGAACAGTTGGCCGGCGTGAGGGATGACGTGACGGAGCTGGGCAAGCGGATGTGCCAAGTGGACGAGCGCGTCGAGGACCTGGCGAGCCGCGTTAACGACCTGGAAGGGAAAGCCGACAGCAGCGCGAAGTCCCTGAACGCCATGGTGGAGGACGTCGTCGGCAGGAAGCTGAAGGATTTGAAGGCCGACGCGCCGGGACGCGACACAACATCTGCGCGCGTCAAACCTCCCAAGTATGACGGCGCGTCAACGTTTGAGGTCTTCCGCCGCCAGTTCGACACAGTGGCCAGGCACAACGGATGGTCACTGGAGGAGGAGGCCACACAGTTAATAGCCAGCCTCCAGGGACGGGCCGCGGAAGTGCTAAACGCGGTGCAGACGATGGCGGCGCCCAAGGACATATGGGAGGCCCTGGAGAATCGCTTCGGGAACCACCGCTTAGCCGCAGCATACCGAAGCCAGCTAAAGGCAAGGGCGCAGCAGCCGGGGGAGACGCTGCAGGAGTTCGCCATAGCCATCGAGCAGCTGGCTAGCAAGGCCTTGGTTGACCTGCCACTGGAGTTCGTATCCCGGGAAGCCGCCTACAATTTTGTCGTCGGGGTACGGGACACGGAGATTCGTCAGCGCCTAATGCTCGGCGAATATAAAACCATACACGAGGCGCTGACAGCGGCATTAAGGATGGAGGCGGCCAAAGTAACATCTATTCCGACGTCGAGAACGAGGAGTGTCCGCTACGCCGGAGACAGGAGACCAGCTGAAGGACGCCGGCGAACACCTAGTGGCCTGTGTTGGGGGTGTGGACAGCCCGGACACCTACAGAGAGACTGCCCACGCCAGGAAGAGCAGCCGGAAAACGAGTAAGGGCCGTCGTGGAGAGGGGCACGTCGGCGCCATCACCACCATCCCCTCGAGTGACACTGCGCGCCGTCAGCCGGCGTATGGATGACAGCCTCATCGCGGACGGTTGGATAAGAGGAAAGCCGTGCCGCGTGCTGGTGGACACCGGGGCGGCCGTGACCATCATCAGACCTGACGTGGCGAAGGGTTTGCCGACAAGGAAGGCAAGCCGGCCATACCAGCTTGTCACGGCATCGGGTGACACCTTGCCTGTGGAGAAGGAGGCCCTGCTGGAGCCGAACTTGGGACGGAGTGCCGTTCGTCTGTGGGTGTTCGTCGCGAAGGTGGCTCAGGAGGTGATCCTGGGACTGGATGCCCTCAGGAGCCATGAGGCGACGGTCGACGTCGGCAAGAAGGTCCTGCGGCTTAACGGAGAAGAGGTTATACTCCGTCAACCCGAAGAGCGCCTTGGAATGTGCAGGGTCGTCTTGGACGAAGACGTGGTTGTTCCCGCGAGGAGCGAGGTGGTGGTGACGGCGCGACTTGAGGGCCAGAGAACCAGGAACATGATGCTGGACCAGAAGACGCCTGTACACGGACTGTGTGTAGCCAGGGCATTGCTGCCGTGCCGAGAGGAGGTGCCAGTGAGACTGCTAAATCCAACGGACACCGATCACGACGTCCAGGCCGGGACGGAGTTGGGAACGTGCGAGCCCGTAGTGAGCGTAACAGCAATCGACAAGACACAGGAGCCGGCGCCGAAGCAACACCTGGGGCCCCGGCTAGAAGGCTTACTGGAGAGGGCGGCCGACCACCTGACCGCAGAACAGCTGGAGCAGGTTCGACAACTACTGGGGCGATACGAGCGCGTCTTCAGCCAAGGCGATAGTGACTACGGCCGCACGGACAAAGTGCTTCACCGCATCGACACCGGAGACGCCCGGCCTATTCGGCAACCACATAGACGCGTTCCGCTGGCGAAGCAAGGGGCGGTACGAGACATGCTGGAGGACATGAGATCCAGGGGAGTGATTGAAGAGTCCGACAGCCCTTGGTGTTCCCCTGTAGTCTTGGTGACGAAGAAGAACGGCGAGCTGCGCTTCTGCGTAGACTACAGAAAGCTGAACGCTGTCACCCGGAAGGACTGCTTTCCCTTACCCCGGATTGACGACACCCTGGACACGCTAGCTGGTGCACAGTGGTTCTCGACCCTGGACCTGAAGTCGGGCTACTGGCAGGTAGCTCTAGACCCGAGAGACAAGGAGAAGACCGCATTCTCGACGGGCCAAGGTCTTTGGCAGTTCACGGTTATGCCCTTTGGCCTCTGCAACGCACCAGCTACCTTCCAACGCCTCATGGAGTCAGTGATGAGAGGACTGACTTACGATGCCTGCCTGCTATACCTGGACGACATCATCATCGTCGGGAAGACTTTTGAAGATCACCTCGAGAATCTGAGTAAGGTGCTACAGAGACTGCAGGCGACCAACTTGAAGCTGAACGCGAAGAAGTGCCAGCTCTTCCGCAAGAAAGTGAACTACTTAGGCCACATAGTCTCAGCAACCGGAGTGGCCACAGACCCGGAGAAGACACAGGCTGTGAGAGATTGGCCTCGCCCAAAGGATAGGAAAGAGTTGCGCAGTTTCCTGGGGCTGTGCAGTTATTACCGCCGCTTCATAAAGGGGTTCTCCAACATCGCAAAACCACTCACCCGCCTGACAGAGGAACACCGGCCATTTGTGTGGACGGAGGACGCCGAAAACGCTTTCCAGCACCTGAAGGAGACCCTGTGCAGTGCTCCAATTTTGGGTTTCCCACAACCGGGTGGCGCCTTCATTGTGGACACCGACGCTAGCGACCATTGCATTGGAGGTGTCCTATCGCAGATCCAGGACGGCCATGAGCGGGTGATAGCCTACTACAGCAAGACGCTATCCAAGGCAGAGAAGAACTACTGCGTCACCCGACGAGAATTATTGGCGGTAGTAAAGACCTTGGAGCACTTCCACAAGTACCTGTACGGTCAGCCATTCCACCTGAGGACTGACCATTCCGCCCTAACCTGGCTATTGAGCTTTAAGAACCTGGAAGGCCAGACAGCACGTTGGGTCCAGAGGCTGCAGGAGTACGACTTCACCTCGGAACATCGTAGAGGGAAGAGCCACGGTAACGCAGACGCCATGTCCCGAAGACCCTGTCCAGAAGAGTGCGGCCAGTGCACAAGAGTGGAAGAGAAGGAGCGTGCCGCTGCAGTCCGAGTAGTTGTGGCAGTGCCTGCGGACGGTTGGGATAGCGCAGGCCTGAGGAGGGAGCAGCTGGCGGACGCAGACTTGGGGCCACTCTTGAGGGAAGTGGAGGCAGGGACAAGACCAACCTGGGAGGATATCGCACCAAGGAGCGCCACCTACAAGTCGTACTGGGCCCAATGGGACTCGTTGAAGATCAGAGAGGGCGTGCTGTTCCGGGTATGGGAATCACCCGATGGGAAGACGCAGAGAGAGCAGTTGGTACTTCCCCGGAGTAAGGTCCCGGAAGTCCTGGAGGAAGTACACGCCGGTACTTCGGGAGGACACCTGGGAGCGAACCGAACGATTGACAAACTACGACAGCGCTACTACTGGCTGAGACTCCGAGCAGATGCTGAGAGATGGTGCCGTCAGTGTCACGTGTGCGCGGCGTGTCGTGGCCCTCAGACTAGGAGCCGGGGTCGCATGCAGCAGTACAACGTCGGAGCGCCATTCGAACGGATCGCCGTTGATATTGCTGGACCGTTCCCAGTTTCCGACCGAGGCAACAAGTACCTAATGGTGGTCGTGGACTACTTCACCAAGTGGCCGGAGGTGTATGCCATCCCAAACCAAGAGGCAAAGACAGTCACAGACTGCCTCGTGGAGCAAGTATTCTGTCGATTTGGGGTGCCGTTAGAGCTACACAGTGACCAGGGTACCAACTTTGAGTCCAACCTAATGAAGGAGGCACTACAAAGGCTTGGGGTGAACAAGACTCGCACTACGCCTCTACATCCCCAATCGGATGGCATGGTCGAAAGGTACATCAAGACCTTAGAGGAACACCTGAGGAAAGTCGTGGCCAGCCATCAGCGAGACTGGGACGTCAAGGTGCCACTGTTCTTGCTGGCCTATCGCTCGTCTACACACGACACAACTGGGATGACGCCAGCCAGCTTAATGTTCGGCCGAGAGTTACGCCTCCCTTGTGACCTGGCTTTTGGAAGCCCTCCGGAAGTGAAACAGCCAGCGACCGAGTATGTGGAGAACTTGGTGGACCATCTCCACGACATGCACGAGATGGCTCGCCAGAACATCCAGAAGGCGAGCGACCGCATGAAGACCAGGTATGACAGGCAAGCCAACAGCCAAGGGTTCCAGCAAGGTGACCTAGTCTGGTTGTACCGTCCTACCCGGACCAAGGGACGGTGCCCGAAGCTTCAGCAGCCATGGCAAGGACCGTACCGGGTGGTGAAGAGGATTAACGACGTGGTCTACCGCATCCAGAAGGTTCCCCGAGGGAAGATGTTGGTGGTACACCTGGATCGTCTAGCCCGCTATGATGGTGCTGTTCGGGACGACCAGCTTTGAGGAGGGAGCAGTGTCACCCAGTTATCGGGAAGCACCACAAGCAACAGCTGAGAAGGGGCCGGAGGCCACGCCACGCCCACTCATCTGTCTCCTGTCACTAACTGAGGGGTGATTTGCGGTAGTGTCGCCGGTCCTTCGATGTTTCTCTCCCCTTCTCCGGTGATCTGGAACGTTCGGTGATTAGAGACTTCTAGAAAAACACTGACATTCTTATAAAAAGGGTTTCAGAGAGACAGTTAGTCAGTTAGTGTTTGACGTGCTAGTGAAGTAGCGCCGTGTACGTGCATCGGAACGATAACGGACGAACTGGTGAATCGTAATTGTGTGCATTACGTAATTTTGTGTAATTGGCAAGTGTTTAACTGTAAGTCGGTGGAAATAAAGAACATTTTTGAGTGGTGAAATTGGACTTTTCATTTCACGAACCCACAAAGTCACAAAGTTGTGGCGGTATAACAGGTCGTCTCGTTTCTCGATGATTAATCAGCCCTAAAGTTGGGAGCGATCTTTGTGACCGTCCCTCTTAATCATTGCAGGTCGAATTGTTTCGTGATGATTGAGTGTGATTATTTAATTTGATTGTATATTCAGCGCAACATTTTTTTTTCATCGTCATGAAACCAGATTGAAGAACATATATCTATCTCAAGATTATTGATTTTTCCGTAACTATCGTTACTTCTCTATTAATTTTGTGATTGGCCGATGTACTACTACGTCACCGCATTACGTAATATAATTATTACTACGGCCAATCACAACATTACACATATATTTGTTTTTAATATTGTCATTACATGGCCTACTAAGTCATATCAGGAAACAATATTCATATAAAAGGCTCTAACTAAAACATATCGTTACAACACCAACTGGTTTCTCTGTGACATGCCTTCGAAAAGTATCACGAAATTGCCTATGTCACGAAAATACCTCCCTGTATCCTATTTTTAAGATGTTGCTGCATGTCATTTCGTACAGTGAATTACGCAGCACTTCATGGGAAACAAATAACTCATAGAACTTACGTGTAGATTGGTAAAATATAGCCCATGTTATAGGTGAGATTTTGCTCAGCCGCTCGCAAAAGTTAAAGGTATATGCACGCTGGCCAATGCTCAATAGGAGCGCTGTTGCCAAGCGTGGTGGGTGTACCGGAAGAGGTTCTGTACATAGCACGTTTTACACGCCAGCAAAAGTTCTGTCTGTTTTTCCCGTAATTAAACAGCACATTAAATATTCCTAAAACATTAACATTTTACCTTGACACACGTAACAGCAGTGGAACAGTAAGCGCGGTTTCCAAACCAGTAACTCGCTTTCCATCTTTGTGGGTCTTTTCCGGAGATTGAAACACAGGCACGCTCCCTTTTTCACAAGTTTCTACAGTTAATTGGTGGGTTTTTTAAACATCTACACTTCCACTATATCCTGGACTGGAGAGCTTTCGTAAAAGCTTGTTCATATTAAATATAATTTTTCTGCCCTTGAGAATGAATCACTCCATATTTGTTGATAGAAAAATCACTTGTGCCAGCTTCGAGGGACATGTTCACGCATTCGGATCACAAACACAGACACACACACACACACACACACACACACACACACACACACACACACACACACACACACACACACACATACACGCACACATATACATATATAATTTAATGTAATAGTAATATTTGAGCTCGAATTCACTCACGACTTAACGATGCCGTTCACTGTAACAAAATAACAAATTCCATTCTAAATGCGAACTGAACACTATACCGCTCGCATAAGTTAAAGACATATGAACGCTGGCTAATGTTCAAGCGGAGCGCTGTTGTCACGCGTATAGTACGTGTACCGGCTTGAGGTTCTGTACATAAGAGCAGTTTTACCCGCCAGCGAAAGGTTTTACTATTCTTCCTGTAATTAAACAAAATATTATATATTCCTAAAACATTAAGATTTTACCTTGACACCTCACAGCAATGGAAGAGCAATCACGGTTTCCAACCCAGTAACTCTACTTCATGTATCTTTCCCGGAGATTGAAACACAGCTACGCTCCCTTTTTCTAAGGATGAAGCTGCTTCACTAGAAATTCGTGCCACTGTGTGTACACTACCTACAGCATAAGGTTACAGAGTTAATGGCTGTTCAATTAAGGCAGAACATTGTCTGACAACAAACCAAGACAGTGACGGCCTCGCAGCAGCCAATCTGAGGACATGATCCAGCGAGTGGAAAACGCTGTTTTGGAGGATCGCCGATTGAGCATTTTGAGATCTTCATGTAGGATTCTGTGCACGGATCCTACGGAAATGGCAATTTTGGAGGCGATGTCTGCAACCGTCTTGGTTTATTGTCACACAATGTACTGCCTCCATTGAACTGCCGTACCCAGGAACGTACATTAGACACAACCATGGTACCATCATCACATGCCTCACTCAACTGGCGATGAATTTCAATAGGTGTCACACCACGGAAATGGAGAAAACTAATGAATACATGCTGTTCTTGCAATGAAAACGTCGCCATTTTAAGTATAAAAAACAGTCCTAACTCTCGTCGCTGTCACTAGAGTTCTATGCACTGTACAGTGCTGCCATCGTTGTCACGCTTTCACTAAGAGTCCTCGTGTATACAGAAAAAAACAGAAGTTCCTCTCTATTCCAAGTCCTAAAAAATATTAGGTGTTTTAGCTTGAACGCCCCTTGTAATACGAACAGGTATATCACTGAAACATGATCTCACCACCTAACAATTTATGTAATTACTACCATCAGCTCATTAATCGGTACATGGAAAGGGAAGAGAAGCGGTAACAAACAGCAGAAACAACTCTCCATAAAATGGTACTAGTATTTATAAAACAAAAACTTTCCATGTATTTATCAAAATTATAATATAAACTATAACCATGTGGACACAGATAATATGTATATAATTGTAAATTTTTCCAACCAATATTTCTAAAGAACTTTTTTTAATAGAAATCAGACAATTTTGGGAAAAAATTGGGAGTAACAGAAACGCAGAAACTTAGTTTGCACTTTTTATGGAAAATATAAAATATCGGGAATGCAGCGACAAAAAACAGTGCTTTATGGAAGGAGTTTAGGATTGGACCGTTGCAGCTGAATTCCCAGTATTTTATATTTCCTTCTGGATGCACGGAATTCATCTCTTTCATATTTTTAGGATAGTTTAACAAATAGTTACCTTAAACAAAGTTAGATAAAAGTTATGTGTGCCATTAGAAAACATATTTTAATGAAACTCGCATTCTAAACATAGTTTTGTCAAATGGCAGTCAACGTCTTCATAAGTAACCATAAAAACTTAATTCTAAACCTACTATATATATGGAAAGATAGAGTCAGACTGAAAAATTCAATGCCATACCCGGGACCAGAACCACAGATCTACTGGTTGCCATCTAGCCCCTATAACCCCCGAGCCACCATGGCCAACGTGTCGATATGACATTAAATTCTCCAACTGACTCGTGTTTTTCCTGGTAAACCACTAGGAGTTCTCATAAACACATGAGACAACTACCTTAATGGCGACTTACTATGCTGTAAGTACTTTAAGGCCCGGGCTTTATAGTTAACCACTATTAGGTCAATTAATGGAAATTAATTGTTCTTTCACGCTGGCCTGAGCTCCTAAGTGGTTTAAAGGGAAAAACAAGAGTCAGTTGGAGAATTTGATGTCATGTTGGCACGTTGGCCATAGTACCTCAATGGTTTAGAGCGGTTGGACGGCGACCAGAAGATCCATGGTTCAAATACCGGCTATGACATTGAATTTTTCAGTCTGACTCTATATTTCCACACTTAAGCCTACACACGGCCTGTATGAAAGAACAATTAATTTCCACTACTCTATATAGTTTATGAGAAAACATTAACTTAATAAACATAGTTGTTACATTAGAATCATAGAGCAGTTATGTTATGATATGTTATTAGAAGAAATTGAAAGCATAAAATTTCTGGGCCTTCAAGTGGACAGATGTTTAGATTGGAGTTTTCACATAAATTATATCTTGCCTAAACTCAGCTCTGCCTGTTCTGCTATGCGAGAGCTGGTTAATATGAGTTCTATTGACACACTTAAATTAGTATATGATGCATATCTTAATTCTATGGCCGCGCCGTGGCTCAGTGGTTCGACCGCTTGGCTATCACCAAGGCGACCCGGGTTCGATCCCGCAAAGTGAGATTTGTGGTGGACAACACGGCGCTGGGCCGAGTTTTCTCCGGGATCTCCGGTTTCCCTCGCCATCTCATTCCACCGGTGCTCCATCTTCATCTCATTCATCTTCAGTGCCACCACCTGCGGTGCCGTATGTAGTAAATGCGGGCGTTAAACACTACACATTTCATTTAACTCTATTATGGAATACGGAATATTATTTTAGGGCAACTCAGTATGTAAATAAAAAAATATTTCTTACGCCAAAGAAGGTTATAAGAATCATTACTAACACCCACAACAGATGCTACTGTAAAGATCTTTTTAGAAGATTGAAGATATTAACGCTTCCTTGCATGTAATATATTCTCGATCCTAAAATTCTTTGTATGTAATCGTGCCTTATTGGCAACAAATAATGTAATTCACAGAATAAACACTAGACGAAAGTATAATATCCATTATCCCAGTGCTAAACTTTTTTGCTTCCAAAAAGGTGTGTATTATGAAACTATCAAGATATTTGGCGCACTCCTAATGTTATTAAAGAAAAAGTTGATAATTTCGGTGCTTTTAAAAATGCTGTTACAGAGTACCTTTGCTCAAGATCTTTTTATTCTGTACAATATTATCTGAATGACAAATTATCCTGGTAATGCTTCTGTAGCTGTGTAAGTAGTATCTAACTGTTCCAATGACAAATCATTACCAATAAATCATTGATGCATTTTGAAAGTTTATTTTTAATGTATATGTATTTCATAAATAACAAGAATGGTATCCATTGCAAAAGGGTTGAGACGTACTGGCATAAGCAAAGTGAAAGCTGGTTTAAAAAGTGTTTCATTTTGTATCATATATAATTAACCCTGCTTTGTTTTCCATATTGTTGTTCATATTGCCTGTGTACTATAATATGTGTCTTAGGTTAACTTTTCAAGTACATATATATGCTATTAAACTTTATACCTCTGGACATGTTCAATGTTCACAGCCTTTTCTGGCTACAATTTAACCTACTGTACGCAAATCGATCTACTCTAATCTAATATAATCAGTTCAGTTCATCTTCCAAGGAGAGCCAACTCTCAAAGTCTTTTACTGAATATTTAGAACATTTTATAAAACATCCGTTGATATAAAAAAACTAATATGGATGCAAAATTTGGCATTTATATATCAGTCATTTTAAAACGTCGTTAAATTGCTTATTTTTTTATTTTAAAATACAAATGTAATCAATTTTTACAAAAATAGCTTTCACAGCATTTAATCAATACTTCAGGCTTATTTCACCATTGAGCTTGAAAGTAAATTTTATATTAATTTGTTTCAAATTAAATATAATTAACATATATTGAGGAAACTGTCTCCTAAGTTTCGTTCTCAGGACTTAAAAATTTGTCCTATAAAAACTTAAATACTGAAAACGTTTCAGGCATTAAAATAAAGAGTAAAACCACGATCTCCGCCCAGGTGTCGTTCTCCTAGGTCTAGCTTCTGCTTCCCACAGTCCCCTGTTCAAAACCTGCGGAGAGTGATAGATTTTTCGGCTGAGTATCCCTTTAGAATGGAAGTAAATCCGGTGGGCAACTCAACACAGATTAATTTAAATCGTGTTGTAATTCTCTCATTTTCGCTCCGATAACAATACTTTATATTAAAATGTATCTTAAGAATTGGAGTAATAATATTTTGAAAACCAAAGTTGTTATTTTTGTTATGCCAACGTAGTTTTCACTCATTAGGTAATTTGATTCAGATTTTAACAAATGTATAAGCTATAATGAGTGTGAATATAGGTAGTGAGATAAAATAATTCATCCAAATTCTGATTGTTTATCTAGGTTTCAGAAACGATGGCAGACTTCCCAGGACGTGATCTTCTGTTCGGCCTAACCACAACAGAATCGTATTTGGATTTGAGTGCGCAAGACCTCGAGTTCGGCTTCAACGAAAGTCGCAGAGACCGTATTCTAAGGACATATGTGAGGAACGCCTATTTCTATCATCTGAACGAGATTTTCTCGACGCTGAAGAACGAGTACACGGACTGGGAAAAGCCTACCCAGAACCCACTCAATGTTCGGGACGCCACTCTGGAGGTGTTGAGTGATGGACACACGGCAGCGCCGCTCATCAAGGTTGGCTATCTTCATACGCTCCGCGGCGGGCGAACGTACTTCTTACACTTCCATTATCAGTCCAGCGAGCGTGACTTCCCGCAGGTAAGCAAACTGTTTCTTATAGTCATTTACTTAAACGTTTAAGTGTTTTCCCACAGGTTTCATGGTGAGCAGAGTTGGTTTTAGCATTTCCACAATCAATCCAGAACACGTATCCTTCCACGGAAGTTCTAGCAACAGCAGTGTTCATGTAGGTACAATGACAAATAAGCCACTGGCACTTCCTTCATTACAGTATACATACTTCGAGAACTTATAACTGTTTTATAGAGGAAAATAAACAGAGGAAATCAATTGTTCTTTCACACTAGCCGTGTGTAGGACGCACTATAAAAGCGCAGAGCCAGACTGAAAAATTTAATGGAATATTTCATTTTTCATTGAAATTCAGATTGAATTTTTCAGTCTGGCTCTACTCTTTCATAGTGCATGCTACACACGACTAGTGTGAAAGAACAATTAATTTCCATTAATTGTACCTAATAGTGGTCCGAACTATAAAGCCCGTGCCTTAAAGTACTTACAGCATAGTAAGTCGCCATTAAGGTAGTTGTCTCATATGTTTATGACAACTCCTAGTGGTTTACCGGGAAAAACACGAGTCAGCTGCAGAATTTAATGTCATGTTGGCATGTTGGCCATAGTAGCTCAGTGGTTTAGAACGACTGGATGGAGACCAGAAGATCCGTGGTTCAAATCCTGGCTATGGCATTCAACTTTTCAGGGAAAATATGTTATTCCATATGGATTTATCACTAGTAGATACTCAAAATTCGATCATTACTATCATAGTTTACTCGAAACGTTATTTATTACTCTGATAGCGAGTCAGTATGTACTTCTCTCATGCCATATTGAGACAGTTTTCAGCATATTCATTAGGCATGCATATTTTTGGACCTAACATGATTACTGTTAGATGTGGTAACTATACCACAAAGTAAATTCGTACTCTTCTTCTCTTTGTAAAACTCGTTGCGTGACAGAAACTATGGCAGCACTGATTGCCTGTCGAAGTTTACATTCGCAGTAACTGAAAGAAGTAATGTGTCATTTGTTTTCCTATCAAAGTGTCTCCGTGTAAGTCATGCAATAGGTACGCCCTCTCTGATACTGCGTTCACCATCACACTCTTGGAATACCTCTTACTCCTGTGTTAAATTTGCTGAGCTGTTGAGTATCAAAACAACAACCGCTGAAAAGAATGGAATGATTTATCGATGACAGGTCCCAGCGGTTCCAAAATGGAATTTCTTCTTACCTTCAAGAAATAGGAATACAATCCCAAACGGAATCGAAGGAAATTGAGTAGCCTTTTTTTATCTTTCCACTTCTAAAGTATTTTCAATTCCACAACTTCAATTCACGAAACATGGAAGCAATTGGCTGAGAAATCATTTTTTCATTATGCTGTGGTTACAGACTGCTTCGGTTTGTACAACAGTTGAAATACAGCTTTACTATAAAAGTAAAAGCAGTTTGTGTTGCATTCATACCATTTTCACTGCTCGTTCCTCTACAAATAATGTCTACAAGAGTCTATTCGTCAATCTACTTCATATTTAGATATCTAGCTGAAACTTTTCGGTAGTTACTAGTAGTTTGTCCATCAATTACCTATAGTCAGAACAGGTTTATACGTCGCCCAAAAATATCAGTGTGTTAATAAGTTATTTTCCAGTGTACGACATATTTTCATATTGAAACAGTTTTGCTTTATATTTAAAAAGGGTTTGAAAAATTTATAAATTTATAAAAAAAAAAAAAGATTGTGTAAAAATATATGGAATTTTGTGATTGGCTGTAGTAATAATTGCATTACGTATTGAATTGACGTAGTAGTAAATCGGCAAATCATATAAAAGTAATATATGGGTAGCAATAGTAACGAAGGATTAATTCTTGGTGCCGAATCCGAAAGAAAATTCATCTTTCTTTCTGGAACGCCGAAGAGATCGGACACTTTTTAAATTCCTAGAAATTATTTAAGTATTAATTCAATTTGAAGTATTCGATTGATTCCGATTCCAGTATAAAGTTTTGTGATAATAATTGTAATGGATTTGGTGTTAAAATAATTAAACAAATGATTGATCTCTTATAGAAATTCAAATTAAAAATCTTAATGATTTCTTCACTCGTTACCATTCTTGTAACTTAGAGTTTTCATTGCTCGTAAGTAAGAGTATAACAGAAGAATATTAAAAGCTAGCCGAGGCATAATTAAGGATTTTCCTGATAACTTCGGGGAACATCTTCTTCATCAAGTCATAACATTTTGGACGAAGGTAAGATGGACGAAGTAAGACCAACGACGGGAAACGAGATACCAGCACGAATCTTGCAATATATGTTGCCACAACGTGGGGCATCATCATAGTATGTTCAACTTCGCATGTATACTTCAACAAACAAATCCTACTACAATATCATCTCCAGAACATTCATATTTGAAGAATCTGCTGGCGGCGCCTTCAGCTTGTCAACTGATGATGCATAGTATGCTACTGTAATGGTTTTTACTTTTTGAAGATAATCGATCAAAAAATAACTCTATGACCATCCCAAGAAAGTCACCATCACTTTCCCAGCCGAAAAAAACAGCTTTTGTATTTTTTGGAACCGGTTCCTCCTCTACAGTCCACTGTTTGGACTGCATTTTTGTTTCGGGCCTATTGTTTCGGGCCAAATTTCATCTACCATAATTAATCGGTGCCAAAACTCGGATTTATTGCGCTTAAACTGCGCCAACAGAGCGCTGGAGAGGTTCATTGGGACACTTTTTTGGTCTAACGTGAGCAAACACGGCACCCAGTGCGCGGACAGCTTTCTCATGTCTAAATGTTGATTTAATTTGACAAACACCTTCTTTTGACATGTTCATAGCCTCTGCTATCTCTATCACCTTAATTCGGCTGTCATCTAGTACCATTTCGTGAACTTTGGCAATGTTTTCTTCGGTAGTTGCACTTTTTGGACGTCCCGAACGTTCATCGTCTCCCAAGTTCTTACGCCACGTTTAAATTCAGCGGCCCAAAATTTCACTGTGGTAAATGATGTTGCAGAGTACCCATACACAGAATACAACCTATCTTTTATTTTCGCAGGCGTACTGCCTTGAAAAAAAAAAAAACAAATATTGAACGACAGCTTGATACTCGATTTCGTCCATTTTTATAAAAACACTCACATCGGCTCACTCAAACGACTGTTACATAACAACTGCGCACTCAAAATGGCTGAAACTTTGGTGAGTGGCTGTCAACAGATGAACAACGAAATTCACTAGCTTTTACTTACGAGTGCTGCCATATTCATGTTGAAGTTGGACAATTTTCTGGCCATCGTCGTAATTCCCCATCAAACTACTACTTAGTTTACCAACAGAGGTGGCTAATTCGTATCTTAAACACAATTTTTAAACTGGCATATCTAAATTTCTCATAGTCTTATGATCTTTCTAATTTTCAGAAGGTTTGTCTATGTATCTTAAGAACGTAAATCTTGCTTATGAACAAAAATGTATTCCATAATTATATGACACCAGAATAGCAGAATTCTTGTAAACCTTAGAGTTTGATGATGATGATGATGATGATGATGATGATGATGATGATGATGATGATGATGATGATGATGATGATGATGATGATGATGATGATGATGATGATGACGACGATGACGATGACGATGACGACGATGACGACGATGACGACGACGATGATGATGACGACGACGATGATAGTTCTAGCTTTTTACGCTGAATTCATTGATTTGAAATAGGACAATTATTTATTGAAATTATTTATCTCCTAATAATGACTTACTAGCCCTATACGCGTAATATTTTGGTATCAATATATAGAATGAATATTTATTTTTACTATAAGTAAATGGTAGAGAATTTACACAGCCGTAGTAGAAGCAAAAATGTTCTATGGGGTAGAGATATGTGGTTTGATGGAGGAGGGGGGTGCAGTTAGGAATGTGATACATAGAAACTTTTGCTGACAAGTTTTAGGCTTACCACGAGCTTCACCAAATGGAGTGGACAAGCAGAATTGGGAAGACTGCGAACTAGAGGGATAAGGGTGGAAAGGATGTCAAAATATTGGGAAAGAATTAGGAGTTTAGATGAATAGAATATTCTGCGTCAATGCCTGATAGTACAGGAAAGACTAAATCAGAAAGATTCATGGCTAAATAAGATAAAGGAAATGATGTTAAAATTAGTGTTGGGTGTCATGTGAGAAAAAGGGAATTGCTGTAAAGTGGATTTTGGCAAGAACTTAGGTTAAGAATGGAAGATATTGAAAGACAAGAAATGTTAAGAAGCTTCAACTTGTAAAGCTCACTGGAAATTTATAGAGGGATGAAAGTGATGTCGAACATGAAAAATGCATTGATATTTGTGATAAAGCAGCAAGAGAAGACTTTGCATGGGCCAGAACAGGGGTGGTAAAACTGAAGGGTTTTGGAAGAGGGAGGGATCTGGAAAAATGTCCATTGTGTCACCAAAGGGATGAAGAATGGCATTTGCTTTTAGAATGTAAATAAACTAGGTTGCTTAGGGAGAAAATAGGTAAAAATGATTGGACAGGGCTACCAAAGGAAATTCAAGCAATAAGGTTAATGTGTGTAAAAACTAGGAAAATTTTAATTGAAATTGCGAACCTTTTGGGCAAAGTAAGAGCCAAATGGTTGAGGAAGATAAGTAAATATGAGGAAAATGAAGCGTAAGTTATTTTAGATAAGTTGCCAATAAGAATCCATTAGCTCGACAACCTCAGAGTTTGAGTCCATTGGGCTCAAGGGTAACTAGCAACTCAGTGTAGTAATAAGTATGTAAATGTATAATAATTTGTAATTGTAATGGAAATAAAGATTACTTAATTACTAGTTACTAAATGGTAAAGAAAGCAAGAATACTTGGCGAAGTTATAATATAAATTGGCTGAAACTTGTTTATAGGACATAACTATGGATGTATCCATAATTGCAACAGAACAACAACAATGAAGTTTCAGGGACGATGTAAATTGAATGTTCCCTGCGGAGGCAGACATGCAGTATGTAAAGAAGATGCCATTGACACACTGAGACGAGCCAGTAGCGTTAGGACTAATCTGGTTATTCAGCCATGGAGCCGTCATTGATGGATTCGGAGGTTTACCATTACGTCACCGTGAACAGACACGTACAATGGAGACAGAACATGTACATCAGAGCAACACGTGTGCTCCGTTGTTTCTCCAGCCCACTAGGACAGTAAAGTATGTTTCTCAATCATGTAACTACACACCGCTACACAATCCTCAAGTCACTGCCCGTTCTCTCAGGAGTGACTATGTTAAAATGGTCTGAACTTTGGATGCGTTGTTTCAAGCTTCAGGGAATGTGAGTGTAATATTATTTATTATACATAAGAGACCAGAATTTTGCATATCGTCCATTTAATAGTTCCGCTGCTGAGGATGGGGTCAAAATATATTTATTCATTGCAGTGAAAGCGAAAATGTGGCCCGCTGGAAAGTTTTACTCTCGGGTCGACTTCCTTCTCATGATCCTGCTCGTCTCGAGCTTTTTATTTAGCGAATTGCTTTGTAGTAGGTTTGGTGTTTCGATGTGCTAAATAGTAGTGAAGGAAAGAAGATGAGCGAAAATAAATTGTACCAGGATTTCTGTTCAGCTGCACATGCGATGATTGAAGACGACGAACTATAAGCACTGCATTATGTATATCATGTTGAAACAGAAGTTTTTTTTTTTTTTTTTTTTTTTTTTTTTTTTTTTTTTTTTTTTGCTGGGGGGAATGGTGCGATGTTGAAGATGCTATGAGCCCCACGTTGTGGTTACATGTGTAGGATTACAACAAGAAACTAGCTATGCACACTTGAACGCACGCGTCCTTTTCAATTCGTGGCGTAAGGAAAACACAGTTGCGCCGGTATGCATTCAGAACTAAAGAAAGGTGAGAACATATTGTAACTTTGTGAAATGAAAAGTCCAATTACACCAGTCAAAAATGTTCTTTATTTCCACCGACTTACAGTTAAACACTTGCCAATTACACGGAATTACGTAATGCACACAATTACGATTCACCAGTTCGTCCGTTACAATTCCACTGTACGGTCACAATTACGTAAATTCTTCCGTTGCACATACACAGTCTTCTCGTCCTTACACTAGCACTGCACTCTTACGCTGATTGCCACGAACTCTTGACTGACTGACTCCTCTTCCCCGACGTGCTGCTTATATAAGGCCAGCGGGTCGATCTGGAAGGTTCTAGATTAGATGAAATATCCCGTAAGTTCGAGAACACAGGTGGAACAGAAAGAGACGGCACAGTGATGTTTCTTCTCCCAGCCACCTCCTGTCACCACTATAAGACAAACGAGGGGGGCGTGGCTAACACCGACCTCCCCTGTTTGCCCGCTCTCAGCTGGTTCTATAGGGTGTTCCAACGCTCGGGTGACAATATGGAAAAGGTCCTTGAGCGTATTGTGAATGTGACTAACTCTGGCATCCAATAATATAGCCATATTGAAGTTATGTCAGTTAGTTACTGATCAGTTATGCTTTATATTTTAGGGGGGGGGGCGAATTTTAATTTCTGCAGGCGGACCCGCATTGCGTAAAGTCTGTCTAGTCAACGGGTGTGCAGTTCGGAGTCAAAGGAACCTGACCCGACCGTCCACTAATGACCGTCATAAATCTATCTCCACACTTCAGAAATGGAATACTGTCGTTGAGGACCAATAGCAACCCTGATTTTCTCGAAGTGACAGTCGCATGTCTACTCCACGTGGAGTCTCAGTTGCCAAAGTTCCAACTTCCAGTTGATCTGTTTCATTACGTGCAGAAATTCGTTGTGTGTCACGATGTGGAGTGGTAAATGCAAATGAAGTAGTAGATAACTTTCAGTCAAGTGAAAATAATCAAAGTGAAGACAATAGTGTGAATAACTCGGCCGAGTTATATTACTGCAAAAGCCTTAAAAAACAAAGTTATAACGGGAACTGTTTCTAAGCAAATTCAAGCGCTTGTTTTGAACACATAAATATGTGCTGAAGAATAATGTTGGTAAGGGGTCGTGCAATGAACCTGATGATAAATTCTGGGTATTCAAAAAATACAGTAAGAAATATTGTGACGAAAGGAATACCAAAGACGCCGAACAAGTGTGAAAACAAAAGGAAACGTTTCTCTAAAGTAGATAATTTCGCATGCGATTCAATTCGTCGAAAAATTTATAGATTCTATGCAAAAGGGAGAGCGCCTAAGATAATTTATTTAGACGAAACCGCGTACCATACCCATGACGTATCGAGGAAGGTGGCAACCTTGTAGAAAGAACTGCGAAAAGGAGGGTCTGTCTTGTAAAAGGATTATAAGGGTTCGTCAAAGGCAGAGGCCAACTTGCACACGCGTTAACTAAACAGACTTTACGTTACGCCTCTGGGCGTGAGGCCGGCAGTCGGGTTGGTAGGCGTTGGCCCTCTTAGGGCTGTCGAGTCAGTGGTTAATTTAAAGAAACAAAGATTGAGCAAAGAACACCAGCCACTGAAGCTTTATTAGTTCTTATGCAGTTTCTTTACAGTGTGGAACTTTCATTCCAATGCAAGATAATTACAAATACGCGAGTACCTCATCGCTTTCCGAAGGATTGCCTTTTGTGATAATTGCAATTGTTGATTATAGCCATGTTTTGTTTTGGTTAAAAGCTTTCGTCTGATAGCAATGCATTTATTGAGTAGATTTGATTATGTTGATTCTATATTAAAATAAATATGTTACAGCGAATGGGAAGCGTTCGAGGGGAGGATGTGCCTTACGTACTAGGTCTACCCCTGGTGGGAGGACAGCCCTTCTTCCCCCACAACTACACTCGCCAGGACGCCTCCGTTTCCCGCCTGCTCATTCACTACCTCGCCAACTTTGCAAGAAAAGGGTAAGTAGTATAATCAAGATGTCTATGACATTAACCTCAGCTGTGTTTGTATAATGACTAACTCAACAGTCCTTTCATACCTAATTTCAGCTCTCCTACGGATATAAACGTTTCATGTTCCCAGCTTTTAACCTGTTATTTAAAATATGTCATTTAAAATTCCAACAAACGAGATGCAGTTAACTTTAGGTAAATAATTATAATAACACTTGGCAGCAGTTAAAATTTTTCGGGCTTTAAAATAGTGAATTTACATGTATTTCCATCAGCTGAATTCAAAAATCAATATAAAAATGTTAGATTAGCTCTTGGTTTGTAGATAAAGTGACATTTCATTCTTTAGAGTGAAGATTTTAAATTTGGGGGGAAGTTTTTGGGAGTTGGCACACCTGTCAAATAAAAAACACAAATGCTCTTCAGGAAGGCATATTTGTCTGACCACAAATAAGAGAAATTGTAAAGGATCCTGCATTTGACCAAATTTTGGAGGGAAAAGAAATGGAAACTTGGGAAGCCTTCAAGGGCGTTGTTCATGGATATTTAGGCAACAAAAGAGATGGAAACTACAAGCATTTCGTGACAGTGCTCCTGCAAAAATACCGTAACCTTGGATGCAACATGTTCCTTAAGATCCATTTTCTCCACTCCCACCTAGACTTTTTCCCTCCTAGTTGTGGAGCTGTTAGTGATGAACATGGGCAGAGATTCCATCAGGACATTTCTGTTATGGAACAAAGATATCAGGGTCGTTGGAATGAAGTAATGCTTGCGGATTACTGTTGGTCTTTGTATAGGGATTCTGCGGAACTCCATCACAAGAGGCAAGCTAAAAGACGACGAAGTCAATAGGCCACCACGTGATTCTCTTCAGACACGACTATCTGCAAAGTATTTTTCCAGCAATTTAGAACTCTTAGCACGTAATTACCAGTTTAGAAAATCAAATGCACTTTCATTGTTGTTAACATGTATGTAATTAAAATGTATCCCTTTCTCTCAATCCGTTAATATATAATACTTCCACCTTGTGTATATCATAGAAACTAGAGTCAGTAAACAATTTTCATTGTCATATTTGTTTTTCTCAACACAAAATTAGTAAGAATTGCCTCATGAAGAGCTCGAAACGTTCATTTGTTTCAGTGTAATCTTAAATAACAGTTGAAGTTTCTAAGATATATACTATATAGTTTAGCAACGATAGCTAAGAAATTTTAAATATATGGTGACTGTTCAGTTTTAGGTCATCTCATTAATTTCGTCTAGTTCAATTTACACTACTATTTCACTTAGTTCATTCTATGACTTTACTAAGTTTAACTAGTGAAATTGTCTCTCCAACACATGTTTTGGCCTATTTAGCTTTCACTCCGACTACACTTGGTTCACACTGTTATTAAATTGAACCACACTGCTGTTTGTGAAAATTGCGACCCCAGAAAGGAAACACAAGAATGCATGAACTTAATAAAATAGACATGTCAATAAACAAATAATAACTCTTCAAATATGTAAATGACCTATGAGCTTGAACACTTAGTATTTAGTGTAGCCTCCACGCACTTCAATATACATTAGGCCGTTTCAAAACAACACCGAACCATTATAGCCGTTGCATAGTTTATAACTTAACTAGTCCGAATTTCGGTGTCGCAGCTTCGAGGTTCTGTTAGGTATAATTTTATACAGCATTAAGTATTACACGGCTTTGTGATTAGGCAGCGCAGGAACCACTGGTGTGCGAACCACAAAACTTTTAATTGGGATGCACCGGCCACGAAAACAAAAATATTACTCCTTGCTCGTTATTAGTAACCCTAGCCTACCTTTCAGGTAATGGAGTAACGGGCAGTTATTTGTGCAAAAGTCGACTAATAGCTGGGACAGTTGTAAGGTTGCTCTTCAGTGTAAAACTACACATTCCGTCCTAACAGGAAGGATTTTGTGCGTACTTAAATAGCAAATCCAAGCAATATGGAGCGCTATACGAACACCGAAATGACGGATATGGTTTAGATGAATGGAAGAGCTGAAAGAAGTTCAACGAACGCACGATTAATTTAGTTTCATTAAAAATATGAATTGTTAAAATAGTTACATCAATGAAAATATTTATTTGTTTAACTTCAGAGCATTTTGTTATGACAATCCCTTAGTGTTAATATTAACAGCTGCCCTTTCAGCTACAAATGCTTTATTTAGTATTATCAAACGCATGAAATAAAATGCTCGCCTCATTGCATAAGGCATTCAGTTTTGGTTAATTTATCTACAATTCTTTGATGCTTTCTGTTTTGTTTATCATTTAATGCTTCCATCCCCAACCTCATTAACATGAACTTCCCTCTAAAAGGTATAAGTTGCATATACCCATCAGCTTATTTACCATCACGGACTGCTATAACGGAATTTTGGAACACGTTAAACATTCATAAGCAATAATTAAGCATTAGCTTCTTTATTAAGGTTTCATAAGCCAAAAAAATTCTAATTAGTAAGAAGCTACTGCGGAGTATGCCGGTATGTTTACAAACAGCTACAACACGCGACACGATCTGTGGCCTTTACCTGCAAACTTCGACAGCGTGAGGCACGCGTCGTTGCTCTCTTTGCCTAATCCACACTCAATCTGTAGCATTTTTATGCGGCTCTATTGACGGTAAAAACTATCTATATTTGTTACATAGAAGCTTAGGAACTACTTCTTTATGTTCGTTCGGTGTCGTTTTGAAACACCCTATATATACCATCAACGCAAATATACACTGATTTCAAATCGTGACGTAAGAACTCGGTCGCTTATATCAGAAGAATTTTCGAGAGCCTGACTCTCATTAATTTCAGTAACAATAAAATTCATTACAAAGGATTATCATTTTCCGTTAGCTTGAGGTTCAGGTTTTCGGAGAAACTTTCTTTTGTGCGACGCGAGAATATTTTCTAAGTCCAAAGAGGTGCACGTATACGCATGCGACCAACCGGTTCTCACCTTGCAGTCACCATGGGAAAGATATGTAAAACTTGTAGCCAACCTCTGCAAAAATGCCCAAGACATAGGTGACGCTGTCCATGTGCAAAGGAACATGGTTTGAGCATCGTGCGGTCAAATTTTGTTACTCCTGCCTGCTTTGCACATAAACAATCCTACGGCGCGACGATAATGGAGAGCTCCGTAAGAAATAGAGATGTATTTTTATATCTTGATAGATGCAGAGCGATGCGCAGTGGTATCTGAACGAGTCCACTTCAGAACGGTTGCAACTGGAGGGGAGGACAGGTCAGTTGCGTACCAGTTGCAAGCAACTAAACACGTGCAGAGTTACTCGGTAATACTGCAGCTTGTTTCAAAATGTGCTTGTCTCATGGTTCCAAGAGAGCATTTATAAATGACGCCTCCTAGCAGCACATTAGGAAATAAAGTGCTACATTTAAAAACACGAGAAGTAATAACCAATATCCATCGATTTACAAAAAAGGAACAATGGGCTGGGTCAGCTATAAAAATCTGGGAAACGGCATCTGAGGCAATAGTTGTGTCCGAAAGCAGTTTAGGAGGGTTATTAAGGAAAGAAAAGCCATTGGCGCTAGTGCAACAACGTCCTTCTCTATGGCAAGATTAAGAACATGCACAAAATCTAATTTGGATGTTTTAATTCAGAAGTAGGCGAACTGTGAATAACTTTTAAAATACAGAAAAACAAAGACCAACATTGAAGAAAGTGCTTATGAAGCTTAAAAATTCTATTTACTTCCAAGGCAGTGTCTGAACATTAAGAAGAATTCTTTTGAAGCTAGGATTTATATGAAAAGAGCACTAAGCGTGACAGACAAATTTTAATCGAACATCGCACCATACGTGCAAAAAGGCTTAAGTATTTACGAAATATTTGGAGATATTGAAGTGAAGTTTATATAGTATATATGGATGAAACTTATATCAATGCAGCACAAACTAGACAATATGCCTGGAGTGAAATTCGTTACAGGGATTCTGTAGCGATGACAAAAGGCCGACAGTTGGTATTCATGCATGCTGGAGGAGAACAGAGTTTTGTTTCAAACGCCTATGTACTATTTAAGATCCAACAAAAGCGTGGAGATTACTACCGTAATAAGAATTATAACTTACTTTATAAGAGCTGCAATACTGGCTTCGAGAGTGAGATTTCTTTTTAGACACCTTATCCACCACACTCCCCTCGCGTATTCTTACGCGTGTGACGCATTGTGGCGATAGGTGCACTATCCCCACCACAGTTGCTACTCATCCTTACCATGCAGGATACCTTTCAAAATAAAATAATAACCCGCTCGTTAGCGTAGATGGTTGCATGTCTGCCTCAGGTTCAAGAGGTCGCGAGTTCGAATCTCGGTCAGGGTCAGTTACCTGTATAAGGTTTTCCCAGGGTTTTCCCTTATCCTTCGAGACGAATGTCGGGTAACTCTAAATTCCATGGACCCTGGACTCATTTGAGCACCATTTCACGCAACTCATTCACCGTCCGATATAGCTTAACGTTGGGGTGGACCCAAATTAAAAAAAAAAGAGATAAAATAATACATCTGTACATTTACGAGCTCACGGACTGTATCGGACTGGTTCGGCTACTGCGACGAAGTGTGCATAATGTCATATGACACCAAGGTACTGCAAGAGGGGAAATTGGCGGTCCCAGCCACGTCGTTCAAATCGACGAATGCAAAATAGGACGCCGCAAGTTTCATCGTGGGCGCGTCTTAGAGGGCAATTGGCTCCTGGGGATCGACGTGGGAACGAATGAGGTGTGGATGACCATATGCCCCAACAACAGGAGAGATGCAAATTCACTCTATAGTCTAATTACAGCGCCCACGATGAAACTTGCGTCGTTCTATTTTGCATCCGTCGATTTGAACGACGTGACCGGGACCGCCAATTTTCCCCCTTGTATACTTGGTGCCATTTGACATCATGCACACTTCGCGGTAGTATCCGAAACTGTCCGATACAGTCCATGAGCTCATACACGTATTTCCTACGGAACACTCCATTATCGTCGTGTCGTAGGACTGTCTATGTGCAAAGCAGTGGATGAGTAACAAAATTTGACCGGGCGATAACTTAGCCTGCTCAAACCATGTTAGTGTTTAGTTAGCCTTGTGGTGCAATTTAGGTACTACTTTGTGTTAGTCTGCTAGATAGTGTAATTTCGGGACAAGTAAGACTGTTGGCAGCATTGCGTTCAGTGTAGAAACAGGCATAGTTTGGCTGCACTGAATTCTTCAATTTGGCTACATTATGCAGTAAGTACGCGGTGCGTCCAGAAAGTAAGTTCTGTTTGGTAATAAAATTAAATGGTGTACAGATACAGAAAAAATATTTATTGTACAAAATTCAAAATCCTAAACTACTTTTCCACATAACTGCCACAACTTTGCAGGCGTTTGTCATAGCGAGGCAGAAGTTTTTGTATACCGTCTTCATAGAAGTGCCTGTGTCTTCAACCAGTAGGAACTATTTTCTTTCAGCTCTTCGTTGAAGTGTTGACCGCCAAGGAAAGATTTGAGATGCAAAAACAGATGAAAGTCGCTAGGAGCGAGGTGAGGGCTGTACGGGGCGTGGTCAAACACATCCCAGCCAAATCCCTGCATGATGGTTTTAGTCGCATTTGCAATGTGTGGTCGTTGCGTTGTCGTGAAGAAACACAATAGCAAATTTGCCGATAAATTTCAATTGGTTTCACTTTCCTAGCATTCAGAAAACGAATCACAGATCTGATTTCACAAGCGGCGGGATTTACAATCAACACCGACATTGTAAACAAGCACAACAAAGCGTACGTTGCTGACAGCGATCTCACAGGGGCACACTTTCTTCTCCTTGATATAGAGCGTCTACCGCGCATGTGCGGAACTGCGATCGCAGCGCTGAAGCGGAGATAAATTGAAACAGACGTTCATTTCTGGACTATCCTTGTAAATAAATAATTTCTTACGTTAAAAGAATGCGCTCCAGTACGAAATTTCACTAAACAGTAAATAAATTATATTAAAAGTCATGGTTGTATATAAAAACATCAAAAAGTGTGAAAGAATTAGAAAAAAAAATCACAACGTCGTATATTAGAAAGAAGAGCCGAGGTTTTCATTAAAAGGAGAATTCGTGAAGGTTGCCAATTCAAACGTAAGGGGTGGTTTATTCCGACTTTTTTTTCTTCAGAATGCTGGTCGGTATTCAGTGATATTATGTTTTGTGCAACCCTCGTGTGAAATTCGTAGTGAACAGCTGCTAACCGGATGCCATCCGCTGTCTAGCTGTTAAATCGGTGCGTCACGATGTAACGCTATGTGGACAGGAAGGTATGGCAGGCAATTTATCTACCAGACCCTGCTACGTAACAGTCTGTCGTTATCATCTGCTGGACGTGGGGTGGTGTTCACAAGTTCAGAATATTTTGGATTAAACTACTGCTTTTAGCATGAAAACAAACCTTATATAAAATGTAAAGCTTTTTGAATAATAGAGGAGGCTTCATAGATATAAGTAGAAATAGTAAAATATCCAGTATGCTTTACCTTGGCCCGTCTCGGTAGCGTAGATGGTAGCGCGTCTGCCTGACGTTCAAGAGGTCCCGAGTTCGAATATCAGTTAGGGTGAGTTACCTGGATATGATTTTTCCAGGGTTTTCCCCCATCCTGAAGGACGAATGTCGGGTGACTCTAAGCTCCATGGACATCCGGCTCATTTGTACACCATTTCACCCTTCCATTCATCGTCCCATATGACTTAACGTTGGAGAGCGTAAATTACAACAACAAAAAATGCTTTACCTTATATTAAAGGAATCCTCAGTGTACGTATTTTACCAGACTTAGACCTTTGTTCTATACTGCTTCATATTTTTATGAACTGCATTGATCTCGTGAAGCTGTTTTCAAGTGATCAACATTATACGAGGGCTGTTCAATAGAGATTAATCGTAATTTTTTACCGTCATAATTTTTCGCACTAAAACTCAATCTTATTATATTCTCTTAGCTCAATGTGAAACACGCCGAAGTAGTTTCATTGTTGGTACTCCTGGTTCCCACCTGTGAGAACCAGACAAGTTCAGACATGTTCAGTATCGCCTACCACTGTAATGGAGGTAACATGCAGTTAAAGTTGATGTTAGAGGAAGATCCGGAGTTTCTTTCAAACGTAATCACTGCTGATGAAACTTGGCTACATTATTTTGATCCCGAGAGCAAACAAAAAAGTTCAAAGTGGAAATTTCCTTCATCACCAACCCCCATAAAGCAAAAGTGGTTGCTTCTGCTGGGAAAGATATGGTCATATCATTCTTTGATATTCGTGGAATGGTTTATCAACATGTTGTACCTGCACACACATCAGCTGCTCTCGAAAGGGGACACATTATATTTCTTCTACCTCCATATAACTGTGATCTGAATGCAATTGAGCTGGCGTGGGCAAAACTAAGGAATGTTTTCAGATGACGCAACGTTACTTGTGATATCTTCGCTTATATTAAACTATTTTGTTGAACTGTGTTTTCCAAGGTTGACCACACTGCAGAAACAAAAGAGCGTTAGATCTCGCTTCTTCGCGTCTGCCTGCACAACACCATAAATCCAACGCTCAAGAAAATATGCGCGTACTGTATACACTCTCATTCATGCTTTCAGCCTCTGGGGAAGATATGACATCTGCCCACTTCCCAGCCGGGAGTAGAATCCCGGATCCAGATGTTCCACCCAGTGAAATACTGGACAGCTTAGTTGGGGCTTAATGCACACTGTAACCGCAGTATCGGGCAGGATTAGGAGGCGGCGAATTAATCGAAGTCAAATAATTAAAAAAGAAAATAAATTAATAGAAATGCTTTGCTAAACTAATATAACAATCTTTTTATAATACTATGAAATTAGAATGATTAAAATAGCGGTTGACAAAGAATAAGAAGGGAAGAATATAATTTAATATAACATATATATATATATATACATATATTAGCATCCGGGCAAGAAAGAGAAAATATTCTTGTAAAAATCTGTACACGTCGCAGAGACAGGAAAGAAGGACCGTTACCTTCTTTGTGCTAGTAGAAGTTCATTGTCTGAAAACTATTGTATTCTTTCAGGCAGGAATGTTTTGGGACAAAGGACTTTCAAAATTCAAGTTGAGCATGAACGCTAAAGAGATTTACTTCGCTGATTTGGTAACGATGTATACCGTTACAAACAACCCAGGGTAGGCGTTCCCCAACTCAGGGTGGGCGGAAGGTCAGTGAGTCATATGAGTTTTGCAAACCAATGCAAAAGTTTGGATAAAGTGAGAAACCAATAATAATGTAACATTGGAGAAGGGTGAGCTAGTTTGGTCATGTGATAAAGTTAGAGAGGGCATTAGAATATGGTTCGAACTGAATGGTGAAGTAAGAAAAACCTTACTTACAAGTTGGCACTACGAGAGGAAGAACATGTTCATGTGCATTAAGAAGAGAAGCGAAGAAAGGTCTGAAAGGTGGTCACCGATCCAAGTCGATAAACAAACAAAGATTCAAGAATTAAACCAAATAATTCTACAACAAACCAGGTATTACTAATACGACTGAGTGGCGAAACACCACAAAAATCCATTTCCTACAACCATTCACCTGAGGATAACAGAACCCATAGCTCCAATTAGAACCCAATTAATTTAAAGATGGAATGCGGGTTTGCTGCAACACCATGTAGAATATTTACTACATCTTGATAATGATGACATGCCTCCATATTTGTAATATCCTACTATATTTTCTCTGATTTATTAAACACCATTGAATAATATATTGTCGCCGACCGCATTAGGCGTTGCCGATGCGCACAAAGAGGCCGATAGTGCAGCCCGGAGATAAGGGACAGATAGCTGACTGGAAGTTTCAGTTTCTTGTTTGTTACAGAACATTCCAGAAATGTCTAGAAATATGAGTAGAGGGATATAAGGAAGCCGCGACTTGCCAACGGGGAGTCGAAAGTGGCAATCTGAACTGTACTCGTGTGCTTATATCTGTGTTTTGAAAGTGAAATCTTTGTGGTTAACGACCTTTAGATTGTGTTTGTGTATGTGACGTAATCCTAGTACTGTAAGGGCTGACCAAAGTGTGTTTGTACGGAAATAAAGAGCATTTTGAATGTCTGCAGCTTGGACTTTTAATTCTACGAACCCACAAGGTCACAATATATTAATATTGATTATTGTTGATTACAGGGACCCCAATAGTGCGATACGTGACCCCAGCCACGACAAGGAAGATCCAGTAGAAGCAGGTCCGGCTCCTTTCTGGGATACATATGATCCCATCAATCAACTGTACTTGGAATTGGGTGAGATTAAATTATTGAAAATGTTACGTATATTTTGATTGCAAAAATCTCGAAACATAAAGGTCATTTCATAAGTCATGGAATAAGTCAAAGGATATAGTTTTCAAGAAGGGAGTTAAACTAAGAAAGACGAAAAGTGGGTACTAAATGGTAAAAGGGTATAAGTGGTCAATGGATTAGGAGTGAGGTTGAATAACAATGGAAGAGAAAAATTGAAGCAAAAGGAAGGGCGGCAATGAATAGGATAAGAATTTGCAAATATAAGCTAGAAATGACAACCAAGTGGTTAGAAAAAATGTATAAAGGACTAGTTGAATCCAAAATGTTGTATGCAGTGGAGATCTGGGGGACGGGGGTACAGAGATAAACTAAACGGTGGACCAAAACTACAGAAGGTTTTGTAAAGAGTTGCTAGGCTTACCAAGATCAGCACCTAGGGAACTAGCTTTAGTAGAATTAGGAAAGACAAGAAGAAATGGAATAATAATGGAAAGAATAATAAAATTTTGGTATAGGTGTTTGGCCAAAGAAGGGGAAATTATGAAATTATGCATGAGACAGCAAAAAAGATTAGAGAACTCAAATAGTTGGTGTGCAGAGATAGGAGGAATTGGGAAAAAATAGGAATGGGAGATATATGGAGATTAGAGCAAAGGAATACGTGCGATGTGGGTAAATTGGTACATTTCAGAATAGAAGATATAGAAAGACGGCTAACATGGAGGAGTCTAGAAAATATGAAATCATTGCAATTTTAGAAACAAATACAAGGAAACTGGGGACGAGAAGCATACGTAGATTACTGAAATACGCAAGAAAGAGAAGGGCTAGCCTGGATGAGAGCAGGAACAATACTCCTAAGAGGGATAAGAGGTAGGGGGAAAAGGGAATTTTTGAATTGTGTGGTGGAAAAGAAAGTATAGAAATGTGTGTAACAGAATGCGAGGAGGTTGCAGTGTGGGGAAAAAAGGTTTGGGAGGGAAAATGGGAGAAAGTAGAAAAGAGGGTAGTAGCTATAAAATGTTAACAGAAAAGGAGGAAGAGAAGGTTAGAAGTATTGGTGAGTTCTTATGGAAAGTAAAAGAAAAATGGGCAAGAAATGTAAAGAATATAAGAAAGGAAGGTGAGGGGGAAGAAAGGGGCTAATTAAGTAAGAAGGAGGCATGGAGGTTAAGAGCTACCTGGCAGAGCGGAAGATCAGGGTGTCATGTAAGTCAAGGTAGCAACAAGGTAAAGACAAATAAATATAGCCAAAATTTGTAAATTATAAAATTTTGGAATATGCACAATAAATAATTCATTCCGTAATTCATAAGCCATGGCAAACGAACGTGAAATTTCATGATAAGTCCAGTACATATGAAGAGTCGTATGCATAGTGATTGTTTAGCATGCTTCTTACATTAAGATAAACATAAGTAAATTTAAGTATGCGCTGAAGGGGATGTTGAAGTAGGCGCAAATAACAGCATTGAAACAATAATATGTACCTTAAGAACAGTAAAGTAACGATTCTCTGATGTCGCATGTACAGCCAATTTGGTCAAGATTGTAAAAACGTATGCATTGCATGAACCAGTGAGTGAGCTATCGTTTCTAACTTAGAAGATGCAGGAAAGACTAGGGATGGATGAATGAGTGAGTGAGGGAGGGAGGGAGGGACTGAGGGAGGGAGGGAGGAAGGGAGTGGTTGAGTGAGTGAGGGAGAAAATGAGAGAGGGAGGGGGTGGGTGGGTGAGTGAGTGAGAGAGAGACTGAGTAAGACAGTGAGAAAGTAAGAGAGTGCCAAAAGTAAGAGAGTGAGAAAGTAAGAGAGTGAGAAAATAAGAGTGAGAGAGTAAGAGAGTGAGAGAGTAAGAGAGTAAGAGAGTGAGAGTGAGTGGGTGAGTGAGTGAATGGGTGGGTGGGTGGGTGGGTGAGTGAGTGAGTGAGTGAGTGAGTGAGTGAGTGAGTGAGTGAGTGAGTGAGTGAGTGAGTGAGTGAGTGAGTGAGTGAGTGAGTGAGTGAGTGAGTGAGTGAGTGAGTGAGTGAGTGAGTGAGTGAGTGAGTGAGTGAGTGAGTGATTTATTGTGCCTATTCCAAAATTTTACAATTTACAACTTTAGACTACATTTATTTGTCTTTACCTTGTATCTACCGTGGCTTACATGACACTTTGGTCTTCTGCTCTGCCACGTGGCTCTTAACCTCCTTGTTACTTAATTAACCCCTTTCCTCCCCCATCTTCCTTTGTTATCTTCCTTAAATTTCCTGCCCATTTTTCTTTTACTTTCTGCAAGAACTCACCAATACTTCTTACCTCCTTTTCCTCCTTTCCTGTTAACATTTTTACAGCTATCAATATCTTCTCTACTTTCTCCCATTTTCCCTCAAAAACCTTTTCTCTCCATATTGTAACCTCCTCGCATTCTGTTAAATAATGCTCTATGCTTTCTTTTCCACCATACTATTCACAAACTCTCTTTTCCCTACCTCTTATCCCTCTTAGAAATATTATTCCTGTTCTCATCCAAGCTAGCCCCTCTCTCTCTTGCCTATTCCAGTAATCTACGTATGCTACTCGTTCCCAGTTTCCTTTTGTTTGCTTTAAAATTGTAATAATTTAATATTTTCTAGACTTACACATATTTCCTGTCTTTCTATATCTTCTATTCTGCATTTTACTAATTTACCTACATCGCATGTATTCCTTTCCTCTATTCTGCATATATCTCCCATTCCTATTTTCCCACAATTCCTCCTATCTCTGCCCACCAACTATTTGAATTCTCTAATTTTGTTTGCTGTCTCATGCATAATTTAATAATTTCCCTTTCTTCTTTGTCCAAGCACTTATACCAGAATTTTATTATTCTTTCCATTATTATTCCATTTCTTCTTCTCTTTCCTAATTCTGCTAAAGCTACTTCCCTAGGTGCTGAGCTTGGTAAGCCTAGTAGCATGGAAAACCTCAAAACAGTGGTTCAAATGATTCAATTTGATTCAGTCCTCTTTTATAAAACTACTGTGGCTTTATTCGTAGATATAACAGAGCTTCTGTGACTTATGAAACTAACCTTAATTACAACTTAAGAAAGAAAGAGTTAAAGGAAATTAAAAACGAAGCGTTTTTATTTTATTATGAAATAGGATATCTCTCAAAAACTATTTTTACTTACTAAACATCGATGGAAAAAGCAAAAGTGCACTACAGCAAACTCAATTGCACCAAAATTAAGGTGGGTAAGAAGGATTGAAATATCCAGAAAGCAAGTCCAAAGCCAAAGGTTAGCTAACCTATTGTAAATTACTGTTTCTCTAACACTAGGTATAAAGCCAACGATGCGGAATCATTACCGAGGACATAAGATGTCTCTGTGGCTGAACCTCATCCCTCAGCTTCACAGACCGGGAGGAGATGACCTCAACATGCGCCACCATCACTTCCAGGAAGAGGGTGCTCAATATTATGAAGGTAAGTGCCATCTTAATCAAGAAACAACTAGTTCAGAGATAGAAAACTGACCACATGTCTGCCTCACGTTCAAGAGGTTCCGATTTTGAATCTCGGTCAGGGTGAGTTAGCTGGATAAGTTTTTTTCGGGGTTTTCCCTTTCCATTCATCGTCCGATATGACTTAAAAAGTTAAAGTACGTAAATTACCAAACAAAAAAGAGGCATTTAACCGGGGAGAACGAAGGAGTAATTTCAGATACAGTACTTAGGAAACTCAATGCTTGTATACTTCCCAGCGTTAACTCTAGGTACGTCAAAAAAGTTATTTGCGTTTACAAATAGTCTATTGTACGCCTTTCCTGCGGTGGGAAGTGGGAATATTTATGGCCAAAGTTATTCCCTATTTTTTCCAGTATCTGGAAGAGGAAAGAGAAACCACATGTATGTGTGTGTGTGTGTGTGTGTGTGTGTGTGTGTGTGTGTGTGTGTGTGTGTGTGTGTGTGTGTTTATTTATTTGCATCTTGTATCAAACCCAAAGAATCACAGTTCCCGAGTTAACACCTTTGCCAATATGCTCCAAGGGTACACAGACATGAAGATTACAGAAAATGGAAAGAATTTGGAAACATACATTCCACTATATTTATTTTCCTGAAAGTTTGAGGATCTCTTGTTTATATTAGGCTATGTTCTCATTTAAGCTGTTTATTTTAATCTTATGGCGTGGTGATAGAGTTTTGTTATGTTCGTAAAAGTGAATATAGACATGTTTCTGCTCTGTTTGATTCAAACTGCTGCATTTTCCACTTGGATACATGTAACCCCAAAATAAATAAAGCATGTAACTTTAAATAGCATCAAAACTTCCCCATGAAAGAAAAGAGTAAACAATTATAAATATACAATTCTTGATGGATTGAGTCAACATGAAAATTTAATACCATGGCCGGGATTTGAACCACGGATCTCCTGGTTTCCGTCCAGTTGCTCTAACCCATTAAGCTACCATAGCCAACTTGCCATTCTGTCATTAAATTCTCCATTTGACTTGTATATTTCCCCGGTAAACCACTAAGGGCTCTCGCATCCGAGATACACCATTTGTGGCGACTTACTATTGTAATTTCTTGAGTTCCAGGCTTCATCATTTAACTCTTATTATTTTAGTTAATTGATGGAAATTAATCATTTCTTCATACTAACAGTATATAGGCTAAGGTTTTTGATAGATTGAGTCAACATGAAAAATTCAATGCCATTGCTCTCGAATGCGAGAGCCCCTAGTGCTTTAAAGGGGAAATATATGAGTCAAATGGAGAATTTAATGTTGGGACGGTACATTGGCCATGGTAGCTCAATGGGTTAGAGCGACTGGACGGAAACTAGGAGATCCGTGGTTCAAATCCCGGCCATGGCATTGAATTTTTCATGTTGACTCAATCTATCAAAAACTTTAGCCTATATACCTACGACTAGAATGAGGAAATGGATGAATTGTGGGTTTCTCTTTGGTATGGATGAATTGTGGATCTATCAGTATGATCCAGACACAAAAATCATGAGCGTGTACTGGTAACATGCCGTTTCCAACCTTCCCAAAATGAAAAGGTACAAAAACCAGCTGGGCAGGGCATGCAATCAGTTTTCTGTAACTGTCGTGAAGTCGTCTTACAAATTATCTTGCCAAGGGTCAAACCATCACTGGCAGACGCTACTGGAATTTTATGTAAAAGTTACGAGTAGCGCTGATTGAGAACCGACGTATGTGCTCTCCAAAGGCATTCGTCTTTTGAGTGACAATGCTCCAGCTCACTCATCTTAAGTTGCTGTTTGCCAAACAAGGGAATATGTATTTGAGATCTTGCAGCATCCACCTTGTTAGCCGATCTCACAAGTAACACATTTTTGTTCCCATATATGAAAAATACATTTCTTGGTCGCCGATTTGACAACAAAAATGATGTCATTAATGAAGTAGAAGAGTCCAAAAATGCCGGGGTCTACGGTCAAGGTATTGGGAATGTCAAGAAACTCTGGGAAAAAGGTGAAAATCTGCATTTATTTATTTATTTATTTATTTATTTATTTCTTTATTTATTTATTTATTTATTTATTTATTTATTTATTTATTTATTTATTTATTTATTTATTTATTTATTTATTTATTTATTTATTTATTTATTTATTTATTTATTTATTTATTTATTTATTTATTTATTTATTTATTTATTTATTTATTTATTTATTTATTTATTTATTTATTTATTTATTTATTTATTTATTTATTTATTTATTTATTTATTTATTTATTTATTTATTTATTTATTTATTTATTTATTTATTTATTTATTTATTTATTTATTTATTTATTTATTTATTTATTTATTTATTTATTTATTTATTTATTTATTTATTTATTTATTTATTTATTTATTTATTTATTTATTTATTTATTTATTTATTTATTTATTTATTTATTTATTTATTTATTTATTTATTTATTTATTTATTTATTTATTTATTTATTTATTTATTTATTTACTTATTTATTTATTTACTTACTTACTTACTTACTTACTTACTTACTTACTTACTTATTTATTTATTTATTTATTTATTTATTTATTTATTTATTTATTTATTTATTTATTTATTTATTTATTTATTTATTTATTTATTTATTTATTTATTTATTTATTTATTTATTTATTTATTCATTTATTCATTTATTCATTTATTCATTTATTCATTTATTCATTTATTCATTTATTCATTTATTCATTTATTCATTTATTCATTTATTCATTTATTCATTTATTCATTTATTCATTTATTCATTTATTCATTTATTCATTTATTCATTTATTCATTTATTCATTTATTTATTTATTTTTTGTAATTTATGTCCTCCAACGTTAGGTCATAGCGGACGATGAATGGAATGGGTGAATGATGCTCAAATGAGTCCAGGGTCCATGGAGCTTAGAGTTACCCGACATTCATCTTTCAGGATAAGGGAAAACCCCGGAAAATCTAAGTAACTCACCCTGACAAAGATTTGAACTCGGGAATCTGGAAGGTGCCTACATAGATAAGAATTAAGAAGCACATATCAAGATACACTCTCTAAAATATTTTAAAGGGCAATAACTAAAATTTTACGATGCCCCCTCATACTATTGTAATACTTAGAGTAATTTTTTTTCTTTCAAAAATAAAAGTGAAACCATAATCGTTCCGTATAAATGGTGTTTTTCTTAAAACCCTTCGTGTCACGTCCTTAACTACCAAATTAACTACCCAGTATTGTTATTTGACCAACTTTTTTAAGTTCAAATTACTTCTTTTTTACAGAAAGGTTTCTTTAAATTCAATTACCACAAAGCGTGTATTTTGACAGATATCGCCATATTTAAATTTTGTTTGGAAGTACTGCTTTCCCTATAGCATACCACAGGCCAGAAAGTCTCCGGGGAATGAGACGCATGCGGATTTGAGGAGGTTCCTACGCCCTTCCTCGGTACTTCATGACATCCCATGTCAGTTCAGTTATAGACCATTCAAAAGTATTGTCGCCCTGGCGGTAGACTCGCGAAGCCGAAGCCGAAGCCGGTGGAGATTCGGAAAACTTCGGAACCAATCGTTACCGGTAGCGACAGACAGTTGAAGGTAGAGTGAGAGAAAATAAAGTTTTAGGTTAGCTAGCAAATTGTGATGTGAAGAATGTATTTAGTTTGGAAAATAAAGTGCAGTTTTTGTGTTTGAAGCCTCGACTTTTGATTTTCACGAACCCACAAAGTCACAACTGGTGTCAGGAAGCGGGATAACTACATCACCGAACATTATGGCCATGGAATCGGCATTGGAAGTGCTTTTGCAGAAGATGAACGAATTAACAGCGAAGTCGGAAGCGGCAAATAACAACTTGGCCGCGAAGATGAACGAGTTAACAACAAAAACAGAAGCGGCAAATAACAACCTGGCCGCAGAGTTGAAAGAAATAAAGACCGAATTGACCACAGAAATGAAGGCAGCGAACGACAGTCTGGCCACGGAAATGAAGGAGGCGAACGAGGTCCTCGCCGCCAAATTTGAGGAACAGTTGGCCGGTGTGAGGGATGACGTGACGGAGCTGGGCAAGCGGATTGGCCAAGTGGACGAGCGCGTCGAGGACCTGGCGAACCGCTTCAATGTCCTAGAGGAAAAGGCCGACAATAACGCCAAGTCCCTGAACGCCATGGTGGAGGACGTCGTCGGCAGGAGACTGAAGCATTTGAAGGCTGACGCACCGGGACGCGACACAACATCGGCGCGCGTCAAACCTCCGAAATATGACGGCGCGTCAACATTCGAGGTCTTCCGCCGCCAGTTCGACACAGTGGCCAAGCACAACAGACGGTCACCGGAGGAGGAGGCCACACAGTTAATAGCCAGCCTCCAGGGACGGGCCGCGGAAATCCTAAACGCGGTGCAGACGACGGCGGCGCCTAAGGACATCTGGGAGGCCCTGGAGAATCGCTTCGGGCACCACCGCTTAGCCGCAGCATACCGCAGCCAGCTAAAGGCAAGGTCGCAGCAGCCGGGGGAAACGCTGCAGGAGTTCGCCATAGCGATCGAACAGCTGGCTAGCAAGGCCTTGGTTGACCTGCCACTGGAGTTCGTATCCCGGGAAGCCGCCTACAACTTTGTCGACGGGATACGGGACACGGAGATTCGTCAGCGCCTAATGCTCGGCGATTATAAAACCATCCACGAGGCGCTGACAGCGGCATTAAGGATAGAGGCGGCCAAGGTAGCATCTATCCCGACGTCGAGAACGAGGAGTGTCCGCTACGCCGGAGACAGAAGACCAGCTGAGGGACGCCGGCGAACACCTAGTGGCCTGTGTTGGGGGTGTTGACAGCCCGGACACCTGCGGAGAGACTGCCCACACCAGGAAGAGCAGCCGGAAAACGAGTAAGGCCCGGCGTGGAGAGGGGCACGTCGGTGCCATTACCATCATCCCCTAGAGTGACAATCTGCGCCGTCAGCCGGCGGATGGATGACAACCTCATCGCGGACGGTTGGGTAAGAGGAAAGCCGTGCCGCGTGCTGGTGGACACCGGGGCGGCCGTGACCATCATCAGACCTGACGTGGCGGAGGGCTTGCCGACGAGGAAACCGAGCCGACCATACCAGCTTGTGACGGCATCGGGCGACACCATGCCTGTGCAGAAGGAGGACCTGCTGGAGCTGAACTTGGGACGGAGTGCCGTGCGTCTGTGGGTGTTCGTCGCGAAGGTGGCTGAGGAGGTGATTCTGGGACTGGATGCCCTCAGGAGCCACAAGGCGACGGTCGACGTCGGCAGGAAGGTCCTTAGGCTCAACGGAGAAGAGGTTATACTCCGTCAACCAGAAGAGCGCCTTGGAATTGGCAGGGTCGTCTTGAGCGAAGACGTGGTTGTCCCCGCGAGGAGCGAAGTGATAGTGACGGCGCGACCGGAAGGCCGGACAGCAGGTTTGATCCAGAGGCAGCAGGAGTACGACTTCACCTCGGACCATCGCAGAGGGAAGAGTCATGGTAACGCGGACGCTATGTCCCGAAGACCCTGTCCAGAAGAGTGCGGCTAATGCACAAGAGTGGGGGGGAAGGAGCGTTCCGCAGCAGTTCGAGCAGTCACGGCAGTGCCTGCGGATGGCTGGGATAGCGCAGGCCTGATGAGGGAGCAGCTGGCGGACGCAGACTTGGGGCCACTCTTGAGGGATGTGGAGAACCTGGTGGACCACCTCCACGACATGCACGAGATGGCTCGCCAGAACATCCAGAAGGCGAGCGACAGCATGAAAACCCGATACGACAGGCAAGCCAACAGCCAAGGGTTCCAGCAAGGTGACCTGGTCTGGTTGTACCGCCCGCCCCGGACCAAGGGACGCTGCCCGAAGCTTCAGCAGTCATGGCAAGGACCGTACCGTGTGGTGAAGAGGATTAACGACGTGGTCTGCCGCATCCAGAAGGTGCCCCAAGGAAAGATGGTGGTACACCTGGATCGCCTGGCCCGCTACGAAGGCGCTGCTCGGGACGACCAGCCTTGAGGAGGGAGCAGTGTCGCCCTGGCGGTAGACTCGCGAAGCCGAAGCCGAAGCCGGTGGAGATTCGGAAAACTTCGGAACCAATTGTTACCGGTAGCGACAGACAGTTGAAGGTAGGGTGAGAGAAAATAAACAGTTTTAGGTTAGCTAGCAAATTGTGATGTGAAGAATGTATTTAGTTTGGAAAATAAAGTGCAGTTTTTGTGTTTGAAGCCTCGACTTTTGATTTTCACGAACCCACAAAGTCACAGTATTCTCTACGGCTTCTACTTCTTTGAATGAATCTTCTGGGTTTTCCTGTGCAGAGTGAATAGGGCGCATGTTTTTTTAACGTTTGTGCTCCTTGTGTAGCCTGCGTTCTCTGTTACATACATTCGCTGTCTTTGTCGCACTGTGTAAAGGTGGCGCATTCCTTTCTGGGACTTACTTTGCGTTGGTGGACAGTACGTACAATGAGTAAAAAGCAGATAAGGTAAGACTAAGCTAGGGATTTTGACATATGAAAAAATCCGGTGAATTGTCAAAAATATAGAACAATTACCGATTTCGAAGTAACATTTTGCTTACCTCCCCTTTTTGTGCAAATTTACAGTAAAAACATGCTTTTATTAACGGACTAAAATGGAGTGTCATATATAATTGTGATCTATGCAGTGTCTTGTGCGGGGCTTCAGGGACATATGAAGCAATATAGAATAAGGTTATAAATCCCCTAGTGACATCCCACCATACTGCACTTATCAGGCATTAGGGTGGTCATTAAGTGCCACATGACTCCCTATGGTATCTTCCTGTCTTGTTTATTACTCACCATAACACTCTGTTAGCCGTTCACGTCGTACACTATCAGTGGCTGTACACGGACCCTCAGTGAAGTTTAGTCAAAAACGTGAAATATTTCTATATTTCATTCTTTGCATTTATATTATACCTTTATCTGCACTTTCATGTTATTTTATTTTTTCATTTTAAATATGTTTAAACCACAAAAATTGAATTGATCGTGTACAATTTAGGTAAAGGAACGTCTTGAATGTTATACCGCATGTTTCTTTCTCTTTTTTTTTCGGTGGGGGTGGCATTTTTTTCACCAATAAAAATGCTCTTTGTACCACAGTTTGTAACTTATTAGCATTAACGTTTCAGAATTTTTGTATTTAATTGTTTCATATTTGCTAAAAGGCATGAAACAGATCAACTGAAGTTAATTTATATTTCATAATTGCCTTTGTACGTAAAAGCATTTTTAGACAAAATAATATAAGTGTAATGCATCAGATCTATTTTTAATTTATTTTGATGCAACAAAGCCTTTTATATTTAAGTTTATGAGCAACATCTATAAAAAGTAAATAAACCGTTCACAGATAAATATTTTTTTTCTTTTCTTCACCATCTACTTTCTTGCATATATGGAAATAAGATACCATAAATTATTCTGTATAATAATTCAGTTTATTTAAATGGGAATATTGAAAACAAAAGCATGTCAAAAAATACTAAACCTTTCAGTAGATCCAAAAAGCCTTCTAGGTCTTAAAATCATGCTGAGGTTACTTTCTTGCTATTCATTAAAAGTAATACCGAGGGAAAAATACTACTTAATAAATCTACTTGAAATTAAGTTTAATTTATCATTATGAACCTTCATACCTTCACGGCAGTGTCGCGAAAGCATTGTTGTTTCGAGGCGGCGCGGCGACGAGCTCAAAGAGACAGGCAGTGCAGTGCGGAGATAAAAGCTCCCAGAAACGGTGGGTGAAGGAGACGGATTTCTAGAGGGTAAGTCTTTCTTTAGCACCGTCTTGATTGTTTGAGAACATTCCGGAATGTGAGTAATCTATAAAAAGGGAACCCGCCCGCCACAGGGAGTCAGTCGGTAATTGGACGCGGGCGCGTGAACAGCTGTGTGTTTGTGGTCGATGACCTTGCAAGTTGTATTGTGTATGTGACGTAATTATTGACTGTCAGATTTATTTCTACGTAAATAAAGAACAATTTTTTATAATTGTTAAATATTGTGACTTAATGGTTTCGTAGAATTAAAAGTCCAATTTGCCGAAATTTTAAATGTTCTTTATTTGCGTAGAAACACACTGCGTAGCAGCAGAATTACATGACATATCACAATCTACAACACCAAGGTCGACAATAACAAACAGCTTACTCAACTTCCATTGTTTACAATACTCTTATTACATGTCTTTACAACAACAGCACTCTACAGCTGTTTTCGGCTTACTCACAACTCTTGTTTTACAACTCTCCACTGGCGTGTCACTTATATATCTCATTCATAAATTCGAGGTTTCTCGAGCAAATAAGAAAAGCAACTATTCTCTGTCAATCGAAATATCTCTAGAAACTTCCTTGCGTGAAACCCTATCTGGGCCGGCAAGTCACTTATCTCAAGCGCTATGTGTATCTGCTTATGCAAGCTCTTTGTTTCCACACTTCCCGCCTATCAGTTCCTCTGTGTAAACAAGGCGCCCGATCGTAAATAACGGCTCGCGACAATATAAAGCATTACTGAAGTTATTATGCTCAATACGAGGATCCCCTGATAAGTCCCCGTACCTCACAATAAAAGAGGTTTCAAATTTTCTCTCTTTATCTCTCAACATAATCTCCAGAAATGATAATTCCCTTGTCATATCAGTGTTCTGATTTAATTAAACTATCTCTGTAGTGTGATTTATCATGGTCTCAAAATAGCTATTTACCTCATTAATAACCTCGTTGCTGTGAAGTCTTCATCCTCCAAGAAATGTATAGAGGTTTGGGATTAACTGGTAGTTACTGAGTGCTAGATCTGGTAAATAGGGCGGTTTTTCCCACTGGAATGACTGAACGATGGGCCGGAGAATGCTCTTGAAGAAACAAGTTTTTCTCTTTGCCAAATGAAATCTTTTTTATGTCACCCAACCACTCAAACGTTGTAGTAAGCTTGGTAGTAGTCATCAGTGATACTTTTACCCTTTTACAAATAATCAATTCCAATAATTTCCTGTGGTTCCCAGAAAACACTTGCCATTACCTTGTTAGGTGACAAAATTGACTTTTCCCTTTTAGGAGTTGGTTCACCTGGCGCAATCCACTGCTTTGACTGTGATTTGCCTTCTGTAGTACAGTGATGTATCCAAGTCTCATCATATGGTCTCAAAAATTCACTGGGGTTTATACGTTAGAACTCCAAATTCTTAACAGAAACAGTTTTTCTTTGCAACTTTTGATCAGGTGTAAACAAAGATGGCATCCACCTTGCACAGAGCTAGTGAAAGTACAAAACATTACTTATAAATATTACCTACATGTTGTGTTAATATGTATTCTTATAGCCTCTACTATCTCAGACAACTTTAATCTGCGATCTTCCAATATTAAACGATGACTTTTCTTCTTTTTTTTCAATTTTCTCCTGAGCTATGACTTCCACAGGGCGTCCAGGGCGAGGCTCATCACTAGTGTTCGTACGTCCCATTTTAAACTCTGAAACCCACGTTTTAATCATTGTATATGAAGGGGCAGAGTCTTTTAATGTACTGTCCATTTCCCCCTTGATTTCTTTAAGCGTTAAGTCTTTCAATTGGCAGCACATAATCACTGTTCGTTTTTCCAAATGCTCCATTTTCCTAAAACCTCTACACTGGTTATGTTTAAAATTATTCCAAACTAAACAAGCTATTAATTCTTTGACACATTTTCATGTTGAAGATTCCACTCCGCAAATCATGCCTATTTAAGGCATTTACTGAAACCTAACCGAATAAAATGGGTTTATATTGTTTTGTGAAGCAATTAGAAGGTCTCCAAAAAATCAAAAGAGAGGCCGGCAGTGGTATAATCTGTTTCAGTTATATTTTTAACTGTGTGTAATTTCTTGAAGACACAGCTCTTGTGCATGTCAATTTAGCTCTTAGGAGTATCATTCAGAGATATATTTTATAGTTTTACACCAAGGCCTTTACATGTTCATCACCCAAATTTTAAATTGACAGATCCATGGAAAATTTTCAAATAAAATTAAGTATCTAGTTGAATGTTTTTAACAAATACGATATAATATTTATGTTATATATTTTTACCTGGAAGAATTAAAACAAAATATCTGCCAGGTTATTGCCAGCATTTCACGACGTGAACTATGGTGCGTGTTGGATAGTTTCCTAAAGAAGTGACAAAAATGTATGAACAATGATGTTTGCCAGCTTCAGCATTTCCTTTCGTTAAGTTGTTAAGTATTTAAAAGTAGTTTGAAAAATGCTGTATGGTTTCATCCACGTCTTTCTATGATCAGCGGCAGTCGGCGACGAGCACCGAGGATGTGGACAGGCCGGTTCGGAGGCTTTCAGCTCTAAGGTTATATTTGTATTAATTCCTTTACTGATTTCTTCTATATTTCTAGTACACTAAATACATATGTTAGTCATGAAAATCGCAGTTAAGTTATTTTCCATACAAGAGGATACCAAATATTTGTCAATGCGTCTCATGGAATTTAGTATTATCTCAGCAAGGATCTTCCATGCCTTAAGTATTTACAAATTCCATGGAATTAAGGATCTATCGTCCTCCAAATATTTATGAACTATTACTTCGTTCTTCTGTGGTAATCTTATCTTCCTGAATTTTTCGTGTCTGCTTTATAACGTCCTGCCTTCCAGCATTTGCTTTCTTTATAAATATCTATGACCTCTGTGCTACCAGATGAGCTATGGTTACCCCTTGTCGTTATTAACACTCGTGTTTTATTTAAACACTACATTATTTAAAATCTTTCCTGTCGTTCTTTTCTGGAGATTTGTTCGTCATTTTTATATTACTACCCTCATTAAATTTTGAAACTACTAAATGTCTTTATATTCCTTTATTAATGTGAATCTTATAAGTGTTGAAATAATTTTCTTAGCAATGTTTTTGTTCTCTTCTTTTTATGGTTTCTTACAAAATACTTATTATTTTGGTCTCAATTTCTTTCCCCTTCACGTGATAGCATGAGTGGATAAAAAAGACTGGATTTAAAGTCATATGCACGCAGCTTTTCCATACAGCTCTCTATGGTACCTATATCATCTTCTTTAAGCTTTCCTTGCCGTTGTTTGCAAAATCCTACATCAGACCGGCTCTTCCTGCTGTCCGATCCAATATGCTTCATAGAAATGGCATGAATGGTGCCCAAAATGACAGTATTGCTTCTGTCAAAACGGATCAATTTTAGATCGAGCACGAATGAGAATAAAACGAAGGGGACAGCGTGATCCATGGAGGGTCATTCGACGTTCTTGTCCGACAAGCTGAGCATTTTCCGTTCTGTCCAGTTTTAGAAGCCTCCTTTCGTACACGTCACTTGGATTTGGTTTATTTCGAGGAGTGGAGAAATTTGTTTGTATTATTCCTTTGTATTATTTATCAAATACAATGAAATTAAGTACCTTTGTGTGCATGTATAAGGTTCCTTCACTTCGCAGTGCATCTCTCATGATAAAATGAGCGAAGTATCCATCCTTGCATCATCCCTTTACCAAGTCTACCTTTCATTCTCCTTTCTCTTTTTTATTTATTAATTCTCCTCTTTCAAAATTGTTTAAAAAATCACTGTAAGTGTTTCGTTTCCTGTCAGATTATATATATATATATATATAATGAGAGAGAGAGAGTTATGTATAAGTGCAGAATTTTATCGCAATCACATTACTAAAGAGTCAACGCGTGCCCCATGATGCTCCGTTCCACAAGTAGCACACCAATTTGACCACACTACAGCATACAACTGTTACTCCCACACTGGCTACAAACAGTTGTCATACCATCTGAGTTGTCACACACAGGGAGCTGTGCGTGTGTGTGTGTGTGTGTGGGAATGCAAATAATTGGAATTCACCAAAAGCAAACTCTGGCATATTCTCCTCACTATAGTGTTCTCTAGTTGCTTTTGGTGACATTCTGTTTGCTCAGTTGACAACAATGTCAGCAACCGCTCCTATAATATATGCATGGTAGAGTTATGGCCACAGTTATTAATAATTTTAGAAGTGTGAAGTTTAAAGCAAGTAATCTTTGATTACATAGGATGCACTGTGTTCCACGTTTGTGTTAGGATTCGTAAAATACCGACCAATCGCTTATCTCTAAATCGACAATTGTACACCATGCACAATTATCGCTCAGCAATTTTATTATCACGTGTTCCTTTACAGTTGGGTATAATAGTCACATGAAGAGGTTATGTTACTTTATTATTTTCTTATAATTAGTCAGCGCCAACTGTCGACCTTAAGACCAAAGTTGCTTTCATCAGTGTTAACCTGTGCACGGCCTGTAACAACTATTAATCCTGTATGCTGTGATTTGTGAGGTTAGGTTTCATTCATGTGCTAATGTAGGTTTGTGTGATTTAGGGAATCAAATAACTTGTTTTATTGCCCTTAACAATTTGTTTTACTCGTGAAACAGTCACTATAAGTGCAACTCATGGTTTTGAAGTCCACTTAGATAAATTCAAAACCATTTGTGCCATTGCCTGAGATAATAGCTAATGACACTGTCAGAAAACTGGAATAGTACCCTTTAAAAATAGTTTAATAATATTTTCGGTTATGTATCCAGTTATTTAAGTCAAAACATTGACCACCCTTATGTGGTTTACCCATAATTGTTTTTGGTAAAATGAATAAGAATGTGTCCCATGAAGTAGGTAATATTTACTCCCTGGTTATCTTTTCTTGGTTACACGTGCGAGGTATACGTTCATAAACTAAGTAATTTTCTCTATATTTCATTTATATATTGGACACAACTAAATTGAATATCTTCTTTTAATCTCGGTCTACAAATCCAACTTGACAATCTTCCCTGCATTAAGGTTTTAAACATTTTGGAAATTTAATTTTATCTCGAGGAACCAACTGGCCACTCATTGCTGCTCTTTCTGATACTTGAATGATGATTGCTGTGTTGCAGGTTCTGTGCGACCGCAAACGATGCAGCGGCCTTCGTACCTGCCGCCCCTTCATCACCACCCTACTACTCCTTCGACAACCACTACAACTTCCACAACGACGACGACGGCGCAAACCCCTGTCGCCACGATCACGAGAGGGGGAGGTGCTGGAGCTCCTGGATCTGCCACGAGCACCACCACCGAGTGTCCCCCTAACGTGACGGTCCCCGGGGGCGGCCCATCTCCGGGTACCTTACGTCCCAATAACAACAACAACCTTTTGCGTAAACTTGCCTCTAGTCACTATCAGAGCTACACCACGGCACTGACGGTCACTATAGCAGTTGGCTGTTTTCTTCTCTTGCTCAACATTCTCATTTTCGCAGGCATCTATCATCAGAGGGACCGTGGGGGAGGCGGAGGCGGTAGTGGAGGTGGCCATTTCGGCGATAAAAAGAAGGAAGAACTTGCTGAAGCGGGCAGCTGTAGCTCAAGTTCTGGAGACGGTGGTCATTTTGAAAGTAAACATGCACTACTTGTCGATCAAATAGTCTTGACGTCATCCTCGTCATCTCATCACCACCACGGTGCCGTAGTCGAGTTGCCTCTGCAAGAATTCAAGACTTCCCCAACAAGTGGGGCTAAAATGAGGCCTAATTGCACGATGCCTCAACCTCCAGGATATCAACCACCTCCAGCACCTCACACTGCCACAGCCCCAACGTCGTCCAATGCTTCTTCCGAGCAGCAGCAACAGCAACAACAGCCGGCGCCTCAGGAAGAACAACACGAAGGAGAGGAATCAGCGCCTCACCTCACTAGCCCCTCCATCCCCGAGCCTCCCCCGCCCCCTAAAAACCAGCCTCCAACATCCACGTCATCCCAGTGTAATCAGATAGGAGGCGGCATACTGAGACAGCAGGGATGTCCTCAGACGCCAGGAACTATGAAAAAACGTGTTCAAATACAAGAGATTTCAGTGTGAATGAACAATGACAACTTTTTCCCTCTACTGCAGCATGAATTTTTCATAAGTTGAGACCCATAAAGCTTAAAGGAAAGGAAAGCTATCGTTACTGTTTTCCATAAAATAATTATCATAAAACATGTAATGATAGTGAGACTGAATTTGTACAGGCTCAACATTAGTGGTACACTGGAAGAGCAAAATATGTCCTGAGAGTCGTATACTATTTTGAGATAGTACCTAAGAGTTAAAGAACATAAAGCTTTTGTTAAATAAAAATGTGCCATATTTATTGTTACTATCATAAACAGAGTTTTAAGAGGTTAAGTCTAGTTAGTATTTCTGTGAAATATAAAACCAAAAGAATAAAAGATGTCGTTCACCAATAAGAAATGAAGGAAATAGACATAACTTTGGTCACATCAACAAGTTTGAGAAATAAGTTTCACAGAACTAAGAACACAGATAAAGAATGCAACATTAAAAATATATTTAGGTAACGTTTTGTATCAATGTTGCATTATGATTATGTTTTGATGGAACATTCCGAACTTGAAAGTTTTACATTTCTCTTCTTAAAATGGATAAAGGCATTTTGTCTCTGAAACAACTGAAACTACAGCCGTGAGCATAACTTCCATTGCTGGCAACTGTATCAATGGGACCACAGTATGGAAACTTTCTGTCTTTTATAGGTAGCCCACCATTCTAAATTGGAATCAGATCCATTTAAAATGAGTTCCAGTTCACTGCTGCATAATTATAGATTTTGTGCCTGTATTGCATGATTAACCTATCTATACCCAAACGTGTACTGTAGTATTTTAATTCAATTTATTAGTTATATTTAAAAAATTAATTTAGATTCAGTTCACTAGACAGTTATGCGCAGAGGATCTTCCCTGACCTCCTTCCGCCCGGGAGCGATGGATAACTACGGGGCTCTTTCCATAGGCCAATATCTGATTACTTAAAAAGCTCCCCCCCCCCCCCTGTACAACAACGTCAAGACGGGATGGAAGTCAATACGATACTTACGCGCGTCAACCCCGCAGGTAAGACTACCGAAAACCTCGGTAGGGCCATCTCGTTATCTAGCACACCTTATCTTCTAGATCTGCAGGCTAGTATCCGGGACCTATGAGGCAACCCTCTACCCCTTCTGAGTGGCGGTAGCCTGGCCGCAGGTACCCGATTTCCCGCGGGTGTCGGGAACACACTGCCCCCTCGAGTCCAACCCAATTCGAAGTTCACTAGACATATTCGAGGGTATCTACCAGGGCAATCCACACAAAGTGAAGACTGACCCCCCCCCCCCTCTGACGACCAGGGAGTTAGCGAGCTGTCCCAAAAGGGCGCCTGGCGCTTCCCTGGGGCTTTCCATAGGGCAAGACCTAGAGACTAACAAGCCCCCCATTTGGTCCTGTAGACTCAAGACGGGATGGAAAGGGATAAGCCACTTAGGCGTGCCAACCCCAAAGGGGAAGGCTACCGATATAACCTCGGAAGGGCCGCCTGGTGTTCTAGCACACCTACTAACTATGCAGACTAGTACGCTGGAATATATGGCTTCCCTCAACCCCGTCCGGAGACGTACCCGATCACCCACGGGTATCGGGAACCACTGACCCCTCGAGTCCAACCCAATCCGAACAACTCCCATTCAGGGAGGGGCTCGAATATTCGGCCCGAGGTTCCTCTAGTAAGGTCAGAGGTACTACGAGTGCTAGGGGTCCGCAGCGCTCGCACCACGACAGCTGAATGGGACGGATCCCCTCCCCTAGACAGTTATTGCCAGAGGTTCTACTCCCATAGTCCTGGACCCGTAGGACCAAGGACCCGGGCCTCCTTCAACCAGGGAGTTACCGAGCTGTCCCAAAAAGGCGCCCGCCGCCTCCGTGGGGCTTTCCATGGGGCAAGACCTAGAGACTAACAAGCCCCCCATTTGCTCCGGTGGACTCAAGACGGGATGGAAGTGGATGCGCCACTTACGCGCGCCAACTCCAAAATGGGAAGGCTACCGATATGACCTCGGTGGGGCCGCCTGGTGATCTAGCACACCTTCTACTAGGTATGCTGGCTAGTACGTCGGAATATATGGCTTTCCTCAACCCCGTCCGCAGACGTACCCGATTTCCCACGGGTATCGGGAACCACTGCCCCCCTCGAGTCCAACCCAATCCGAACAACTCCCATTCAGAGAGGGGCTAAATGTTCTGCCCGAGGTTCCTCTAGTAACGTCAGAGGTACCACGAGTGCTAGGGATCCGCAGCGCTCGCACCACGGCAGCTGAAGGGGACGGATCCCCTCACCTACGGGACCCTCACCTACGGGACCCTCCAGTAGACATTATACCTTCTTACTTCTTTTATGAAAGTCTAAATTTAACTTTAGTTTCATGAATTAAAGTTTTCGGCAATATTTTGAACACCAGCCATTAAGATAGCTGTTACAATTGATGGTAGAGCGTTTATTTATGAACAATGGAAACCAAGCAGTATGGCAAGTTACTGGTAAAATTGCATTAAATTTTGGCCATTACCTATGTAAATATACTGGCATTTATCTTTCATTCACAACTTTACTTAATGTTACTAATAATTAACGTATATGAGGGTTGCAATGCAGAGAGGGACACAGTAAAACTGCCATTAGCAAAGTTTCATAGTACTTACAGCTACTCCAAAAAGTATTCGTCTAATACATGGGTTTATGTTTAAGGATGTATGGATAGTGGAAAATCATCAGAATAAAGTGCAGCAAGGAGACTGTCTTATTTATTTATTAGTAAAAAGAGAATACAATAAAGAAACATATAGTATCTATTCAAATACACACAGTTAAACATTGAAAAGTAAAGTATGCAATATAGGAGGCAAAATAAGTATTCGTCTGCATACTGAAAATGGTGTAGAATGTTACGGTTAGAAGTAGGCCTTCCATTCCTATTTATAATCTCTGGCATTCTTCTTGGCATGGATTACACCAAAGATTGTGTTGTTTACACTATAATTTAACGTCATTCCTCTAGTAGAGCGTTCTTTATATCCTTTATATTAAATATCTGATGATTCCTAATACTTTTGTCCAGTATACTCCACAAATTCTCTATTGGATTCATGTCTGGGGATTGCGGTGGTGTCGGCATCCATCGTGGAGTATTATACAACAACCATAGCCTTGCATCTAGAGCTGTGTGTTTTGGATCATTATCTTGTGTGAAAATATAATCCTCAGAAAGACCCATATTATGTACACCTCTTGACAGATGTGTTTTTAGGATGTTTATATAAACCTTGTGATTCATAATTCCATCAATAAAACACAAATACCCCACACCATTTCCACTCATGCAGCCCCAGACAAGTAATGAACCGCCTCTATGTTTAACTGAAGCTGTTATATTTTTCTCCTGAAGCTCACAATTCTTTATTCTCCACTCTATTACTCGCCCTTTTGTTTTAAAGAGCTCAAATTGGCCCTCGTCAGTAAATACAACCTTCTTCCAGAAACCATACCCATTTTGTTTAGGTTCTTTCGCAAAAGCAACTCGCTTCTCTCTGTTGATTTTACCGATTTATGGTTTTCTACGGGCTGCTCGGCCTTCATACTTATTCTTTGTGCTGAAACGGACTTTCCTTTGTGTGTTTGAACTGCAAAGGCAGGTTTTGGAGCACACAGTTTAGGATTTTTCTTGACTTCTCTAAGCAGTTGTCGTTTCTCCATCTCGGATAGAACTGCAGGACAACCGCTTCTTGGTTGATTTTCGTAAGCTTTGTTCTAATCAAACCTGTATATAGGAGAGTGGGTCAAAAAGTAATGTCTCCTATTTTTTCTCTTTTAATTGCCAAGAAAATTGAATCCAATTTACATAGCTTGAAAACTACAACATTGACGATTAATTTTTCACTATCCAATATAATCTCCATCCTTTTCCACAGTTTTGGTCCACCTTTTAACTAGGACATGTATACCAGTGTGGTAAAGCACACGGTCTTGCTTCCTAAGCCATTGACGCACGGACGTTTTCACAGCCTCCTCATCATCAAAGTGAGTCCCACGATGAGCTTTCTTTGGTGGCCCGAACTGATGGAAGTCTGATGGTGCCAGGTCAGGGCTGTATGGGGGGTGAGGTAAGATTTGCCAGCGCAATTTCTGAATTTCTACAGTGGTGTGGCTGTTTTGTGGTCTTGGATTGTCATGCAAAAGAAGGACATCCGCCATAATTTTTGTTGGGTAAACTCGGTGAGGACGTGCTTTCAGCTTTTTGAGAGTTCTGAAGTATTCGACAGAATTTATTGTGCATCCCTGCTCTAAAAACTCAATCATAAACACACTGTCTGCATCCCACTGCCGCCAAAAATTTCCCTGCTGACCGCTAAGTTTAGAAGCTTTTTTTTTTCTTCGGTGACGTTGTGTGATGCCATTCCATGACTGCATTTTTGATTCAGGTTCACAAAAATGAACCCACGTTTCGTCTCCAGTAACAATTTTTTCCAGAAACTCCTCTCCCTCCAAATTGAAGTGCTGCAAGTGTTCGAGGGCTATTGTTTTCCTTGTTTCTTTGTTTTACGCGGTTACCATTCTTAATACCCAACGTGAACAAACTTTTGAGTAACCCAGTTGTTGAATAGTCGTCATCACACTGCCTATACTGAGGGAGGTAATATGACACAATTCACATGTTGTTACCCGGCGATCGACTCGCTGAATGTTGCATGGAGTCTCTGCATTCACCGGCCTGCCACTTCGCTTTTCATCTGCCAATGGTGTTTGCCCTTCAGCTTCGTTACAGCGACGAACCCATCGTCTAACAGTGCTGACATCCACCGTTGCATCACCATACACATTTTTTAGCCTTTCATGAATGCGAATTGGCGTTTCACCTTCCGCAGTCAAAAATTCAATCACAGAACGCTGTCTAATACGAATGCCGATGGCAGCCATTTTGCTACAGGATGTAGTGCTGCCACCTGTTGACTTAGGAAGTTACTGCTGCAGGGGATTGGAGAAGAAGGTTTGAGGAATTGAGCCAAATTCAAAGTTTTCACATAACTTACTTATTTAAGGAAAAAAATAGGAGGCATTACTTTTTGACCCACTCTCGTAATGTCTTCACTGTACTGGTGGGTTTTCAAATGTTTTCTGCAATTTCTTGAAAATATTTTCTTTTTTTAAATTACTTGATCCAATTGATCTCTCTTCTTTTGTTGTTTCACGACGTTTTCGACCAGTATTACTTAAATAGCAATCAACAGCTTTGAAAACAGACATGGAACTGTCAACGACAGTGGATGATGCACAACTGCATAAGAAAAGGGAAGGAGTGTATGTCAGTGAGGCACCGTACCTGGGATCATGTTTATTAGACGAATACTTGTTTGGCATCAAATGAGACATTATTTTGACAAACGTAGAGCTGTTCACTAATTAAGCAATAAATGAACATAGTTTGTGTTGTATTTTTAAATCTAGATATCAACCGATGTAAGGAAAAACTCTTTGTTCGTTTCTTATCTATATTTTTCTGATTGTTCTTGTTATATTCTGTGCGCTATGATTAGACAAATACTTTTTGGAGTATTTGTAAGCTTCAAAATAAGGTGTGGTTATGTGTATGAGTTAGATTTTTATTCTTTTATTTTAAGACATTTTATTATACATTTTGATATGGCAGTTCATATAACTTTTTTTAATCCATTGAAATTCAGTAGGAAAATATAATTATGCAGTTAAAAGAATACAAATAAACTGAGTTTTATCCATTCAACATTACAGTTTAGCATAATCTATATAGATTCTTAAATTAATGTTTTGAAAGTTACACAACAATTATGCAAATACTGTGTAGGCATATGCTTCTAAATTATCTGAATTAACCTCATTTATGGTTTATACCGTTCTGGAATCAAAGGGGTGCACAAATATTATTGAAGTGATAGGAACAGTCCAGAGATCATTTGGAGTATGCTAAATTACGAATAACTAAACTACACAAACTCAGTCATTCTTTCACTCAATGGTCACTATTAAAGATGTATCCTATTATAAGCAATACCAAATGAATCACTGATTAGGTTACATAGTCTAAATAAAAATTTGAGGAGTCATCATAACCGGAAAAAACATTTGAAGACCGATAGGACCAACTGGAGTATATACAGATTAAATTCCCTGTACAAGGCGTGTTCACTACGAGGTCTGATCAACAAAAACTAAGACTGAGGTTTTTTTCTCACATAATTTTTACTGCAATTCAATGTTTACATGATCTTTTTCGTTGTAGCCCCCTCCTACTTCAATGCACTTTTATATCGTCCCTGCCAGTTCTTGAACACGTGCTGCACACCATTCTTTGTCAGATCCTTGAGAATCGCCTCACTTTTCTTCAGCGCTCTCAAATTGGTAACCCCTAAGCTTTGCCTTTAGTGATGGGAATAAAAAAAGTTACAGGGTGCAAGATCGGGGTTATAAGGTGGATATGGTATACAGGTAATGTTGAATCGAGCCAGAAACTGCATGACTTGATTTGCGACGTGAGGCCGTGCATTGTCAGGATGAAGTCGCCATCAAGTAGGAGAAAGCTCTGGTCGTTTCCTTACAATGTGTTTCCTCAGTGTAGCCAATACTGACGTGTAGTATGCTGCTGTAACAATAGTGTGAGGTGGAACTGCATGCTGGTAAATCATTCCATTACAGTCAAAAAATGTGATCACCGTCACTTTAATTGCAGATGGAACAACTTTTGCCTTTTTTGGTTTTGGAAAACTTGGCGATTTGTAGCCAATATTGACGTGTAGTATGCTGCTGTAACAGTAGTGTGAGGTGGAACTGCATGCTGGTAAATCATTCCATTACAGTCAAAACATGAGATCACCATCACTTTACTTGCAGATGGAACAACTTTTGCCTCTGTTGGTGTTGGAAAACTTGGCGATTTGTAGCCAATACTGGCGTGTAGTATGCTGCTGTAACAGTAGTGTGAGGAGGAACTGCATGCTGGTAAATCATTCCATTACAGTCAAAACATGAGATCACCATCACTTTACTTGCAGATGGAACAACTTTTGCCTCTGTTGGTGTTGGAAAACTTGGCGATTTGTAGCCAATACTGGCGTGTAGTATGCTGCTGTAACAGTAGTGTGAGGAGGAACTGCGTGCTGGTAAATCATTCCATTACAGTCAAAACATGAGATCACCATCACTTTACTTGCAGATGGAACAACTTTTGCCTCTGTTGGTGTTGGAAAACTTGGCGATTTGTAGCCAATACTGGCGTGTAGCATGCTGCTGTAACAGTAGTGTGAGGAGGAACTGCATGCTGGTAAATCATTCCATTACAGTAAAAAATGTGATCACCATCACTTTCCCTGCAGATGGAACAACCTTTGCCTCTGTTGGTGTAGGAGAACTTGGCGATTTGCAGCCAATACTGGCGTGTAGTATGCTGCTGTAACAGTAGTGTGAGGAGGAACTGCATGCTGGTAAATCATTCCATTACAGTCAAAACATGTGATCATCATCACTTTCCCTGCAGATGGAACAAATTTTGCCTTTGTTGGTGTAGGAGAACTTGGTGATTTGTAGCCAATACTAGCGTGTAGTATGCTGCTGTAACAGTAGTGTGAGGGGGAACTGTATGCTGGTAAATAATTCCATTACAGTCAAAACATGTAATCAGCACTTTCCCTGCAGATGGAACAAGTTTTGCCTTATTTGGTGTTGGAGAACCTGGTGATTTGCACACTGCTGGCTTTCCCCCCCCCCTTCAGGATCATAATGATGCAGCCATGACTCATCACCGGTGATAATCGATTTTTAAAATATATCCCCTCCATCAGCAGAGAGACGCAGCACCTCACGGCTTGCCTCCATTCGCTCAGCCTTTTGTTCGGGTGTCAACAGACGTGGCACCCAACGAGCACAAACTCGGGTCATATGGAGATGGTCGTGTATAATTGTAAACACACTGCCATGTGAAATTCTCAATACTTCACTGGGGTTACGTATTGTTGTACGCTGATCCTGTCGGACAATCACAGCAGCTGTGTTGATATTGACTTCAGTCACAGCAGAAGCCGAAACACCAGGCCCACCTTGTTTAACACTGACAAGTCGGTCTTCTTTGAAGTCCTTGAACCACCTAAACACTTTTGCACGAGGTATTGTATCTTCACTGTACGATTGCTTCATAAGTTTCGGTGGCTGTATGGTTTAAACGAAAACAGAATTTGATTGCGCTGTACTGCTCCTCTCTCGTCACCTCCACTGTGTAGTATAGGAAATGCACGTAGGTCTGCAAAATAGGGCATTACTACCAACCTACCAATACGAGAGTGCTGTCGTCTACCGACATTATACAAAAAAAAAAACCCTGTTCTTTTCAAATATTTATGCTACAGATAGGAAACTATCAGGGAAGCTACAGGAAAAAGTCACTCTCAGTCTTTGTTGACCAGCCCTCGCAAATTACTAAATTCCACTTTCCCTTCCTTTCAACTCAGAAGCCGTTTCCTAGTCTTCCAGTGTTAAGTAGCTGTGACTTAACATCTACAGACAGTAACTTCAGATAAGTAAAACATTTATCCCTGTTGCCAACCTATAATTTTTGTCATCTCTGAACATCTACACTAGTTTTAATGTATAAGTACTTTTATTTACTTGTTTATTAATAAGCACAATTTCATATACTGAACCAGTAAATATACTAAAGCCACAGAAAAAACAAACCAAAATTACAAAGTTTTGATGTTAGACTTTTGAATAACTGAAGTGAACTCAAGCCTCCTGATCTTCACTTTAATGCATGACTCCAAAAAGAAATGCTCTTGTAAAGATAAAGCATTTATGCATTATTGCACCCCAATTTCAAATCCTGGTCCATTCAAACAATGGGCTACAGATTTTGTTATGAATAAATGCTAATACACTAATGAATAATACAATCCTTAAAATAATAAAAAATATTATATTACTAATATGCCAAAATTTATTTATTCTGCTAAAAGAGGAATAGAAAATACAAATTTATTTTAGCTTTAATAGTTACTTCCTCTACAGAAGTTCACTAACATACAAAGAAACGAAATTAATATTGCACAACACTCAATTATTGTATGCTTTCTTACTCATTACACAAAGAAGAAATACAAGCATAGAAATTTTTATTATACAATGAACAGCATAACTTCCCTAAATCTTCAATAGTAATTTTAATGTATATAGACTAAAATTGAGTCACACCTTTTAAAACTTGTAACTTCACTCACGTCCTTTTACAAAATCAGGAACATTTTCGAGATTGTTGCAGTCTTATCGTCAGCTGATTAGTGACTCATCACAGTTGGTTGTTGTCTGGATCTCTTGTAATTAGCTCCCTCTCTCGGAAGATTGTTTACATAAGCTCAGTAGACCACTCACTCACTATGGCACATCAAAGTTTAAAATATGTCGAATGTTTTTAATAATAAAAATGTTTTCCCATGTTATAAGTTCAAGTTTTCTAGACAACGGTTTTAGTAGTGTAGTACTGTGATGAGTCGCTAATCAGCTGATGATGAGACTGCAACAGTCTCGAAAACGTTCCTGAGATTGTTAAAGAATGTGAGTAAATTACAAGTTTTAAAAGGTATGAATCAATTTTAGTCTATATACATGAAATTAACTTCATTGTTAACAATGCTTTTATTTATAACTATTCCACTTAATTATAATATTTAATTACAAAAATAATATTTTGAAATGCGTCAAAGAAACTCCATTACGCTATTGTTAATAATAAGTCATGGCCTTACACATATGGGTATTTTTCCCCTTTGGAAGTGTATAACTTAATATGACAGTTACAAAATAACTGCAGTATACCTTCAATAGGGTAAGTGATGTTTAAGAAACAAAACACTCATGTCCTAGACAAATCAAATGAACAAATGAAATCTCAATTCAGAGCAGTTTTAAAATAAGCAAAATAAAAATGTATGCTAAAAATAATAAAAATGATATAATTTTGCAAATTTGTCGTATTTTGAATCTCAATTCTACCAAAATTTTATACATAATTGCAACTTTTAGACATTAAAAATTACCAACATACTTAGAATTAAAATAGAATTGATGCTAGAGAACATGCTAAAGGAATTGAAATACATTGAAGTGAGTCAGCTATTTCACTGGTTGGCGTCTAATGTATTACCATGCATATTAGATGAAAACCTTAAAAATCGAAAATGAATATCTACCGTATATGTACAATTTACTTGAAAAGTTTTTCAATACAGGTGGTAACACTGAAGCTGTTATTGAGATAGTTTCATCTTTGAATATATTTATAAAATCTAAAATTTTATTTTTTATGAGCTCAAATAATCAAAACTAGTTGTTACCCTTTTAACAAATCGCTTAGCATTTATGAGGAATTCACCAACTTATATAACAGTTTCTATTTATGATGGTTTCCAATATTTGCCTTTAAATTAAGTTCTCAGCTCCAATGTTTTCATTTGGCACCCATCATATTAATGCAAATCCTGTTACTATTCATCCATAAAGAAGAACAATTGACAGAAGTCTCCGAAGGTAGCAAGCCATCAAAATGTCAAACTGATCCTTGCATCACAAACTCAAGGAATTAAGCTACTGTAGCAAGATATTGATAAGAAGTTAAATAGGGTTCGTCAATCAATTATTGATGAAAAGAAATACTAGAGCGTAATTTCATACCTAACAAAGATCTATGTGATTCGTAAACCAACAAAAAAAAAAGCAAAGTGATGTTTCATACCTTGGCAGATATTCCCTTTGGTTTTTCTTTGTTTGTACAATGTAAAATCAAATGAATTTTAATGTTGTTCTTATTGCCCTGTTGTCAATAAAAAACTAATCTAATCAAATTTTTTACTGTATGTGGAGATGTAAGTGTTTGATATTTGGTAGATTTCTTTCTTATAGCTTTCTCTGGTATATCTTGATTTCTACTTTATTATGTAATGGTTATAATAAAATGTGCAACAGAGTTTAACCTGTTTAAAAGTAACTACACTAATTTCTTAAATGAGTGAGTGTGATAATTAAATGTTTCAAAAATATTTTATTCGGGCATTCTTAATTATGATGAGGATGAAGTTTTATATTCAATATAAAGTAATTCTCAGAGCTAATAAGTTACTTGTTACTGTAGAGGCTGTAAAGTATGAAAAATAATTTTCTAGTAAGCAAGAGTTTTGTCTTAGCTCTATTCACTTTTTCAATATGTTGAACACAAGTAGGGCTAGGATTTTTATGCAGAAAATTCATCCTAATATGGTAAAAAAAATTACTATTATGATCAAATATTTATAAAAAGGAGCACAGCAACAGGAAATTAAAAATATTATAGAGAAATAAATTTCAGTTTTAAAACAAATAAATGAAGTTATGATAATGAACTATTTATTTAAGATAAAAATGCATATGATATGATATCTTTATTTTACAATATCCATTACAGTTTCACTACAAGACTTTAACATCGAACATGCACTATTATAGATCCTGTACAAATATATGAAATTCCTGACGCTAAGATTTACTCGCTGACTCAGGTGCCCTGGACATAAGCCTTTGGTTTCCCTGAGCAGCTTGGTGTCATTTCTTCTTGGCCTTCGCTTCTTTTACCCTAATCCACTTTTCTCTTAACTTATAGAAGAATTCTCCTATACATCTATTTTTCTTTTCACCCATCTCCATTAACATACGTAATGCCACTACCTCTTTGCTCACATTGTCCCATTTCTTATCCCATATTTTTCTCCTGCAATTTGTTAACTCCTTACATTCTATCAGGTAATGAACAGTGCTCTCTTCATCTCCACAAAATTTACATATTCCTAGCTCGTTACTTCTCAACCCTTCTAGATATATTATTCCTTCTCTTCCAATTTTGTCCCATTTATCTATATTTTTTACCCTACCACATTCTGTCTTTAATTGCTTATAAATTTTCAACGTTTTCTTTTCTTCTATAATTCCCCAAATCTCCTGTCTATCTATGTCTTGCACTCTGGTTCTCACTTCCTTCCAAAAACCGCTATGATTTGACTCCTCTGCTCTCCATAAATCTCCCATGCCTATCTTCGATACCATCCTTTCCAATTCTAACCAACTACTATTTGTGTTTTTAATGATTTCTGTTGCTTCATACACAAATTCAATAATTCCCCTTTCTACCCTTTTATACACTTATACTAGAATTTCAGTATTCTCTCTATTATTATTCCCATCCTTTTTGTATTACCTAGCTCTAGTAATGCCACTTCTCTTGGTGCCGATTTTGGCAGCCCTAGTAGTTCTTTGCAAAACAGTCCATACATCTCGTCTAATTGTGTATTTATCACTGATGTTCCCTGTACCTCCACTGCATACACTGTTCCGGCTTCAACGACCGCTTCATACATTCTTTCTAACTGTCTAACTGACATCTCCAGTTTATGTTTACATATTCTTACCCCTGACATTGCCACCTTGCCATTAGCTATCACTTTTCTGGCTTGTGCAGCCCATCCTCCACTGCTACACATCCTTACACCTAAATAGTCATACTCGTTTACCACTTCTACCTTTTGATCTCCTATAAACCGCTCCTCTTATTTCATCAGTATGGATCCTCTATTAAATACCGTTATTTTTTATTATTTTGCTGTTTATTCTTAATCCCCTGTCAGGGCAAAACCTATGAATATCAGCAATTGAATTTTTATCACTACATAATTTATATAAGCCGTGATTTGTTTCCATTTTTACTTTTACTTCAGTTTAAGAATCATGAGTTGAAATTTACAATGAATACTAAATAAGCAAATATTTGAAATAAAAATATTTACTATTGTCAGTCAACAGTGCCCTTACTTTGGAAAACTTCTTTATGCCGGAACTGACTTCAGAGCAACATATTTAAATGAATTTAAATCTAGATGATTAAAAGAAAAATTTTTAGTCAAAGCATTTACTAACTTATTATTTACTCAACTACTTTTCTACATACAACTTTGGCTACATTTATTTGTCTTTACCTTGTTGCTACCTTGGCTTACATGACACCCTGGTCCTCTGCTCTCTCAGGTAGCTCTTAACGTACATACCTCCTTGTTACTTACTTCCCCCTCATCTTCCTTTCTTATATTCTTTACACTTTTGGCCCATTTTTCTTTTACTTTCTGCAACAACTCACCAATACTTCTTACCTTCTTTTCCTCTCTGCCTGTTAACATTTTTATAGCTACTATCCTCTTCCCTAATTTATCCCATTTTTCCTCCCAAACCTTTTTTCTCCATATTGCAACCTCCTCGCATTCTGTTACATAGTGTTCTATCCTTTCTTTTCTCCCCACACAATTCACAAATTCCCTTTTCCCTACCTCTTATCCCTCTTAGAAATATTATTCCTGTTCTCATCCAAGCTAACCCTTCTCTCTCTTGCCTATTGCAGTAATCTACATATGCTTCTGTCCCCAATTTCTTTTTATTTGCTTGTACAATGGTAATGATTTCATATTTTCTAGACTTCCCCATATTCCCAATCTTTCTATATCTTCTATTCTGCATATTACTAATTTACCCACATCGCATGTATTCCTTTCCTCTAATCTCCATATATCTCCGAATCCTATGTTTTTCCATAATTCCTCCTATCTCTGCCCACCATTTCTTCTTGTCTTTGCTAATTCTACTAAAGCTACTTCCCTAGATGCTGATCTTGGTAAACCTAGTAGCTCTTTACAAAAACTTCTGTAGTTTTGGTGCACCATTTTGTTTACCTCTGTGCCCCCCCCCCCCCAGATCTCCACTGCATCAACATTTTGGCTTCAACTAGTGTTTCATACATTCTTTCTAACCACTTGGTTGTCATTTCTAGCTAATATTTGCATATTCTTATTCCATTCACTACTTTGCTACATAAATTTCTGACTTTAAAATACTGCGACACTTCAAAATACTATACATAATTCTTCAAAATGCTATGTATATATATACACTTGCTTCTGTGCCATGGCTAAGTGATTAGAATGCTCACCTGTCATCAAGGTGGTTCGGGTTGGATCCCAGGTGACCACAAAGTGAGATTTGTGGTGGACAGCACTGCAGCGGGTTTCCTCCAGGAACTTCAGTTTCCCCTGCCATCTTATTTCACCAATGCTCCATGTTCATCTCTGTATCATCAATATCACTGCCTGTGGTGCCACCTGTAATAAAAGCGGGCATTAAGCACTTCACATTTCACCGCAAAAAATATATGTAGTTGGTTTATTGATATCCGGCACTTACTTTTTTAAATTAATGAGTTAACAGATCCGGAATATACCAAATAAGTTGTAAGAATTGTGAAAAATGCTACATAGGTCAAACTAAAGGAAATCTAAAAGCCAGAGTCAAAGAGCACTTTAGAAACATCAGATTGAAACAAGAAGATAAGTCAGCAGTAGCATTTCATTTTTGGAATGAAAATCATGACACTGATCCAAATCCAAAATTATTAAAAGGAGTGATAAACCAAAATAAATTGACAACATGGGAGAACACATTCATATGGAAAAATAAGGACCTAGTAATGAACTTTGAAATCCCTCCAGTAGATAATTTGACAAAGAAGTTCATAGTTCCACCACCAGAGAGAGAGCAGACAACAGATGATAGTTGGAGAGAGATTGAAAATGGAGTCGAATGCCTTTGTAATTAGTCTCACAATAATATAAAAAGGTAAGTGACGAGTATCAATAAACCAACTACAAATAGTTTCTGTGATTAATTTTGACGTCACTGTAACAAAATGTCTCCAAACACATATAACTACACATTTCATTCTTTTATTTCATAAAAATCCTAGCCCTAGATGTCAAAGCAAAATAAAAACGAAAACTATTTTATACTTAGTTAGGCATATTATTATAAAAGAGTTGTCAACTAACTGTATTATAGTTTAAAATTTCTAATATGTTTGTGTATCAGAATGAAGGATTAATTTTCATGGAACCATTTACTTTTAAATCCAATTGAAGTTCCAGTGATACTTAACTTTGCTTTATAAATCATAATTGTATTGTTATCTCTCTCTCTATGTGTATAATGGTTTTATAAGGAATTGAAATACTGACCACAGTTCTAAACTGTGACAGATGCAAATGAGGACATCAAATGTTTATGGTCCAACATTTATCATTTAATGTGCAATGTAATAAATTTTGGTATATAAACTATAACATTACTTGATGTAAAGTGTTGCATCCATGGAAAAACTATCTGGTGTGCTGGCTTGTTTTTACTACACTTGTGTAATTTTAAAAGTCACATGTTTGCACACAGGTTCCTGCTTAACATTTACGTAAGTCCAAGACTAATGAGCAACATTATTAAAGATCAGTAACAGATAAAGTCAATAACATCAATGACTTTTGTTCAATACCACGATGCCATCTGTTGAACATGAACATAATTTATCATGTTATATTTTCAGAATGGGATGTCCACACTTACCTAACAGCGAAAATGTGAAGTGAACGAGCATCATGAAAACAACAGAGTAAAAAAATATGAGTAGCATTGTTATCACTTTACAAGTGTCACTAAACTATTGATTTGAAAAGCAGTGGTCTTAAAACTTATGAAAAATTCACTTTGTTAACTGTAAGTAAATGAAGATGCACATTCTTCAATTTTTTGAGGGAAGCATGACCTTCTCCATATGGTGACAGTGTAGTAAAATTGTCCAATAAAAACTATGACTTTTAAAATAACAAACAGTTTGAATAAAATTACAGTAATGGTGGCAGAAGATAAAAAACAAAACCCCAGAACCCATTATGGTGAATGAAAATAAATGAACTTAATTTCTTTTGTTAGTCAATTTTCAATGTAACAATTCATATTTTCACTGTCATTTATCTCTTAGGCCATGGTAAAACTCACACTGTTCCACAGACTCAATAAAATACAATACATATATTTTCAATCCATATTTTTATATTCCTTATCTATATTTTATTCTGAACAATGTAGATGTATCTCTAAATTTTCATATTTGATCATTTTAACATTTAAAATATCACAAACTTAAAAGACAACAAAGTGAGGAAACATAATTACAACAATTATTTCAAAGTGGCACAAACACTGTAAAAGCTTCACTGTTTGTTTAGAACTACCATGTGCGAATTTCGCAGACATCTTGTCTCCATCTTCACCTAAGTGCTACTGACAAACTTCCTGGTTTCCCTGTAATTGTTCCTTGTGGCTTGATGCACTTCATGTTGGTAAATTATAATTCATTGAAATGCCAAACAAGAAAGGATTTCCAAAGGATTATTACAAAGTAACATTCAAACTCAAAAACAAAATAATAGCATGTAGGTTAAAAAAAGGTTTTAAAAGATATTTTAAAACTAGACGTACCTTCTTTGGATATTTACTGGTTTCAAAATATTTTTAACAATAGAATATTAACTTGGCAGCAGTTAAACAATATGTTCTCACATTAAAAACCAATAACTATACACAATAATCTGCTATATAAAGGAGGCATATAAATGAATATCGCGGATTTAACACTTTGTAATATTTATTACATTACACTTACATTACACTTACATTACATTACACTTATATATGATATGTCAAATGAAAAAGCAACTCAAGTTTTACCAAGAACCTTATGAATGTTCTATGTGACTAATCTTTGTCACACGGCACACATCAAGTCTATAGCCGAGTTCTTCCCAAACGTTGATAAGTGTGTATTCAGTAATTGTAGCAACAGCTGCTTCAGTCCGGTTTTTTAATTTAGGGCGGTCAGCTGGTAGCGGAGGCACGTACACACGATTCTTGATGAAGCCCCAAAGGTAAAAATCGCATGGCGTTAGGTCAGGAGAACGTGGAGGTCATGCATAGCAAGCCCTGTCATTGGGGCCCTTATGGCCTATCCAGCGCTCGGATACAGGGACGTTCAACCAATTGCGTACTTCGTTATGGCAGTGAGGTAGCGCACCATCGTGCTGGAAAATGAAATTCTCTAGCTAATTTTCTTCTAACTGAGGAAAGAGCCATTGAAGTGCCAGTTACAGTAGGTTCACCAAAAAAGAAAGGCCCATAAACTTTTCACCGGGATTCGGCACAAAATACATTCACTTTAGGGGAATCTCGTTGCATTTGTACCATCTCCTAAGGATTTTCTGAGCCGCAGATGCGCACATTATGACTGTGAACATATTCACTAAGGTGAAAGGTCGATTCACCACTGAAGACAACACGATCCATAAAATCGTCATCGTCATGAAATGACATGTCATTTGCGAAGTTGGTACGTAATCCGTGGTCTGTTGGCTTTAGAGCCTGTAATAATTGTAAACGGTAATGACGTAGCCGAAAGCGTGTTCTTACGACTTTCCAAACAGTCGACACAGGAATTTGTAATTCAGGACTAGCCTTCCGTACTGATTTTTTTAGGCTATGAGTGCACGACTCTCTCACTCGCTCAACAGTCTCTTCACTTACTCTTGGTCGTCCCATGCTCTTCCCTTTACAAAGGCAGCCAGTATCTTCAAACTGATGATACCATCTACAAATGTTATTATCACTAGGAGGATCACAACCGAACTTAATGCGGAACGCACGTTGCACAGTAACTACAGATTCGGTCTTTGCAAACTGCAAAACACAAAACGCTTTCTGTTTACTAGTCGCCATCTTCGCTTCTACCGCTGTCTAGCGGATTGCGGCAGAAACATTGCACGCACATGCGCACTGGTGCCAACAAACAAGACTGAGTTTCTTTTTCATTTGACATGTCGATTATAACTGTAAGTTTAATGTAATAAATATTATAAAGTTTCAATACCCCGAAACTCATTTATGTACACCCTGTATATACCGAATTAAATAATATGATTGGGAACTAAGTTATATAAGTAAAACAAAAAGGGATGTTAGGTTTAAAATACAAAGAAACAGAAAAACTTTCATCACACTTGATTTTTAGACAAAAAATCAGTATATACAAATATAATAATTTGTAACACAAAACTTGAGCTGAAGATGTGAAGAATCATTTTACGAAATCCTGATCCTCATTAATTAATAAGAAAATTTTCATTATTTTCTGATAATAATAATATTTATTGAGGTACTAAGCTTTTACTATTTTTTGGACTGCCCTCTGTTTTAGCCCAGGCCACTGCTACACAGGACAATCCATTAAGTATATTTACAGACGTGTTACAATATGTGTCATTACAGAATAGACACTTATTATTCCTTCTCTCTTTTTACAGTCCATATCCACTTGTTTGTTACCTTACTTAAAACCTGTCCTATGTTTTTAAAATTTCTGTTTAAAACCTTGATTAAGCTGATTCTCCTATTCATTTTTGATGTCTGACATTCTTTCCTCCACATCTCCGTTTCCTTACAATCAAACAATATATGTTTTATATCCTCTTTGTACCCACACAATGGGCACTCGTCTTGCAGGTATCCATTTCTTCTACCTCTTAATCTCCATATCCCTGCTCTTAACCATGCTAACCCCTTTCTTTCTTCTTTAGTGCTATCCATATACCTCTCCCTCCCCCAGCTGTTTTTCAATGGAATATAGAAGACAAGTGACTTCTCTGCTAATTGACTAAACAGTTTCTGGATCTCCATGTCTTCAAATCTTATTCCAGCCCCTTTCCAAAAACCTTTATAATTAGTTTCTCTCTTTCTCCAAATATGATACATACCATTATCTTCCAAATTGTTTCGTAAATTACTTACCCATCCTTTATTTGGTAAAGTTAGTTCTTGATACTTCAAGCATTGTTTCAGTATATTCCCCTCCTTTAAATTCAATACCCTATACCAATATTTAGTGCCCTTTCTATAACTAACCCTTTTCTTGGAACTCTCCCCATTTCAATTAGAGCTAATTCATTTGCAGTTGATATTGGCAGCCCTAGAACTTCCTTACAAAACCCCCTATGTACATAATCTAAAACTTCCCATCCCTTTTCCAGCCCCCACATCTCAATACCATATAGGATTCGTGCCTCAACTACCGAATTACATACCCTTTCTAACCATTTCAGGTGTTTTATACAATCATCCTCTTTCAGATGCCATTGCTGCTTTCCCTTTTGCCAGTGCACATTCCTTTTGCTTCTCCCATTTCCCTCCTGCATCAATTTTCATTCCTACGTAATTGCATTCACGTACTACGTTATATTCTATTCCCTCTTTCTGTCACTCCATGTTTACTCAGTTTAGTACCTTTTTTAAAAAACTACAATTTGGGTTTTAGCTCTATTCACATTTAAGCCCCAAGCTGCAAAATATTTGTCTATTTCTTGTAGAGATATTTTAACCCATTTATAGTAATAGCACCAATCACCAAGTCATCTGCAAAAAATAATCCAGGGATTTGTATATTATTAATTACCGGCAAGAAATCATTATTATTGCTTATATTTTTCAATATATCATCTATGAACAAGTTAAACAAAACTGGGCTTAACTTGCACCCTTGCCTTAGCCCTTTTTCCTGGTTTATATCCCTAGTTATTGCTCCTTCTTCATATTTTATACAAAATGTGTTCTCTTTGTATTTTCTTAGAAGAAAAGTGAAGTTTTGTGTTACAAATTATTATATTTGTATATATTTTGTTTGCTTCACTGTCGATAGCTTCATATTTTACGTGTTTAAAAATCAGGATATTTGAAAGGAGGTGGAATTAATAATGACAAATTAAAAGCCAAAGGATTTAACTACATAAAACTTAGTGTTGACTCAAAATTACAAGGAAAATACTATGAACTTTAATACACCAACTAAGACAGATCTTATCACCAAATATATACCTGCAGTAAAACCTGGAGGTCTTCAGCGGCTTCGTTGGCAGTGGATATAAAATGTCTCTGAAAGTGTAGGAACGCAAGGTAATAATAATAAAAATAGTAAATATTTTAGTGTGCCACTTTGAAATAATTATTGTAGATTTAAAATTTGTTCCTCTTCTTTACCTTTTCGCATTAAGCACTAAACCTTATAGCTTCTTAGTTCATATATCCATTCTTCAAATTAATAATTGAAATTACGTTAAAATATAATCTGAGCAATTGCAAGTTTTAATAATGCATCTCTACAAGAACGTGCTGCATTGGTCTGAAAGTATCACATTTACGAGAGCTGGTCAACAAAGACTCAGACTGATTTTGTTTCACAGATGTTTACCTATTACTGCAATTCAATGTTTACATGATCTTTTTCAAAGTAGACTCCTCCTAATTCAATGGACTTTTTATAGCATCTCTGCCCGTCCTTGAATACGTGCTTGAGGCGGTCCGACCCGTTGTGAACCAAGTCGAGCTCTCCCTTGTGCTCCACGCCTCACAATTAAGGTCTAGCGGGTTGCGACATGGCGTTTTCATTGCCAATTTTTCATGCAGGATATTGTGCACTCTCTCAGTTGAGATGCCTACATCCTCAGCAATCTGACGATTGACAGCAAGTTCAACGTGGATCAAACCCGCGAGCTCCCAAATGTGAGGTTATGGTACAATGGTGTTGTCATCTTCATTAACAAATTGCATCCTTGAAAATGTAGTAGTTGGTTGTGAAACAGCTGTGCACAATGCAGTGAAAGTCCTGCTTCTGTAGCATAGGTGGTAGCGTATGTGCATCATGTTCAAGAGGTCCCGAGTTCGAATCTTGGCCAGGGTATGTTACCTGGATAAGGCTTTTTCCTGAATTTTCCGTTATCCTGAAAGACGAATGTCGGGTAACTCTAAGCTCTGTGGGCCCTGGCTCATTTGAGTATCTTTTCACCTCTTTCATTCATCGTCCGTTATGACTTAACGTTGAAATACGTAAATAAAAGCGAAAATGCAGTGAAACAAGTTTTGATAAATGCGACCATCCTGGTATGCAGATTCCTTTTAACGTAAGCTTGGTGGAATTAGGGTTAGTTTCGTATTACAAGGATAAATTGCACGTGTGTTTTGAATTGTGTGTATTATATGTCTCCAATGAGATAGTTGATTGGGGAGAACACACGGCTAGGTTGAGAGAAGTCAAAGATGGCGGGAGTACTATATGGTCATTGAGCGTTCGGGTACCAAGTCCTCATTCTGTAGGTTTCGCCTATTTCCGTAAACACAGATGGCAACTTTGAAACAGGAAATGCGCTACACACTGTGACATCTAGTGGCTGATATGCTAAGCTTTCACACGTACGCCATTTCTTTTTGAGCAATTTTGAGGTTAATTATTAGCTAACCAGTTTACAACAAATCTAAATGCAAGACTAAGTTGTCAGCGTTATGGCTTTCAAAAGGGGACACACTATTTTTCGTCTACCTCCGTATAACTGTGATCTGAATGCAATTAAGATGGCGTGGGCAAAAGCAAGGAATGTTTACGAAGTACACAATCTTTACAAATGTTTACAAAGTACGCAATGTTTGCAAATCTGCGGAAACTTGCTATAGAAGTGAGGGATTAGGAAGGATACGTTAAGAAGGTCCAAGAGCTGGAAATCCAATATTGGAGAAACGATGGTGTAATAGAAAATGCAATTAATTAAATTATTAACACATTAGAGGATACAAGCGATTAAAGTGACGCAGTAGACTTGGAAATTGAAGAATCACAAAGCGAGTGAGTGTTTATAGCTGTCAGAATATTTTTTAATACTTTTATTTGTTTCATAACAGTAAATATATAAGCATACAGCACATCGGATGGGGTTCAACTGTTTGTTGCCACATATATCTTCGATGCATATCTTCGCTTATCTTACCGCAATTTGGCTGAATTGTGTATTTCTAGGTTGACCACACTGCAGAAACAAAAGCGTGTTAGCTCTCTCTTCTTCCCCTCTGCCCGCACTACACCGTAAATCCAGCCCTCAAGAAATCTTGCGCTTATAGTATGGTATACTACAGTCTGACCGTCAAAACATCAACACCACATACGACGCATATTTTTGCACTTGCGAAAGGATATCCCATAACTAAGTACTCTCCAAAATGTGTCCTTCTTACCTTCAAAATGAATATTTTCTTTAATAGGATTTATGAATTTACGTATTCAGAAATTTCTCTTTTCTGTTCGTAAATCTCCAAAAATGCTCTCCGCACTCAAATTTTTCAAACTCATTGAGTTCGAATCATTTTGGATGTAGCCGATGTTTACCAGATATTGAAAATCTTTCCCCCTATCCTTTGAATTTTAAACCTCTCTTACTATATTCTGCACAGTTCGCTGACATTTCCCAAATGCTATTGCTGATTTTAATAGTGTTATTTAGCACAGTAATTATATATATACGCTTCTCTTCTTTATAAAACTCTGAAATATTAAACATTAATTATCTACTTTGTGAGCGTATCACTTCAGGCGAAGGTGTTTACACTTTGACTTGATTCGAACGTTTCCGCTGTAACAGATTCAATTGCATTCCAGTGTTGCTGAGCGTTAAAGGACACGCAGTGGGAGTTGTGACGTAATACCACTTAACTGTATGTATTTACGCAAACTTCCACTGCTCGCCGTCTCTTCAGACAGTATGTACTGTCTACCTGCACCGGAAAGCGTAACGCAATCACTTTTGCTGTCCACGTGAGGTTTATGCTCGCCTTACGGAATTATAACGATGCTAGGTTCATGTAAAATACAGTGTTGTCACATAACTCACCCGTGCCTAATACTCTCACTGCAGTTACTGAAAGAAGCATTAGACCAGGCAGCATGGATGCCTTGTACAACGAGGTCTATCCGAGAATCCGAAGACTTCGGCCTCTATCAATCCGGGAGTGATAGAAACCTCCGGGGTTCTTTCCTTGGGGTAATACGTGGAGTCTAAAAGGCGCCCCCCTATCATCAACCAGACGGATGGAAGTGAATACGCCACTTACGCACGTCAACCCCGCAGGGAAGGCTACCGAATAACCTCGGTGGGACCGCCTGGTGATCTAGCACACCTTCTACTAGCTCTGCAGACTAGTCCCGGGACTTCTTAGGCAATCTTCTGCCCCCTCCGGGCGGCCGAAGCCTGTCCGGAGGTACCCGGGTATCGGGAACACACTGCCCCTCGAGTCCAACCCAATCCGAACAACTCCTATTCGACATTGGCTTGAATGTTCGGCCTGAGGTTCCTCTAGTGACGTCAGAAGTACCACGAGTGCTAAGGGTCCGCAGCGCCCACACCACAGTAGCAGAAGTGGACGGATCCCCTCCCCTACGGGGAGCATGGGTGACTCATGTGCCCTCTCATACACTCATTTTCTAGTAAACAGATCCACTATCAGAGCAGATAAGCAGTTAAAACCCCGCTCCCTCTTCATTCCCCTCTTACCTTATCGTGTTAGGTAGACAGTACACCTGGCCCATTACCGTCCCTACTGTTTCAGGTGCAGTTTTACCAGTGTTCTCAGTAGGCACGTACGTAGCTGTAGCTGTGTATGGCGCGTTCTGCTTTTGTTATTTGGTCAAGCAGTTACTTGTGTTAAGGACAGTGAAAACTACATTTTCGGTTTTGAAATTATCATATAAATACTGCCAATCATTTTGGCCCAAATATGTTTCTCAATCTTCCATTTCCAAAAGCCCAGGGACGTGCTTATGTTATCCGTGCGCTTCCTTTTAACTGCACTGAATCCATTGCCCTACTTCCCGTTCTGTATGTGGACTTTTCCCATCGGGTTTTCATTATATATAATTTATTCCTTACATTTCAATTTTACTCCTTGTTTGTATGTAAATTTACATACATAATCTCAAATATAATATCTAATGTTTCAAACATGGATTTTATTATTACTTCATTCAACGGCACACAAAAATTTATAACGAAAAATTGAATTTTGATATTAACAACTTCATAATGTGATATCCCTGGAAACGCTTCAATATGTTATTATCAACCAAATGGTTGAACTATTCCAAGAATATTACTGGGGAACATAACTCGGAGAGTCAGAGGTCAAATCACTTACATTAAGACTTGGAAGATACGAGACACTTCATAATTACATACACAATTCTCCTTGAAACTTACATATCTGTTTTATTCAAAACTCTAAACGCCTAAACACGATACAGTACAACATTCTACAGGCGCGGAGAGAAGTAACACAAGCGACGGTCAAGCTCCAGAACCTTCCATAGCTGGCTAGCTCACAGCAACCAGTTGTTTGCGTAGAAACACTTCTGCGAAGATTTCCAACCAGCCATAAAGAGCCGGATGCCTGGCGGCGACTTGACCTTACTAAATGTACGACTCATCACCGATACAAAATTGTTTTGGTTTCTCAATAATAATGTTGACAAGTAAAGAATAATACGAAACAAAGTGAGTATATCACAATAAAACCTTAAAATTATTTCACTGCAAGTAATATTTTCACTTTTATAAGTATCACAAAAGTCATTAATACTTCTGTAAAAACATGAATGCATAAATCATATTTTTAAATATTTTTTTTTTTCACTGATTAAGAATATTTATTTGTAGTATTATCTGAGAAGTTATTCCAGCTATAGATTTAAGCTTCAGTACAGTGATTTCTTTGTTGATATAGGGTGTCAATTTTCAACAAAATAGCTTAAAATTAAAAAAAAAGATAGGAAATTTGGGACCAGTGTCCTAGCTGACACGGTGTATGCAAATATTACAAAAGTGCATCTAGGATGAATATAATTGTGGTTATGTGGGAAGCCTATTTGCCATCTGAAGGTATTTTTCATATGCAAATAATATACAACTGTGCACATAAAATACGACGCAACTGCAGGCGTGAAAATGTAAACAGATTTGTCTCCTCCCTGCTATACGTACACTAGCTGCGAAGGCCTGTAAAATGTCTCTCACACCTAGAGTGACGGCATAAATGACAACGAGTCTGCAAGTTACATTTACAAAAGACTTAATAATGGAACTAGCGGAACCAGTTACACCAATTGATTCCGAAGACGTTTTTTACTAGCGATGTAGACAAGCCACAGCTTATGAGATAGGAGGACGAAATCCTGCAAAGCTTTCCGCTGAATGTCAGGTAAGTAATCTAATAATTTATTTCTTAATATTTTTTATAAAACTTATAAATAAAATATTTTACATTTTATAAAATATCTAAGTAGAAAAATCATATAATCAACACACCAATGTCCAGCAAGGATAACAATCAACAAATCCTAAACAACACAAAAAATTAATATAATTCTGAGTCTAACGAGTACTCAATGCTCTATTTATTGCTAGTATTTACCTATTATGTGTTTCAAATGGGACGAGTTCCCACCTGTAGCGAATCACATGCGTTAGGGCCGTCAGCGTTGCCACCTCGTTATCCCCACTCTTTTTATATTTCCATCTCTCTTGCACACTTACGAGTGTTCTTGGTGCTAACGTAAACTAAAGTTTCCAGTCTTATAATAATGCAGTTGTTGAAATAACAATTGCAACGAGATTATTCGTATTTTACGCAAATTATTTATTTATTTAGTTTAAAATTAATTATAGTTTATGAATTACTTATTTTTCTAATCAAATGGAAAATACCAGCGGTGCATCCGTCTAGCTGTGAATGTTACTTACGTTAAGAGATAATTCGTCATTCGTCAGTCGTGCAAATCTATAATGATAGGTCCCAAAATTTCATTACGAGTTATTTCTTTCCAAAAGTCATCTTTTTGTAGTTTATTGGATGTCTCATGCGGTTTTCCCAATCTTGTGTTCCTTGTTAATACCTTCGTGAGTAAGTCGTTCAACGTCAGTGAGTTTAAAAATATTATTTCTATTTGCAACATAATTTGAGCCCACATTGACTTAATTGGATTGTTCTACCAGTAGAAAGGGGGGGGGGGGGGAAGGTGGATCGCGCCTCATTGATCCAGCTGATATACTTTTTCAGGGAAGAGTAACTGAATAATGCTGTTTTGAACTCTTCAGAGTAAATAGAAATTATGAATCATTCATAAACAAAGATATAATGTGAAATGAAATGTGTAGTGCTTAACGCCCGCTTTTACTACATACGGCACCGCAGGCGGTGACACTGATGATGCATGAGATGAAGATGGAGCACCGGTGGATTGAGATGGCGGGGGAAACCGGAGGTCCCGGAGAAAACCCGCCCCAACGCCGTGTTGTCTACCACAAATCTCACTTTGCGGTCGCCTGGGATCGAACCCGGGCCGCCTTGGTGAGAGCCAAGCGGTCTAACCACTGAGCCACGGCGTGGCCTCGATATAATGTGACCAGACACGTTCTGCCAGACTAGCAAGAAGTGTATCGTTTCCTATCATCGAATTTAACAACACCTTGGCTTATTCAAAGTACATATTTCTTTTATCACGGCATGTCAAGTGTTTACGTTTCAGTTATGAGTAATTTCAAATATACGTTCACGCATACATGCGAACCAATAATGATATTCATTACAGTGCTTACGTTGCAATGCATTGTTATAATACGAGGCATGTTTTTAAGTCAGTACCGTTTTGAAATTAAAAAGAAGACGTGCATAGATATCGCAATAATGTTATTTTTACATGAAAGACTGTACCTTAATCTACTTTTCTACATAATTTCCGTGAATACTGAGGCACTTGTCATAACGTGGCACCAGGTTTTGAACACCCTCCTCATAAAATTCTGCCGCCTGACGTGTTAACACTGTATCACAGCTGTTTTGACTTCGTTATCGTCTTGAAGACGCTGACCGCCCAGATGTTTCTTCAAGTGCGTCTGTTTTCTCTCACCTTTTCGTCCACTCTCTGCACCAAATCTTCAGTAACGACCGAAGGACGCCTACTCCGTTCTTCATCATGCACATTTGTGCGGCCATCTTTAAATGCTCTCACCCATTTCCTTACCATTCCATTACTCATAATGTTTTGTCGTAAACTTCACAGATCTCACGATGAATATCGATCAGTTTTACGCCTTTAACACTAAGAAATCGTATAACAGCCCGTACTTCACAATCGGTGGGACTCACGATTGTTGGAGGCATCTTAAACACTCAGTAACCAACGTGTATAATGAAGAATCAGACTGTAATGGCGTCAGTGTGTAGACAAGTGATGTAGGTAACCAGCGCGCATGCGCGGAACGCCGACCGTAGCGCTGCGGCGGTGGAATCGCAAAACGGTACTGACTTAAAAAACATGTCTCGTATAATGGTATCTACTTTACTATTTATTTCTTTTTTTTGTATTAGCAAAACTGTTTGAGCTAAACATATGGAGCTTTTACGGTTGTATTAAATACATTACTGGCTGGCCCCATAGCTCAGTTGGTAGGGCACCTGCCTGCCGTGCTAGGGGTACTGGGTTCGTCTCCCGGCGCTGGAGGTGGGGATATTTCTCCGTCCAAGATAATTCCTTATCTTCCCTAGAGTCTGTAAGTATGAATGAGAGCTCGAATGTGAGCGTGATGTAATGATTAAAACCAACCGGATAAGAGTTAACACCTTCGATATGTTCCAATGGAGAACGGCCGTCGATATGACCATTCCAGTTAAAGGCGGGAAAAAATGAAAAAGTAAATGAAAAAATAAAAAATAATCCACATGGATCAGTTTTGGCAAAATCTGAATTTTTGTCTTAAAGCGAATAATATTTATTAGAGATTGATTAGTTTGACACTCGTCACATACCACACAGAGGGAATTCAATACGACAACACTGCAGGACTCCGATTGGTTGCTCACCTAGTAGTGCTCAAGGACAAACATCATCCCTTTTGAAACGCATAATAGGTCGCGTCTCATTAGGATCTTCCTAACATCATCAGCTGTTGTCGACTAATGGATGTTGGTTTGGTGAACTCCTTGGTGTTTTTTATTTACTTGCTGATATCGAGTTGTATCTATTGGTCTCCATTTTGAACTTATAAGCCAACATTTCTAGATCTCTCTCAGATTCTGCCATTTATTATTCATGAATTAAGAAAAAGCCTTTGATAGAGTAAATGCAGAACTATTATGGAATACCCTGGAAAACAAAGTAGTAATAGTAACTGATAAGAGCTTATATTACGAGACAAATATGTGTAAAGACCAGTTGTTAAATAGAAACAAATGTTTCTCCCAATAAAAATTAAGTAGACAGAAACGTGTACTTTTAAGAAAAGTTTGCACTAGAGTGAATAGTTAAAGCCAAGTGACTGCCTACATTAGATTTGTCTAAAAATAGAAACTGTGCTGCCCTCTGTGTTGGGATTCAGGCTTGCAAGTTTCAGTGGTTACAGAAGATCGAGAGACAAGCTGTACTTGCTTCCGTGCAAACATCACAGCAAACACGGAATATATTACGTAAGAGCATCGTCTGAAAGCGGCCTACGTGTGAAATGGACGGAAGGCCAGAGAGAGTGCTCCGGACATGTTAATTAAATCAAAGCTCAAATGTGTGAGGTTATGTACATAAAAGGACCGCGTAGTACGTTCTCTCAATGCACGATAGCTGGCCTCTTGAAGTGGATAATGTTTCAAGTGATGAGCATATTCATTAGGAGAGATCATTTGTACTCGAAATACAAGAGAGCTTTGTTGTTACGTGAATGGCAACGAAAAACTTGAAAGCGACCATTGTTCTCTTCGTGCATGTAGAGGAGCAAGTGCTGAAGGAGTACTGACCTTACAATGCGATGTTCGTAATTGTCTCTATGTATCTAAAAAAAAGAAGAAAGAATTGCTGAGTTGTATTCACATGACTTTCTCAACTCTCTTTCACAAACTATTGTTACAAAAGCTAATTCTTGTGTACAAACTTTCATTGTAGGTATAGCAATAGATTTTTAATAAGTCAGTCACTGAGTATTGTTTCTGAAATTTCCTCTCCTTTGCCTGATGAAATAAGATTCATCGCTGGCTAGCCCCGTAGCTCAGTCGGCAGGGCACATGCCTGCCGTGCTAGGGGTCCCGGTTTCGATTCCCGGCGGTGGAAATGGGGGATTTTTCTCCGACCAAGATAATTCCCCATCTTTCTCAGAGTCTAGAAGTATGAATGTGTGTGATCTAATGATTAAAAAAAGACACCTAATGAATACGAGTTAACACCTTCAGTATGTTCCAAAGGAGAACGGCCGCCGATATGACCATTGTAGTTAAAGAAGAGGTATAAATGGAACAAGTACAAAAAAAATTCATCTCTGTGGAGCCACTTCTACTGAAATTTTCCAAGCTTCCTATTATAATTTTAATTCGTCGAAAATTACTATCGAATTAATTTTGTAATTTGTAACATAAAAATAAATAATTATATAAGACCTGAAGCTTTCCTGGCGACGAATGCCCTCACTTCTCGGGCAGCCAGCCATGTGAAAAGATGATTAGATATCAACGTCTCGGGAGTGTGCATCTCTCCCATCATCAGGATATTTATAAAATTTTATAACCACAAATGTAATACTGGATATAACACAACTATAAACAAAGACAAAACACTATCAAAATTCGCATTACTGAACAAAAGACTGCTTTCAATAAATTAAATGCCAGGTCAGGAGATGGCGTGAGTATAGAAAATCTTGTCAAAGAAACGTAACTACTTAACTTGGTTATCAATTTGTATTGATCTTTGCTTCTTAATTCGACGGATTTCCATTTTTAAGGCGGCTTCCAAGCGGAGCTGAACTGAAATCCAGTATCACGATTAAGCGTGCTCCTTTCAGAGGAAATCGCCAATGCCTCCTTAATTCTCCTTGGACTTCCAAGTTCCGGGAGTGTACCGCATTCCCTGTGAATATGGAACACCGTATATTGGACAAAGTGGAAGGACCATCGCTACTAGAATAATCGAACATGAACGGAGCATTCGTTTAATGCAACCTGAGAAGTCTGGGCTGGCAGAGCATTGTTTTGATAACGACCATAGAGCCAATTTTTGGGAGACGATATCTGGCAAAATGCAACAGTTACTGGGAGCGGAGAATTAAGGAGGCTTTGGGGATTTCCTCTGAAAGGAGCACGCTTAATCGTGGTGCTGGATTTCAGTTCAACTCCTCTTGGAAGCCGCCTTAAAATGGAAATCATCGAATTAAGAGGCAAAGATCAATACAGCTTGATAATCAAGTTAAGTAGTTACGTTTCTTTGACCCAATTAATTTTCTATGCTCACGCCATCTCCTGACATGACATTTAATTTACTGAAAAGTCTTTTGTTTAGTAATGCGAACTTTGATAGTGTTTTGTCTTTGTTTATAGTTATGTTATATCTAGTATTTCATTTGTGGTTATAACATTTTATAAATATCCTGATGATGGGAGAGATGTACACTCCGGAAACGTTGATATCTAATCATCTTTTCACTTGGCTGTCTGTCTGAGAAGTAAGTGAGTGCATAAACAATTAGATATTAATTCAGGAGCTATTAATAAATATATATTATTCAAAAGCAAACATCTGTGGTTTTCATACTACATTGCGATCCATATAAACCTGAACCATTTCGATAGGTCTTAACTTTTGAACCAACACACGTGCAGCTTTGGGAGAATATAATACTCAATTGGGAGATTACATTACACTATTTACATCTCAGATAAAATGCTGGAAGTGTCTTCCACCAGCATCTATACATGTATGCACTCGTCTCACCATATTCTCTGAAGATTTACGGAGATTATATTGAATTGAGAGGTTATTTCCAGCAAGATGGAGCAACGTGCCATACATCTAAAAACACCATGGAACTTGTAACCAGTTTCTTTGATAATGGAATAATCTCAAAAGGTCTCTGGCCCCACAGATCCCCTGACCTAACCGGATTTTTTCTTGTGGGGATATCTAAACAATAGAGCGTACAAGAATACGCCACGGACAATTGATTTTCTCTAGGAATGCATTTGAACTGAAATAAGTAACATTGGCGATGATAATCTCCGTAAAACTTCAGAGAATATGATGAGACCAGTGCAAACATGTATAGACGCTCATGGAGGACATTTCCAACGATTTCTCTGAGATGTAAATAATTTAATGTAATCTGCCTAGCCCGCCTTGGTAGCGTAGATGGTAGCACGTCTACCTCACGTTCAAGACGTCCCGAGTTCGAATCTCGGTTAGGGTGAGTTACCTGGATAAGGTTTTTCCGGGGTTTTCCCTTATCCTGATAGACGAATGTCAGGTAACTCTAAGCTCCATGGACCCCGGACTCATTGAGCATCATTTCACCCATTTCATTCATCGCCCGATATAACTTAAAAATCTCCCAATTGTGTGTTATATTCTCCCAAAGTTACACGTGTGTCCTGTTATTGGTTCACACGTTATGGTTTATTGAAATGGTTCAAGTTTTTATGGATCGCACTATTTTTTAATCATAAGGTTAAAATCATTTAGGTGTAAATAAAATGTTATTTTCATCCAAAATATCAGCCTGGGGCTATAGACAGACAGATGCATCCTGGAAAGACAGTGAGCCCTATCTTATTTTTAACCAAATTCTCATCGATTCTACTGTTGAGAAAAATACAAACATACTCCCTCTCATACAGACACTGATAATTAAAATTATTTTGTTTCTTAGTAAGTCTATCAATTGTCAGAATCATATCAGGGCCACCAGTATGCGGAATTTCATCCCGCAAGGGTTATTTCACTTGCCAGTAAATGTTCTGTCATACGGCTGTCATATTTGAAAACCATTATTATGGGTTGGGTTTGAACCCACGGTCTTCGAACCGTAGGCAAGCATCTAACCAAGCGAGCCATCCAGAACGACTAAACTGATATTTCAAAATTAAATAAGAATACTAATTAGCCCTATGTGTTTCAACTTAAGTGTCAATTTTAAAAGAATTTCCCTTTTAGAAACGATGTTTAGTAAATGATAATAAAGTGGAGTTTCAAATTAGTCAAACAGGCATTAGCAACTAGGACGCATCTGCTTGTCTGGGTAGCGCTATTGATTGAGTGCGGCTTTCTGTGCTCAAGGTCGCCAGTTCATTACTGGCCCAGAACAATGGCATTTAAATCTGCCTAAAAGCGATAATCTCATATTAATGGCTCTAGTGAACTTCCACAGCAAGTTTCCTACACATCCCTGACGTTGATATTAACCAATACATGTATACCTAAGCACTACTTTCTAATAGAAAAGTGAACAGACAACAAAAACATCTAAGTCTTGTTGTCCTGCATTGACTAAATAAAATAGCTTACAGTGGATACAACTCCAATAAATAGGTATTACTAAATAATTAAATAAAATTAAACAATAGATAATTATGCTTCTACCTGAAAATCAATAGTTTTCTCAGATGAAATATTGCATTATAATTAAGATTACTGGTGTAAGAAAAACAAAATAAAAATTTCCCATAACCATTACCGCGGATTTTGAGGTTATGAATCACTACAGTACGACGGCTGTTCAATAAAGAATGATCATAATGTTCCTACGTTCATAATTTTTCGCACTGAAACTCATTCTTACTATATTCTGTTAGCTTAATGTAGTACTTTCATTGTTGGTACTTCTGGTTCCCACCTGTGAGAACCAGGCTAGTTCAGACATGTTCAGTATTGTCTACCGCTGCAATGGAGGTAACACGCGAGGAACAATATGTGGCTTTGAAATTCTGCTTTCCTCTCAACAAATCTTCAATTGAGGCCTATACAATGTTACAGGAGGCCCATGGAGAGTCCGTTCTTCCCTACAGCACAGCTAGAAGGTGGTTTAAAATGTTTAAAGAGGGGAGACAGTCAACTTCAAAGGAAGGTGGACCCGGTGCTCCAGTTACTGCTCTTACGAAAGAAAATATCAACACTGCTGCTGCCATTGTGAGAGAGAATCGACGAATTACCTTAAGATCACTTTCTGAAATACTGAACATTCCATTCGGTGCCACCCACACGTTGTTGACAGAAACATTACACATGAGGCGTGTTTGTGCGCGATGGATTCCAAGATGGCCGCATATTACCAATGTTGTTACTGAATATCCTGCAAAAATCAACGTGAAGTGTATCCCTCATCCTCACTATAGTCCGTATTTAGCCCATGGTGACTTTTTTCTATTCCCTAATTTGAAGAAACGCCTTCGTGGGAGGCATTATCCATCATCAGAAGCAGTGGTGAAGTCTGCGGAGGCGATTTTGAAGGATATCTCAAAAATGATTTCCGACATGTCTTTGAAGACTAGCAGAAACGCTGGGACTATTACATCGCATTCAGGGGAGAATATTTTGATAAGGGCCATCAAAATTATGAGGATAAGTAAAGGTACGTTGTCAAAAAAAATTGTGATCATTCTTTATTGAACAGCCCTCGTACTCCTAACTCAGTCCTATTGCCGTTTATGGGTTGCAATATTTTAAAGCACGTAATATAGAGATTTAAATGTGCTCTTGTAAAGTTAGCTTCCTATAAAATTGTAGATACGCCTTCTTTCTATAGCAGTGTTAATTTAAAAGTTAACTCTAACTGTTATTTTAAGGCCTGAGGAATATTCAAGCAGTTAGTTAACCGCAGAAGTGTAAACAAAGTGTATTCTGTATGTTTTATTATTTATAGTAAGTAATTTTATATCTCATCTTTCCCTTTACATCATCAAATGAAAATACAAAATCAAGATTAAAATTATAAAATCCATGCTGGAAAACCCCATATATTACTAGATCCTGAAAATCCTACCATATTGGTTGCCATTGATTAGTAATTCAGTCCCCATACACCTAACCCTCTACTCCCTTCTATATATTTTACCATTTCACTTATTATCTACGTTTTTCTCTTAATTGTTCTTAGCCATTTCTCTTTAAATTTCCCTAAATAATCCTCTAGTTCTCCTGTTCTTTTCTCTTTTTAATGACAAAATTTTTCTAATTACTACTGCGCCCCCCCCCCAAATTGTCTTATTTACGTAGCCAGGCCTGCTCTCTCCATATCTTTGTTTGACGACAATATAATATACAATGGAAATCTGCAGTCGCTTCTCCACACAATAGACATTTATCTAACTCCGTATCTTGACCTATTCCTTTCAAATTTCTCACTGCTGTTCTCGCCCAAGCAAAATCTTCTCGCCCTAACTTATTACATATATCTATATATCCTTCCCTCCCCAGGTTGTTTTTATTTCTCTATATAACTTCAGTGAGCTTCTGTCACTTGTATTGGTGAAAATGTCTTGTCTGTCAATATCTTCTAATCTTAACTTCTTTCCAGAAGCCTCTATACCAATACTCCGCATTTATCCAAGAATGACCATACTTATCTGCATCCAAAACACTTCCCAGTTACTTCTGCTTTGAGTATGAAGTCATTCTTTAATTGTATTACCATCTTTCAAGTTACCGATTCCATATACTTTATTAAAACATGATACTACAATTTATTTATAATTTTTAAAAGCCTCTCTGTGTTTCTCAGTTTTGGTACATTCTCGTTTTAAAAATTTCTATCAAGATGTATTTTTCTATGCAAACCACTGCAATTCATACATATCCTTGAAAATGGTGAATGAATGAGTAATGAAATAAAGTTTTAACCCCTTAGTTTATTACAATTAAACAATAATATTCACATTGTATACATTTTAAGCAAGCATTCTTATATGTTACTTCCACATAACTTTCTCCTTTCATTTTCACAAACATTCTTTCAAAAGCTTATTCTACCACTTCTACTGCGCGTTAATAGTTGCAGAAATTGTTTCACTGCAATTTTTTAAAGCACAATGTGAATATGAGAATACAATTGGCCAAATCCTTTATAAGCCGACCCCTATGTAATGAATAAGGACCAGAGGCATGTGCGTATTTCCACAGGTATACTGCACATGGACTGTACTCTCATCGCTCACGAATGTAAACAACTGCAGGTAGGTATAGCCTGACCGTGATAACTGCCTCACTGCGAGAGGAAACAGAACAGTTGCGTTATACTAGACTTTGACCTTGCTTCACTAGTTCACGCAGTACTACGTTACGTTGTTTTCGGCTTTTGCAGACTTCATGACCGTGACACATTTGACGTCATTTATACAGCTACTTGTATCGCTTACGAGTGCACATCCCTTCAGCATTTAGTAGTTAATGACTTGCTATATGAAAAGAAGACTTATGGAAAACTCAAAATAATAACAAGGAATATCTTGGAAATATCTACCTACACAGAAATATCTACTTGATATAAAGCACGTGTTTATACGAGATGCACATTTGTTTGTGAAATAAGACAATAGTTTACCGGTTATGTTAAGGACATTCAGAATGAAGAGGATTTCAGTGGTTGTTCCCATAAAATTCAAGAGATGCATTTAATTTGCCATGCAAACATCAAACTTGATAGTGTTTCAATAAACAGTCACCTGCTTTTGAGAGTATTGAACAATAATAAAAGGATTCCATGTTAAGTGTAGACTGTAGTGCAGAACTTCTTGATCATCTATATGACACTTGCTAAGGAGATATGAATTTAAATATCAAGTTTGGTAATAGAGATAGGTCCAGCTGGAATTCGAAACTCCCTCTCTATGACCAGGGAGCGGTACGGCATCTCTGTGCTACTAATAGGGCAATACCTTATGACTTTAAACTCCCCCCTTTAGAGTGAAAGTGAGTGCGCCACTTACGTGCGTCAACCTATCCGGGAAGACTACCCATAACTTCGATCGGGCCGTCAGTATTCATGCACATCTGCTACAAGCTATCACACAGTACCGCAGATTCTTATTGGAACCTCTCAATCTCCCTAGGTGGCGAAGCCAGCCAAAAGTACCCAATATCCACGGGTATCAGCAACCACTGCCCCGTCGAGACCAACCCAATCTGAATAGCTTCCTTACGGGAGGGGTTCGAATGTTTAGCCCAATTTACTTCTTATAATCTCCGAAGTACCACGAGTGCTAGGGATCCGCAGCGCCTACACCACAGCAGCTGAAGGGGTTGGAACCCTACCAAATTTGTTATTTATTTATTTTATTTATTTTATTTATTTGTTTGTGTTTATTTATATATTTATATATACTTATTTAGACAATGAATTCATACAGGATTATAGGCATCATCGCAATATTTAGAAAGGTATTACACAATATTTACAATCTACTTTTACAACTCTTTTAAATATCAAAATTATCCCAACTTACACAAGTTGCTGTTTACACTTGCAGACATTAATACAATGTATAACATTATAAATTAAAGCTTATTTATGTGTACTCTGACACTACACTACACACTACACTCTGACACAAAATCCTTCTTCGTTGATTATCTTGAATCCTCGACCGTTCCTATTTGAGTTTCACGGTTCACACAGCAGCACATGGATATCCTAAAATTGTTTTAATGAAATCTCAAAACGTGTATTTACAGTGAAAATTACTTCAAATTTTGAAGTGGGTTGAAATATTTCTCTAACTACTAAACATTGTAAATTACCACAGAAGTTAAATATGATTGTGATAATTCACACAATTTTCTCTACCCATTACATCTTGCATACTTTTCCTTTGAGTGCATTAAAAGCGTTTTTATTCCATCCAGTTACGATACTCCAAACATTTTCGCCTATAATTTAATTAAAACTAAGAAATAACTACTTGCTTAGATGGAACATGCAGACGTTGTCATTTATCTATGTTCAAATGTTTATCTTAAGCAAAGAGAATAAAATAACTGTGGTAGTCATGGAGTAATAAATTACCCTTCCAGGCCACGGTGAGACTAATGACTTCATATGCAGAAAAAGATAGGTTACAATAAACGTTCAAGCTCCTACGGCCAGATGATGCATTAGGGAAAATATAATATTAAAATACTGAGGATTTCGTAAACAGCTAACATAATTAAATGGATTAGATTCGAAGTAGCAGACTGATATTTATAGTCTGTTGGTGTATGACTGCTCCCATATGTAATCAATGCTCCTTGCCTTCTTCCCTCCCCCTTCCATCCATCCCTCTCTCCCTCCTTCCCTCCTTCATTCCGACCTCTGTCCCTCCCTCTCTTCCTTCGTTTCTTCATTTCTTTCTTCCTTGCTTTTTTGCTTTCCTTCTTGCTCTCTTTCTTTCTTGATTTCTTTCTTGCTTTCTTTCTCTCTCTCTTTCTTTTTCCTTGAAGTAAGGTTTGTTTAAGGCGATTTTGCGGAAATCTTCGTGCTCCATTCCTGAAATATGGAGAACTGATATTTTAGCTCTCATATTATTCGACACTTTATTTTTTTTTTAAAATATAGGCTCAAGGATACGCACGGACATACGCTCTTACTCACAAGTTTTTGTCTAAGACTTCACTACTTCTTCTGCTGTTCATAGTGAATGGGAGAAGTATTACAGTCCTTCCAAAAAGTTCATATCAATATTACACTAAAAATGCATGTTTTGGTGCTCACTGAATCAAAAGAATCACTTTTACGTTTAGAAAAGTTTCCCTGTGTTTATGTACATATGTGTATCAACAGCATAAGTATTAAATGAAAGGTTTACTTCGCATTTTAGTTCAGCTAAGGATGTGATACAAAGATTTTCATTGATCTCCTTCCGCCTCAGACTATTTTTTAAATGAAACATGTTTTGAAATGTTAGACTTTTTCAAACAGGATCCTAATTAGTTTATTAAAGTGCCAAGTTTTTATGAAATTTTCTTAAAAATAAAAGACATTGTACTTTCTGGAAATGTCCTCAGAAGTCATTTTCATTCTGAATGACTCCTTTATAACTGACAAACCATTTAGTCAACGTAATTTTACTGCATAAACATGTGTGTATAGATATACAAAAATCATAATTAATATCAAATACTAATACAAGTACTATTTTTTGTGAATTACTTCATAAGTATTTCTTGTTATTTTTTACATTTTTCAGCACATGCTTCTCAAAATCGTTATTTTTTTGTTGATATGACCTTTTCCTTTTTTAATATGTTTTAAATCTCAAAAAATAGATCGGGTTTTCGTAATCAGGACACAGATCTTAAAATATTTAACTCTCAGATAAATCCTACCTCATTTCCATATTACCTTGTACCTGCAGGCAGATTAGCAGTGAAATAATGTTTATCTCGATTTATCTCGATTAACATGAAGTAGATAGAAAAATAAGTGTAAGAATAGTTTATACAAGAGTAAAGAAAGTAGGTTAGTGCAAAACATAAGATTTTCATTTTCGTTGTAGGTTCGAGGACCTCTAAATGTGTACTTCCGATGGAACGTTTAATTGGAAATTTTGGACGGTATAGAATATTTCCTGTGCGTAAGAAATGCAAGGAGTAAATGAAGTAAAATTAAATTTGAGTCTACACCAGCTTTTAAGACATCATTTATAAGTCCATTTCCAACACTCTTAAACTGCATGTAAAAATTTGTAAACATTAGAGTAGAGTTAATTGATGGAGATTAATAATTTCTTCACACTAGCGGTATATAGGCTAAGGTTTTTGATAGAGTCAACATGAGAAATTCAATGCCAGGGCCGGGATTTGAACCATGGATCACCTGGTTTCCGTCCAGTCGCTCTAACCCATTGAGCTCTCATGGTCAACTTGCCGTCATGACATTACATTCTCCATTTGACTCTTATATTTACCCGGTAAATCACTAGAGGTTCTTGCATTTGAGATACGGCCGTGGCATTGAGTTTTTCATGTTTACTCTATCAAAACCTTGGCCTATATACGGCTAGTGTGGAGAAATGATTAATTTCCATCAATTAACTAAAATAATAGGAGTTAAATGATGAAGCCTGGTACTCAAGTACTTACGATAGTAAGTCGCCACAAATGGTGTATCGAATGCGAGAGCACCTAGTGGTTTACCGGGGAAATATATGAGTCAAATGGAGAATTTATTGTCAGGACGGCACGTTGGCCATGGTAGCTCAAAGGGTTAAAGCAACTGGATGGAAACCAGGAGATCCATGGTTCAAATCCTGGCCATGGCATTGAATTTTTCATGTTGACTCAATCTATTAGAGCAGAGTGTTATTCACCGCAGATATACAATTAGCACATAGATTTAGTCATAACTTAAAAGATAAGGATTAAACTAAGTATATACAGGTATTAAATATATACAGAAACATTCTAAAATAGTGTCTGCTTAGCTAGATATCTGCACTGAGATGTTCATAAATACGTAAAATTTGTGCTTTAATAATAATTTATATACACTGGATTTGAATACTCTCCCTGGCATATCTTTTTAAGCATCTGGGTAGCTTATTGAACAGAATGATTCCTTTATGCGATATGCTGTTGAGAGTACTATTGAGTCGGTGATATTGTAAATGCAGTGCCTCAGTTCTTCGAGTGTTGTAAGTATAACAATCCTGATTTCTTTTAAAGTATTGCATATTGTTGTGGATAAAACAGACTGATTCAAATATATACATACAAGGTAGCGGAGTTGTGTGGAACTCGTCAAAATTGATTTACTTGTAGTATGGGGAGGCATCATTAGTCTTAGTATTTTCTTTGGGATTTTGAATATTGCTATTGATTGGTTAGATTGATTATTGGTTGTTGAGCATTTGCTAGAAGATTAACCTACAATATCGGTCGTAGTCCACTGTCTTAGGAATTGCTAAGATTCAAGCATTAATTACCACTTGACAAGAAGAACATTTCGGAAATGATTAAAAAATTAATATTAATGAACCAGTGAATGTTATCAGCTACATAAAAATGATTTGATGTTTCTTTACAGTTAATTACACTATAAATATCTAGATATTAAAAGGAGGAAATTAGGAAATAAATTATTTATGGACATAGCATTATAAAACAGCGTTTAACATACCTTGCATTTCCCCTCATATTAAGAGATTAGACACGCCTCTCTAATGAATAAATCCATGAAATCTTTACGCCGTTAGTCACCTGCCATCTGCTGAGTATCCACGGTACTTCATCCAGTCAGCTTCAAGCGCTCATCAATTCACGCTAAAGCACCCTGCCATCTATTGGCGATTGGTTGCTGAAACTTTTGCCCCTTTTACAGTCCTTTGTAATATCACCACACCTTGCCTCTTTATTTCTTTTTTTCTTTTTTTTCCGACAAAGAGTTGTCGGCACTTTTACAGTGAACTTTCAAACCTGCAGTTTTCATTACGACGACAGCTCAAGATACGTGTAGTTTACTCTGTGTTCGATGAAAGGGGTCTTTTTAACGAAGCGTCGTAATGCAGTCTCCGGCATGAGCGTGTAAACGATTTTGCATGCTGCAATAAAGCACAGAACCATAACTAATATACACACTTCTATGGGTTATCATGAAAAGCAGCTTAAATTTTAATACTAACTCTTTTAAAAAGACAACAAACATTTCCAAATTCCTCAATTTAGTTGCTATTAAGCATTGCAAAGCTACTTTAGTTGTATGTACCTTTATAGATATAGGATAATAGACACCGTTGCTATGGAGAAGCACAAAAGAAAACTTGGACTTTAAATCAAAGTGATAGTTATCAGGGCAATAAGTGGGATAAGCCATCTTCACTATCACCCTATCATCGGAGGTAATGGACACCGCCCTCTGGGTGCCTCCACCTGAGAAATGGGTCCGGTCATCACTTGGTGGGGTGAGGTTACCCCGAAGGCCAAGGTTGCCATGTGGGGAGTGTTAGTAACTAACTAACTATAAGTGGGATAAGGCAAACAAAATTCACTCGTTGCTCCGGTAACGGGTAGGATAAAGTAAATAAATAAATGGTCCGTTGCTACAAATGTTCTATAACCTTTTAACAGCAACATCAAACATTTTTATTCTTTAACTACATGAACGTAAACTTGTCGTACATTACCATGGATGTTCTGTAGTTGCCTACTCATTGTAAACAATATGCCTTAACCTACTCATCCACTTGCTCCATTATGATTTTGATATGTATAGAGGAGAGAATTTACACAGGCGTAGTAGAAGCAAAAATGCTCTATGGGGTAGAGATGTGTGTTTTTTAGGAGGGGGATGCAAATATGAATGTGATACATAGAAAATTTTGCAAACAAGTTTTGGGCTTACCACGAGCTTCACCAAATGGAGTGGCACAAGCAGAATTGGGAAAACTGGGAACTAGAGGGATAGTGGTAGAAAGGGTGTTACAATACTGGGCGAGAATTGGAGATTAGATGAGCAGAATATTCTGCGTCAATGCTTGATTGTACAGGAAAGACTAAATCAGAAAGATTCATGGCTGAATAAGATAAAGGAAATGATGTTACAAATAGGGTTTGGTGTCATGTGGGAAAACAGGGAATTATTGCAAAGTGGATTTTGGAAAGAACTTAGGTTAAGAACGGAAGATATTGAAAGGCAAGAAATGTTAGGAAGCTTCAACTTGAAAAGCTCACTGTAAATGTACAGAGAGATGAAAGTGATGTGGAACAGGGAAAAATACATTTATATTTGTGATAAAGTAGCAAGAGAAGGCTGGGCCAGAACAGGGGTGATAAAACTGAAGGGTTTGGGAAGAGGGAGGGTTCTGGATAAATGCATATTGTGTCACCAAAGGGATATAGAATGACATTTGTTTTTAGAATGTGAAGAAACTAGGTTGTTTAGGGAGAAGATAGGTGATGTGCAAGGCTACCAAACGAAATTCAAGCAATGAAGATAATGAGTGTAAAAACTAGGAAAAATGTAATTGAAATTGGGAACTTTTGGGCAAAGTAAGAGCCAAATGTGGAGCAATATAGGTAAATGTGACGAAAATGAAGATGAATTTATTTTAGGTAAGATGCCAATAGGGACCCATTAGCTTGATAACCTCATAATTTGAGCCTATGGAGCCCAAGGGTAACCAGCAACTTAGTGTAGTAATAAGTATGTAAATGTGTAATAATTTGTAATTTAAATGCAAATAAATATGTGTATAGACAATGTTTCATCGTGATTTTGAACTGCAAATTAGCTTTTGATACCGTCTATATGTACTTTTCTTAATTCCTTAAAGTATTATCTCACAGAATACACCTAATAAGTAACACATTTCTTTTATGAATTCATTTATAAACACTACACTAAAAGGTAATTTAATTTACCTTAAGGAGTTGAACTTCAGGGTGAGTATAAAAGCCCAATTAGAGACTTGGGATCCCAACCATATGGCAGGGATCAATCAACAATAATCCCATATACCATTATATGATACTTAAGGAAATTAGAGGACAAACCTAAGCTATGAGGCGAATGAGAATAAAACACAAAGTATTTTTCCTCAAAATGTTTTGTTTAATTCCGTATATGCTGTCTATTTTGCTGCTGTTTTATTCTTTCGCCATTCTAATAACTGTGAGATATATTTATGAAGTAATTCACAAGCTTATAATTTGTTACGCATTTATTTTGCCTCATAGTCCAATATTCAGATGTATTTTTCTCAAATAGATATTACAAGATCTTGCAGTTCAAAGTGCTACATATGGTCCAAATCTTAAGCAAATCTCTGAGTTTTCAGCATTGTTGAAAAGCTGCTTATGAAAGAAATGAATTTTTGTGTTATTTATATAATAGATATTGACTTTCCAGTTAAATATATTAAATAATATTGTAAAAAGAGGAAAAGTTTTTCATTTATATATTTGAGGTATTTTATCATCGAAACTAATGCGAATTCACCAAAAAGCTCAAACTAAATGTTTTAATTGTAGTTTAGTGGTGCATGAATTAGATGTTATGCGAGGAACAGTTTGTTAGTTTATTTCCTATTTCTTATCACAATATCTGGCATATAAAACTTCATATATATATAACATAACTAATACACCATAAATACTTACATACTTCTCGTTTTGGAGTTGCATATTCTCATGCTCCATTATAGTCAACCCAGGTTGTGTATATAATGGAGCATTTTAAAACTTGGGATCTATATTTTTGTTTCCCTTTAAACCTTATACTATTTTTTCTAGTTGTTCTCATTAGTATTCCCAGTTTTATTATGTTTTCTTCTGAACTCAGATTCAAGATTCTTTTGCATCTTATTTCATTTGGTATGTCTTTACACTTATGCTAAAGAAATTCATCGCTCCAACATTTTTTTGAGTAAAAAATATAATACCAAGTACTATATTCTTTTTCACTTCCCTTAATATATCCATTCTTATACCCTTTCGGTATATTACTCCTGTTCTAAACTATGCTAACCCCTCTCTTTCTACTTTGTCACAGATGTCAATATATTTTTCTCTACCCTAATCTATTTTTAATGTTTTATGTAATTTCAGATATCTTTTGTTATTAAGATTATAGCCCATAATTCTTGTTTTTCGTTATCTTCAATTCTTGTTTTTACTTCTTTCCAGAATCCCTTTTATATTCCACTATCTAACCATAATGAACATATACCTATTTCCTGTAAAATCTTTTGAAAGGAGTATTACTAACAAAGAGGGAAAATTTCTAACCTAAAATATCAAAAAGTAATTAAAATTTCTTAGCGCTGCGTCTACAAATTTTGCGTTTTATTTCCAGAGAATATTCCAATTGCCACATTATAACCTTAACTTGAGAAATCAGTGATTCGGCATTTTATTTCCACCGATGGAAATCCAATAACCAAAACGATCACTGGCTACTGGAAAATGTAATCATTCAGTCAGGCAAGGAAGTACTAAGAAATCAGATTGTACGAATCAAATAACTAAAAAAAAACCAAGCTGGAAGAATATAAATCATACTTTGCTCCTCAATTCCAGCGATTCATCATTCACTGAGGTCACATTAAAACGATAATTTAAAAAGCAAACACACTGCTATGTAGCTTACTTACCTTTGCTTTTAGATTATGGTTGGACTAGTAGTGGCCCCTTTGTAGCTGTCATTATTGATGGAGTTTATTCTGAGGAGCCAACAACATTGAATTAAAAGTACACTGACAAAAATGTGACCAAAATCCTGTGTGTGTGTGTGTGTGTGTGTGTGTGTGTGTGTGTGTGTGTGTGTGTGTGTGTGTGTGTGTGTGTGTGTGTGTGTGTGTGCGTGTGTGATGGAGGGAAACATGCAGTTTATGCCCCTAGTTGACACCATTCATTTTGACGCGCTCGAATGCAATGTCCCCTAACCGATGTGCAATGCAGGGACCTGAACACCTCCTGCATGTGAAACCAAATCACATAACGGACCAACATGTCATAAATAAAATCATTGAAGTTAGGCATATACCGTTTGCTTTTCTAAGTTGATTTTTTGCCACATTAACTATAAGCTAAACATAGAAATTCTACCTAGAGAGATATGAAAAAGCTAATTCAAATTCACGGATATACAGCGACGTATAAACTGAAAGGAAAGTGATTAAATTACCTTAGAAGTGCTGTATGGAGTCTTTCTTGTAGAAACATTATGGCGTAAGGATAGCAAACCTGGCCATCTTCTCATAACACACATGGGCGCTGGAAACTGCCAACCTAAATTAGCAGAGAAATCCGCTGGTTTAGCGATGGTTTATTTCCTTTTCTTCTTGTTCGCTCCTATATATAAACGTACATATACGCTAAGAACAAGTACTGTAGGTAGAACATTGTACCAAACAACCCTAAGTAACCTGCTCATGAACTTGGTGCAATCAAGGGATACTAATTAACCTAAATTTATGTAACAAGCAAAATATAATTTACTATAAGTAAGAACATTGCTAACGAAAGCTGGTGAGCTTCACCCATGCGCTTTAGTGTAACGACTGCTCACTACCTGAAACTTTAAACTAAATCTTAGTTTCCTCAAATCAGAAACTTCAGCTTATGTACTGAATCATTTACCTTAGTTAAGGAACCCATATGAACTTCGCTTTGGTATAACCACTGGTTGATAGTTAACCCAATCTCTACGTGTTCTGGTATGATATTTTTATCGTTATGTTGGCAACATTTTGTTTCTCCTTTTAAAAACCCATATAGTTGGATTATATCTATATGAAATAAGGGGAAATGACATTAACAACACAAATATTTTAGTTTAGCGTATCTTTAATTACAATTTAATTTTGTTTTGTATAAAGATTACATATTTGGCAATTATTGCAAAGCTTCCTTAAGAATCCTTCACATTGGTGATGAGTTATCTTTAACCACGCTGCGTGCAGAAGTAATCCACCCTCAAATTTTCCATTTTCTTGCACTCTGAGAAGCTTAGTTCAGTCTTACTTTTTTGATTTCACTTTGCCACTGCTTGTGGAGGCTCCAGATGTTTTCTTCTTCCCGGACGGCATTTGGGTGTTCAGGAGAATATCCATCAGTAAACCTGAAGCATGTTGAAGAGCTTCTTGCTTCTGCTTCTCTTCAAGGTTTGCTTTGGTTTTCTTGGATACGCTTGATTTGGTTTTTGGTTTCCCTGAACCAGCAGTCTTCTTTGCAGTCGGCATATTGGAATCTTCGGTTCACAAAATGGTGACAAATATTTCCTTATATATGTTGTTCTTGTTCCAAATGTTGTTCTTTAACAGATACTATAAATCCATTCTAGCAATAATTGCCGTTTTCGTAGAAGAATAACTAAATATTAAGCCGTATGGTTGATATTGAAGCCATAATCTTCTATGACTTCAGTTTGCTGCTGTGTAGTTTGTTATTTCCAAGTAAAAATGCAGAAGCAACAGTAGTAACAAATGAAAGTTGCTGAAATAGAAGGCACTGATCAGAAATCTAGCTACTGTAATTAATTCTCCAAAAAGGTAGTAGAGCATAGAAGTAGGGTAGTTTTTTTTATTTTCTGGCATTCCTGATGCATCAAATAACTTAAAAGTATTTAGAAAGGTAGAAAGTTCTTTTTCCTCCTCTCTTCATCTACTTATTTACATTCCATTTACTTCCCTCTTTTAATTGTGCTGATGATATCGGTGACATTCCTAAGGAAGATATTGCCGTATAAAACAGCGTTAGCTTGTAACTCTCTTTATAATAACTTTAGGTATAGGAAATTCCAACCTCCCAGTGGGAATCAAACCCGTAAACTCTTGAACAACAAGCAGGTGCTCTATTTACTGGGCTATTTATTTATTATGTGAGATATCTTTAATGTCTACATAGCAATTGTTTACTTGTTCTTGTATTACCTTTTTGATTGTTTGGTATCTGTTAAATTATATTAATATTAATCAAATTTGTAATTATTTCTGCATATTAGAGAAAATAATTTTCTTCCTTTTCATTCACGGCATTTGGCGGCTGAGGGCCAGCGCGTTGTGAACCATGCGTGTACCTGTCCTGTACGGACTGAACCACGTAGTAACAGATTTGTGGGGTTTTGTAGCATGGCGGGTTTGATTTAGGTAAGGGGAAAGAAAGAAGGTAGCTGTAGCTTCTCAACGGCTGTCGACTCGGGTGCAACGCCTGTGTGCACCTCTGGTGAGAAAATATTTAGGAACAGTTAAATTTAGAAAGGTTTCCAGTCTAATTCTCTGGTAGGTATAATTTTGAAGTTGGAATACCAACTTCAGTGTTACCGGTTATGCCCGCAAACCATACGGGGAAGCCGGTGGAGCTTTAAGAGGCGTTCATTAGGTTGTAGTTCCCAAGAGACCTAACCAGGGCGCTCTGGCGTTGAGGCAAACTCACGTAGAATTTTGCGGCCCGGCGGCTAATGCCATCTTCCACATATTGGAAAGATGAGGCTTCGTGAAGGGGTCTCACGGGAAAGCACCAGTATACAATATAGATAGCCCTAAGACACCTATTCTCTACACGTTGAAGCTGCAGCAGTTTGGATGCTTCGGCCATGTCCCAGATCTCACAGGTATAAAGCATTATAGGAAGTATCCAAGCCTGAAAAAGATGTAACTTTAGAGGTGTCAGCATCCCTGACTGCATCATGGGGTACAACGAAACCGAAGCCCCGCATGCCCGACGTGCTAGCTCCTGGATGTGACCCCCGAAAGTTAGGACCTTGTCCAGCTTTACTCGCAAGTAAGTTAGAGAATTTGTCCACTCTATCCTTCGACCAGAATCAGTAAAAAAAGGGTAGGTTGGCGGGAAAGCGGCGCTTGGTGAAAAGTATGGCTTGGCTTTTCTCCGGGTTGATGGAAAATCGCCAAAGCCTTCACCAATCTTGGATGAGGCTCAGGTGTCTCTGTATTGGGTTGAAGGCTCTGCGTGTGTGTCTATCTGTGTTATAGAGCAGCACGTCATCAGCATACTGAGCTATATTGACGCGCGGCCCCGTGGGAAGGTCGACTACATATACGCTAAAAAGCGTAGAGATAACACAGGACCTTCGGGGACTCCACCTCTGATGGGTCTTCTTGTGGATAACTTTCCCGCCACGGTGACAATAAAGTATCTGTGCTTAAGGAAGGTTTGTAGAAGGTGTAATGTGTATGAAGGAAGCCTCAAGGAAATGAGCTTGTGTAGGAGACCTGCATGCCAGGTGGTAGAGAAGGCCTTCTCGTTTTATCTCTTCTTTTAAGTTAACGCCTTGCAACGTTAAGTCATATCGGATGATGAATGAAATGGTGAGATGATTCTCAAATGAGATAAGTATCCACAGAACTTAAAGTTACCTGGTATCTCTCAGGATAAGGAAATACCCTAGAAAAAACATTATTCAGATAACTCATCCTGACTGAGATACGAACTCCGGACCTCTAGAAGGTCAGACATACTACCAACTACATTACTCAGGTAGGCTTCATCTCTTTTGCAGTTACTGTGTATCTGTGTATTATTATGCTTTAGAATATGTTTTTGTTTATTTTATATAAGTTAGTTAACTTCATTGCAATCTGTAACGGTCGTACCTTCACAATCCAAGCTGCCTCTGATGTGTATTCCGTCAATTAGTAATGAAAGAATATGTTTCTTCCGATTGTTAAATAAAGCACTTAATTTGTATCATTTCCTATATATTTGGAGAAGAATACAACCTGCTGACAATTATTGCAAGCGTTCGTTTTAAGTGGTATGACACAATAGCCTCTTAATGCATTAAATTAAATTAAATTGAGAATAAATATAAATCAGAAAGAAAAACACCAGTGTGCAGATATAATGTTGCCTTAGGTAAGATACAGAGTTATAAGTTGTTTTCAAAGATCCACATCCTAAAGAAATGAAAAAGCTCTTCTTGATGTGCCATCATATCTGGATTTCCAGCCACATAGATATAAAAGAACTTCCAGATACCTGAAATAGTGTATAATTATACAGATACATGTATATCACTCTCTTTAGCTATAATATATAATATGAAAAGAAAGTTTGTAGTACTATAAACACAGACAGTTTTATTACTTCGTTTGGCAGGATTTTAATAGTTGTGTATATATTACAATTAAAAATAATAGATTGAAACTGTTTTGTTTACATACAATGTAGTTATCAGCATAAGATTCCATACTGAACCTGAGTAATTGAAACTAGAACAATAAATATGAAATTATAACAACTTATGGACCCAGTTGGCATTCTGTTTTTCATTGCTGTTAATGTTATTGACAAAAGTTTTCTATTGTTATTTTCCTTTTGGTGTTCATCTTTGAAGGAACAGTTATAAAATGGTTCACTCAACATAAAGTGTATTTTAACGAGGCATAACTGTTTCTACATTACATCTCTTTTGGTTCACCAGTTATTCAAAAGTCATCAGAATGAAGAATACTCCTGAAGAAGTACCCAGAAAGTTCAAGATATAGGATAAAAGCAACATAAAACAATAAAATAGTCATTATTGCATTGCATGGACATAGTGTTACTTTTTAAAATCAAATACATATATAACACTATAACAGTATTTTGCTTAAGCAATTTTATTGTACTTAACTACACACTTGTCATTTTAATATTATTTCACTAACCCACAGAAAGTCCATTGGTATTTATAGAGACCAACATAATAGGATAGAGAAAAAGTTAGGTAACGTGATACACATAAGTGTTTTGTTTGTTCGAATGTTTATTATTTTGAAATATAATTATTTTTCAATAAATTGCTTTCTATAAACTTTCCATATCATGCTAATGTAATATTTACTTAGCCTGAAAAGTCTTAATACAATGCAATGTTACCATGAAACAATAGTTTCTTTTACAATAATTAACACTCTATAACTACCCATAAAATATTTGTGCAATATTCACCCAATTGGCTTAACCTAGTGAGCTATTTGCCATGGCTATTCATAACGTAAAGCTATTAATAATTAATAACTTGCCAACTTTACGAGTATTAAAACACAAAAAATTAGTTAAATCATAAACGTCTCAACAATCACAATAGTGTATTAAACTAAAAAGTAATTAATTCAATAGTTAAACAAAGATTAATAACGGTGTGGATCTATGGAGAGTTAGATCTTGTGGCTGTTATTCTGTATTCATCAAGGCTAAAAAAAATATAAACACAGCAGTAATTATTAGGAGATAAAGATACTAGGTTATTTTTTTTTTAAATTTACGTCCGCCCCAACGTTTATATTGGACGGTGAATGAATAGGGTGAAATGATGCTCAAATGAGTCCAGGGTCCATGGGACTTAGAGTTACCCGACATTCGTCTTGAAGGATAAGGGAAAACCCCGTAAAAAGCCTTATCTAGGTAACTCACCCTGACCGAGATTCGAAGTCGGGAAGACACTAGGGGGTGTCGTTAAGTTTTACTTATCACCCTGTAGTTTCAATGCTAGGGCGATGAAAATTTTCCAGTGCTATCACTGATCCCTCGGGACATACTATTGGTAGTTTCAGTGATTTGAGTCAATTTATTTTTTATAGTGAGTGCAAAAGTGACTGAGGTGTAAGATGGAGAAAATTGAGGCCCATAGTGTGATAAGTTCCTGCATTTGAAAGGTACAACTGCCCGGGAAATTCACGATTAAATGACGGCTGTTTATGGAACTGATTACCCATCGTATGACACTATTGTGAGGTGGAAAAGGAATTTTCAAACTGGTCACATGTCCCTGACAGATGAGCCAAGAGCTGGTAGATCGTCAATGGCAGAAGATGCTGTCAAAGTGAAGAAAGTGGAGTGTTTAATACTGAAAACAGACGAGCAACCATCCAAATGATCATGAATGATACACATCTTAGTTGTGGTAGTGTGTGGAAAATTATTCATGACGAACTGCACATGTCTAAGGTGTCTGCACGATGCGTTCCGCGTCTGCTAACCCCTTTCCAAAAGCAAACTCGCGTGATCTTTCAATACAGATGTTGATGCTGTTGGAACAGCATGAAGATGACATTTTGATCGTCTGGTAACCATGGATGAATCCTGGAAATATCAGTATGATCCAGAGTCAAAAACCATGAGCATGGAATGGAAACATACTGATTCACCCCTCCCAAAACGGCAAAGGTGCAAAAGTCAGCTGGAAGGTCATGCTTTCAGTTTTTTGGGACTGTCGCAGAGTCATCCTTACAGATTATCTTGCCAAGGTTCAAACCATCGCTGGTAGATACTACTGCAATCTTCTGGACAAGTTACTAGCAGCTCTGATTAAGAAACGACGCGGTATGCTCTCCAAAGGGGTTCGTCTTCTAACTGACAACGCACCAGCTCATTCATCTCAAGTTGTAGTTGACAAAATAAGGGAATGTGACTTTGAGACCAAACAGCATCCGCTTTATTCGCCCGATGTTGCACCAAGTGGGTTATTCTTGCTCCCGGAAATGAATCTGTTGCGTGGTCGCCGATTTGACAACACAAATGACGTCATTAATGAAGTGGAAGGCTGATTTAAACCGAATGCTGCATACTTCTACAATCAAGGTATTCGGAAGGTCAAGAAACGCTGGGAAAAATGTGTAGAGATCAACTAACAAGCTCATATCAACACAAACTCTCTATCATATTTTTAAAGGGTGGTTATTAATACTTTACAACACCCCCTCGTACTAATTGTAGCTTTGCACAGAATCTGCAATAAGCAATTTTTATCAGTGTGGGATATTTAATGCTTGAACTAATTTTGCACAAAAAGTTTTTCCTAATTTTTTATTTTCCCTGCGGATGCCACGTATTCCCTCTAGCACAATTGTAAAATGCAAAGCAGCCAATATATAACAAACACCGCCATTAATACAGAAGGAACAACTTAGTATATTCGATGGATTGGAAATATTAAGCCGCAAAGTATATGAGGTTTCATACTCCTTTACAAGGAAGTAAAAATCCCATCCCAGACTACCCAAGAAGCAGTACTGTTCCCATCTTCCGTCTGACTATTGGCCACGACTGTTTGGCCGCTCATCTACACAGGATTAATATTTTTGAATCCCCGACCTGCACACTGTGTAGGGACCCGATCTCATTGATGGACGGAGATCATCTGCTCCAGTGTAGTGCCCTGACAAAACAGATGGAGAACTGACGGCACAACTAGTCACACGTTATTGGGAGGCCAGAAGGAAAATGGAAATTCTCCAACTCCATGAGCATTAGCAACCAACCAGCCAACTCCTTTACAATTACCAATAAAAACAAACACAGAAACATGGTCGACCTAGCGGATTTCCCGTCCCTTTTAGTTTGACAGTACGTATCGCGCATGTGCACTAGCGGGGAAATGGCCATGTTTGTTGTCCATGCACCACTATTTTCCAATTAAAGTAAACGTCTTGGCTGGATTCAAGGCTGTGAAAGTGACAACATCGACTCCAAAAAGAACACCCTTAAGGTAAGTACATTTTTCTGCTTCATATTTATCAATCTTTCAGTATGTATACCATTGTAGGCCATATTTCACTCCCGTATGTTTCAATCTAACTAAAACATGAAAAATACTTACCTTAGGGTGTATTAGATAATTGTATAATAACTCGTAGTAATAAAGGAGTGGTTTAAGTACAAGATGTAGCCACTAAGAGTATATAAAGGTAAACCTAACCTAATTCTAGTCATAACATCGTTAAGGAACGCACATTTAATTCACTCGGCATGCTTTTGTACATTTTCAGATATTGGTCGTACTCCCATGTATTGGCAGCACTGTGGAATGATTTAAATATATACGAGTGCAAATAATTTAGGTATATATTAACACATATATCACAAATTTTGATGATATTTCTTTTTCTCGGCTTCGTCTCTTGGAAATTTGAATATATTTTATATACAGATCAAGTTTTTATATTATTTTAGAAGTTGTTGGTAGAAATATTCAAGTTAGAAGGAATCGTGAAAAACAGAAGGCATAGTCAATTGTTGCGTTGTTATTGGAGAAGTAAACAACATTTGTTTTTTCTATGTTCTACAGTCATTCTTAGTTCAAAATCATGGAGTAGAAGACTTAAAATGCAATAGAACTAAAATTATCAGTTTTTACAATATTCAACAGTAAGAATTTCCAGTCTCTTTTGTGTGATGCCTTCTCGGGACTCAGCAATTTGTCTTAAGAACTGAGTGAAGCTGCAAAATTATACGATAAAATGGATGACTCATCGAGAGAATTAAGGAAGAAACTAAGCAAGTATATGGTATTATTAGATAATATTAGCCAGAGTGAAGATCTAGAGGAAGAATCTCAACAGCAAGCAGTGGAGGATGTAGCTTCAGCGGATGAAATAAATAAAAAAGAAGAACTGAGTAAAATTGCAAAAGAAGCAGAAGCCGAAATCAATCCCAAATTGAAAGAAATTGCTAGAACCTTTGTTCAGAATGCAAGAAGACGCATGGCTGCCGCAGGAACTACATCAAGTGTTGAGAAGCCCGTAGCCACAGAATGCAAAGCTCTCGCTATAAGTATACCATGTTGTACATCACGGTATGATACCGAAGCTGCCAAAGAAGTAGATGAGGTGTCCACTACAGGAAGCCGGCAAGACCTCGCGCAAAAGAAGCAGAATATTGATAAGGGGAAGTCCACAGACAGCTCCGATGATTCAAGGATCTGAAACTCGCAAGTAACCAGTCCGCAGACAGCTCCGATGATTCAGGGATCTGAAACTCGCAAGTAACCAGTCCACAGACAGCTCCGATGATTCAGGGATCTGAAACTCGCAAGTAACCAGTCCACAGACAGCTCCGATGATTCAGGGATCTGAAACTCGCAAGTAACCAGTCCACAGACAGCTCCGATGATTCAGGGATCTGAAACTCGCAAGTAACCAGTACTTCCAATCAGAGACAATGTCCATAAAATATTAAACATTACTCGGCTTTGACACAACCAGGTTGCACAATATTATTGTAAATACAATGAAGTTTTGATAAAAATACATTTTACTTAATAAACAGGTTAATACAGTAGCAGTGTTTTATTTTAAGTTTAAAACTGTCTGAAACTTGACCAAAAGCCTAGGAATTTGGAGTTGATATTGACAATTTCAGGATATTAAACCTCTACGATCATTTTTAGAACATTTTCCTTTACAGTCAAATTATGACATCATGACAAACATGGCCATTATGCACATTACTCCACATGGGCAATAGGAATTGCCAATATAAATGAGAAGCCAAAATTGCTGGATTAGCGATGCTTGGATTAGGTTTTTCTTTCTTTTTTTCCGCTGATATTAACATCAATGCTTCTCCATACCACCTCACACTCACATCACTCAAAGCTCTTCATTCCGAACATAGCCACATATGGACTGAGATAACACTACTGTTGCAGTCGACTGCGTTAGCACCGAATGCAAGCGTGGGAGGACACGATGACCAGCTGTGCATTGAGAGTGTCAACGGGTGGAGGATCTCAAAAACACACCGAAACCGACGAGGTAAGTACTGTCCACCAACGCAAAGTAAATCTCTGAAAGAAATGTGCCACCCTTTCTCTGTGGGAGAAGGACAGCGAATGTTCTGTTTTTTTCCTCGAGTGGAGGAAAAATCCGTTTATGGATTTCCACTGTGTTGGAGGGCACAGTAGTACCTCAAGGGTACTACTCCACTAAAAAGCCACCGGATTGGGAAGGAGAAATGTGCTGCGGTACCGCCTAAAGCACCAGCGCATTCGGAGCAAATCATAGCTGTCTCGCAGTGCGATTCGGCTGAGTGGGTTTCTGATCCAGGAATACAGGCTTGACATGAAGCCCAGCCTGATCCACTGCCTATTTTGAGTGATTTTGGTAGGATTCCAGGTGTTATTTGTTAGGAAGATTAGGGTAATTTATCACGCCGTAGCGCTGTCTTAAGTTTAGGTGTTTGGTTGTCACTACAAGTATTACTTGCATGCATGTCAGCGAAATTCTATTATACCTTAATGTGTGAGACAGAATGCATGGTACACCAGGAGCTGAACCGTTAAAAATAGCATGTGCTCTATTCACTCTGAGAGTCTTCACCGAGAAGATTCATTCACAAATGTAGAGGCCGTCAGAATGTTTTTGAATTGTCTGTAACTGTACTGACATGGGGTGTCACAAACCTGTCCAAGGAGGGTGTAGGACCTTCTCCAATCCCCCTGTGTCTCAGGTCCTGCAGACTTTCTGTACATCTCATCTCTCCAGGGCACCTGGATATTACCCTCAAGCCAAGGAAAATGCTTTCACAGACAGTTTGACAATTTTGCAGACAGTATATAAGCCTCTTTTCGTCCCTCTCGAACATACACGAGTGATTGGTCCTAAACCGCTTGTCCCAACTTTTGGGCGACATTTGAGTGCAAGGGGCTGCTACGCTGAGCTTCTAGGAAGGAGCCTTCACTGCCGCGGTGTCTCGAAACGTGGAGAAGGTTTTCTCAACGACATGGCTTGCCGCATAAGTTTACCAACATACTACACAACTTCTTAAGGCAGCACAGATTTAAAGTTACAGTCGGGGGTGGGGACATCTGGACTTGCGCCAACAGGTTTACCATTATAACAAGGCGCCCTGGTTAACCGTCAGGTTATAGCAAGTCAGAGTGAAACCGCAGATTGCTATAGTTTCCAGATTTACCCTAGGTTAGGTTAGGGCTGTGTGTGTGCGTGTGTGTGTGAACTGGATTTACATAAAGGATGCTTAACCAAATATAGAGGACTTCTCATATCGCTAATCCAGCGGATTGCACCAGTGTGATTTGGTTGGCAATATCTCCACGCATGCGCAATGTTAAAATAGAATAATTTTTCAACATCGCAATAGTTTTACTGTTTAAGAAAATGACTTAGAAGTATCAGATGCGTGGTTAATGCTTTCTAGTGTATTCACACATCTGTATTGTTTCCTTCTGTAATTTACTTTTTTTAGCAAATTTAGAGAGTGTAAATAGCTTAAATGTTTGTTTCTCCAGCATAATACATTACTTTAAAGGAACCAGCTTCTTATCAGGCATTATTAGACATAGTTTTTATATTTTACAACATATTTTTACGGTAAGTAGAGGAAGCATTATATTCCAACCAATACAATGATTTCTGATCGTCATAGTATTACTGAAATATAAACAGAGGTACAAAACAAAACTTTGAATATCCATATTTTTGTAATTTTTGTTCAAATTTCCTTTATTTTGCTATTAATTGTTATAAAATTACAGAATGTTCATTTAAACAGGAACCTTAGGTTACATAAATAGAAAGAAAACTCAATTCTGGTAAGAAAGCTTTACACAGAATACAAAGCAACAATGACGTTTGCTTTAACTTGTGAGCACATTTTGAAATGCCTGGAATATTAAATGTGTTACCTCCTATGGATTGAATATCAGAATTCATTAGTTTTGGTCTGTTTTCGATCGGTGGGTAATGGCTTCGGAAGAGATTATGTTGACATTCTTCAAAAGGTGCTGGCCTCAACTTACTGTTTCACAATGCCTCACACATATCCATTAGCATTCAAGTCAGGACTCCTTGCTGAAACATGGATTCTCTCTTCTTGGAACTAATTTCTGACCACGTGGGCAACACGTGAGCGTACATTGTCGTCACATTAACAAACATAATTGCCTATAAATGGTCCAAGTGGTAAAACATGAGTAGTCAAACATTTATTTATGTGCCTATAAGCTGTTAAACTTTCATTTTATACCAAAACTAACTCAGTACAATCATTCATAGAAAACAATTTTTCTCTTTATGTTTTTAGGGAAAAAAATTAAAAGTGATGCTTATATATGGGAAGGTACCAGGCTTGAACCCCTGTCCAACGTTTATTCTCAGTTTAGATTTTTAGAATTTCTCCTGATCTTGAGATTTATCTACCACGATTTCTTTTCCATATTCTCCGTACTGTTTTCTTCTCATATTTCAGGTTTCGTGGCGTATGGCTATGCTGGACAGATGGTTTGGATGCTTGCGAGAAGGGAAGTGTGTCCCCAGTGGAAAACAAGAGTTGTCTTGTCGTACATTGTCTTCTAGGCGCCAGCAGTTCTTCGGACCTGGAACTGTTAGACTTATGCACGTTTGTGTAACTTCCCTGCCTGTAGCCTGTAGGTTCCTGTGATTCCTTTATTTCATTACCTCCTCCTAAGGTATGACCATTATGTATCTTGCAGTGTGCGAAGTGTTCGTCTGTGACTTGCATTCTGGTACTAATAAACATTCACTCTAGGAAACAAACTTAAAACTCTTGAACGTCTTACAGCACACCGCAGGTCACACTGCGGATATTTTAAGTAATTGTTAATGATTTTTTAAAACAAAGGCAACACGTGCCGGAAGGCTGTAACACTATTAAAGTCAATGCCGTTTTCCTACAATATATAGTACATATATAACATTTTAAATATTACATCTTCTGGAAAATTCTTGATGCCTCTGAGAACAAAGTGTTGAAAAGTTTATCTGACGTAAATTTATAGTGAGGAATTAATCCTTAAAGAATTAATCCTTTTAAATACATTACTCCGGTATATGGGTGATTTTTGATTAATTAGAGCCAACTGAAAAATTCAATGCCATGGCCGGGATTTGAACCACGGATCTACTGGTTTCCGTCCAGTCGCTCTGACCCTTGAGCTACCATGGTCAACGTGCCTTCCCGACATTAAATTCTCCAATTGACTCATTATATTTCCCGGTGGACCACTTAAGGTTCTCATATTTGAGACAACTACTTGTGGCGACTTAGTATTGTAAGTACTTAATTCCAGGATTTTTATCGTAGATTATTTTTTTAATGAAAATTTATATTGAGGAGTTAATCCTTAAAGAATTCCGGTATATGGGTGATTTTTTATTAATTAGAGCCAACTGAAAAATTCAATGCCATGGCCGGGATTTGAACCACGGATCTACTGGTTTCCGTCCAGTCGCTCTGACCCTTGAGCTACCATGGTTCAAATCCCGGCCATGGCATTGAATTTTTCAGTTGGCTCTAATTAATCAATTATCTGACGTGTTTACATACCAAAGACGCAATACACTCAATGTGTTTTAAGGAATTTGGAAATGTATATTATACTCGGAAATATTAAATATACAGGCTGTGAGGGCTTAAGTACAAATATTTTGGTATTGTATCTGAATATATATATCGTGATGCTTTTGCACAGTCGTAACTGCGCCATGAAATGAAGAACGCCTTCCAATACAGACCTCCACTTTGCTTTCACGTGTTCATATCTGCAGAAAACATTTATACGGAAGCCGGCTCTCTATGTTAGGTCTACTGTTTCATACTCAGGAAAAATAAGCACGTGTTGACTGTGTACGCCACGCCTATTTGGAGCCACTAGCCTGTAAACATACTGCTCTTAATAAGTAAAATTGTAAGCCCGGAAATGAAGTAAATATTGATGTAATATTGTTCATTACACTGCCTTAATTACCAACACAAATATCTGCCCTTGTGCCCCTAATGTGCCCCTATTATACATCAACCAGCTCGAGTTCTATGTATTTAAACTGAATGATACCCTTTAAGGGGAGCCAGAATGGTATTCTGGGGTGAAATTTCACAAAATGAGTTATTTCTTCCCTGATGCTTGTAGAAGCAAATAACGATATTCATTTTCCTGTGCCATATTTTTAAAAGTCCTAAACAGACTCATTTTGAAAAGACTGCACAATGTGCCACGCCCCCTATTAGCCATTTGTAACTGTGTTCTCTCCTTGGTTGTAACCTTATGGAAGCTATATTCCAGAGCACAGCTTTATTAGGAAACAAAGTCGTTGTTTTGTCTATTAATATTAATCTGTGCATCTGATGTTAATTCTTCCCTGTTTTGTTTAGATGTTTTAAATTACTAATGCTGTTTTCAATATGGGAAAAGCAATAACTTTGGTGTAAGAAATCGACATGGCAACCAGTATAAACAGTTTCAGTAAGACCGATTAGAGTTACATCCCTTAAATTGGAAAAAGTGTAGTAACAAATAACAATGTATTTACTTTGTCAAACCCAACCTCAAGTATTGTCGATCAAATTGAAGTGAAAATTGGTTCTTCAAGGAAAAAATTGGTTTCTTCTTTGTGTAATGGCAGTGATGACAACTTAACTAAGTAAACAATTATATAAGATTAACACGTTTTCAGTTAGTGGATAGAGAAGCTTTGTACAATGTAAATTTTTTGAAAACGAAAAATGTTTTCATATCAGAGGACATCAAGAAAAACAATTGATTATTAGCTACATTATCACTCAATTGTCAAAAGTGTAATAAAGAATATACATTTGAAACATCCAGAACTATTGAAAGTGGTGCAGAAGTAAATGTAAGGGTTGCTTATAGCTTGAGAAGAATTGTCAAGGGAATTGAGCCAGGTAAGATATTGGTTGTTGTTCTCAATATACCAGGCCCCCTCTGCCAAATTTAACAAAATAATTAATAATGCCATAGAAAAAGTGACCGTGTAGTCTAGGAAGGAGAGGGAGTGAAAACCAAAGGGGAGGGATGCTGATGATGAATAAGATGCAGAATATGTATTTGGGGAAATTCTTAGGTAACAGCTTTAATGCTGTTTTTCTCTTTTAATTTTGGGGCACTCATCTATAAAACTACTGCAGCAACACGTCTACATTTTCCCTGGAATTAAAGCTATACTTAAACTTTTTTATAAATGTGCTTGTAGAAAGATATGTAAGAATTTTAATTAAAAAGTAAATCTTGAAGTAAATTCAATTCTATATTTAGAAGTAAATTCAAGACATTTGTTTAAAAAATCACATATCCTTTATTAAAACTACAAAATAAGATCTACTATCTTTAATATATTATGAAAGTGTTGTAAAATAACAAGTAAAACTTTCAAATTGATGCATTTAGTGGTTTTTGAGCTAAGCGCACCAGAAATCTCTCATTTTAACATTGGTGAGATAGGCTGTTCACTTCCCTTAAAACTTGATTCGCTAAAATCTTTTTCCAAATGTAAATTTCTGAACAATAAGCACGGAAAATACGCAGAGAAGTTACACAATAGCCAGCATAATAGCCAAGTGTCTACTGCATAATTATAATTAACATGGTTCGCAAGTAAAGTGTGAGGATGGGTACCGGAGATCTGGCTTTGATTCTCGACAACACACACTCTGACCATGGCTTTCTTGTGGTTTTTCGTGGTCAGTATGTGAATGATGGTAGCATTCCTCTTCCAACAGCACCACCTGTCTAAAATTTTCATTACCCATAACTTGCTTAATCTTCATGTATTTCAGAGCTGTAGGACCATGTGTTCAGGATGTGCTTTGGAGGGTTTCCTTCTGGTCTCGGTTTGAACGCTTTTTTCTTTTTTTTATTTGATAAATACATGCTATGCCATTGAATTTACCAGACTTTTTTATTTTTTATTTTTGAGAGCCTTTTTATTTTTATTTTTTTAATAAATAATCAGGATCACAAAGGGGTAAGATAGAGTGGGAGGTCTTGTTTTACTTTATGTATTCATGTTAAGGTACCTTTTGTTGTAACGTTTAAGAAAGAGACTGCGTGCACACCCGCGCGAAAGTTAGCAAGTGAGATCCAGCTGATCATTTAACTCGGTCCTCACATAAAATCTACGCATTTTGTATCGCTCTGCTTTGAGCCACTTTCTGAATACAAATAAATTAGGATAATTGGCACTCAGGCAAAAATGGTAGAAAGCCATTATCAACCACTTTAAGTCCGTGCAGTGTTGTCTTTCTTAATATTCCAAGCCAGAACCCACCTTCCGCGTGCTCACTGAGCAGGCTATCCTTAAGGAGACCCTCTGGGATTCGCGATTTATTTTTGGTCTTAACAGGCCTCAGAATCGTTAAATTTGGAAAGGCTTGAGCACCTTGTTTCCCGAATCTGGCTGTCCTTGGGTCTTTCCCTCGTCCCTCCCTCGCAGGCGTCAAACTCATAACACAAAGGGCCCAGTTTCGGGGGACCCTCCGTGGTATATAACTTACTCCTGAAGATTTAGGACGCTTACATTAAAAAGCAATGTAAAAACGGAGTATCAGCTAAGGAAAATCAACTCATATTTTCTAGACTTCCCCATATTTCCTGTCTTTCTATATCTTCTATTCTGCATTTTACCAATTTACCCACATCGCTTGTATTCCTTTCCTCTCATCTCCATGTAACTCCCATTCCTATTTTTGCCATAATTCCTCCTATCTCTGCCCACCAACAATTTGAGTTCTCTAAACTTTTTTGCTGTCTCATGTATAATTTCATAATTTTCCCTTCTTGTTTGACCAAACACCTATACCAAAATTTTATTATTTCCATTATTAAGGCATTTCCTCTTGTCTTTCCTAATTCTAAAGCTATTTCCCTAGGTGCTGATCTTGGTAAGCCTAGTAGCTCTTTACAAAACCTTCTGTAGTTTTGATCCACCGTTTAGTTTGCCTCTGTGCCGCCCCCAGATGTCCACTGCATACAACATTTTGGTAAATTACATTCAGCTATTTCAGCATTCAGCACATCTTGCTAACACCCTGTTATGTATACTTAATACATACGTCTAATTTTCAGAAATTGGCAAGTGAAAACAAAGTTCAAAAGTCACGTTTACCTATATATTATAGATCATAAAAATGCATTACCATATTCTTTTTAGTTAAGTTGCTAAGCGGTATATGCTTCAATTATACTTCAATATGTTTTATATGATAGTTTACAAAATTAAAGAGTGAAGCGATAGGTTATTTCAAAATAAAAGTGTATAATAAGAAAAACGAATGAATTATGAAACTTTAGATTGCATATGTGCATTATTACTTATAATAATTAGCTTATCTATACAGTTATATATTCTTCTGATAAAGATTTATTAGTATAAATTTAGTTAGATGGCTCTTCAAAGACTTTTATAATTTTAGTGACTCAGACTCGAAAAGAGTTAGCCACTCCTATTCTGTACTCTTTGCTAAAAGGCTATGTTCTGTGCACAAACGGAACCAGTCACGGCCCCTGATGTTCTTATGGTTACAAAGAATGTCGGATGTTTAGTTTACTCTTTAGAGGTTAATAGTCAAATTACCAGTACTCCTCGAAAAGTGCACCACAAAATTAAAATGTAGTCAAAAGTATCAAAATAATCCTTACATCGTTTACCAATAAGCACTCATTTGGAATGTCTCTTCGAGACAACATCAATTTTTAAGGCTGATTAGGTTAAAACGTATCACGGCAAGATGAGTAACAAATCGGACAAGTTAAAGGAGAAAGCTAGAAAATCAATTAATGAAATAAGAGCTAGTCTTGCAAGGAATCCAATGGCGGTCAGGCAGAGCACAAGGTTACTGGGCGACGTCTTTGGCGAGCTGGAAAATGACGCTGCAGAATCAGAGACATCGCTTGAGATAGCGCTTGCAGAAATTGAATTAATATTCGAAGAGTTTAAAGCCGAGATCAAAGCTATTGAAGATAAGGAAAAGGCAATACTGATGGCAAAAAAGTCCATGCAAAGGATTCAAGAGGAACGTGAGAGGGCTGCTGCTGCCATACATAAAGTCAGAATAAGTGGTGCGGAAGCAGTGGAAGAAGCATCGGCCAAAGCTAGGTTAGCTGCTGAACGGGCCAGAGCGATTGCAGAGGCAGTATCTGTAAATATCCAGAAAGATGTCCAAAAGGTAAAGAAAAGTAAAAAGGACACTTCCGAAGAAGAAAATGCAGATAACCCTGACAGCTAGTCACGTCGTACACCTTCTTTTAACTGGCATAAGTTATTGTAAGGACAATGAATGTAACGAAACAAAAGATTGCAGATTGCCGGAGGATCCATCATTTGGGAAGATCAGACGGAGCACAACAGTTATCGGAAGGTCCTGGAATCTTGATAAGTGGTTTTAAGTGCAATAGAAGTTTCAGATCGCACTCCAGATGCTACATACATAGCTGCAGTTTACTGATTGAAAGATAAGCATTTTCTCCATTATTATTCCTTTACCCACTTCTAGTTCACATTCTGGCCAGTGGAATCCGCTATATGGTTATCATAATTAAGTCATCCTGAGGAATCTTCAACATTAAAGCTACAGTTATTCTGAAACTAATGGCCATATAATAAAAGGTCAGTGGATGTTAGGAATGGTTTAAGAATTAGATGTTGCCTCACCCGCAGTTACTTAAGCGATATTACTTATATAGCTGAAACTAGCGTCAGTTTAAGGGTGAAGTCGCGAAGGGAAGTAGCAAAAGGTCACCAAGTTAGTGTTGCCAACCTATGAAAGCGCAGCAAAAGTAAGGAACATTTGCAAGAGATAGTGGAATTTGGAAAATACTGAAAACATATTTAATAATATCGTAACCTCATCTAAAGACTTATGCACAAAGATACCTAAAAAGAGAGAAGCACAAGTTATTTTACATGGTATTGAGAGTAGGATCACAAAAGAAGATCTGTTCTCATGCATTACAGAACAAAACAGGGAGAGCTGTTTCGAACGGAATATGAAGCATTTTGAAGCATACCCAACAGAGCATATTTCCAAGAATGTGCATTCCAGAAAAATGCAAATGCCTTATTTTATAAATGCAAACAGCTGCCCTATATTCACTACCAGAGTGAAAGGTAAACATAAACATTTTTCTCGCGTATTTTGGTGTAATTTCCAATTAACTTAAGCCCATACCGAAAGCTAAACTCAAGCTAACCTAACCTCCAATAAATCATAAACCTAACATATAAATACTAAATCATGGCTTCGCTTAAGGAACGCACGCTCGCTTCGTTTGTATACTTTATACCTAACCTAACCCAACATCGCATGAACCGGAAACCTAAGCTTATATAAATATTGAATCATAGCATTGTGCCTATATTTGCAACAGATGTCAGCTGTAAGAATGTTCCTAGGAGACGTGTGTAAAGCCTGTGAGATGTATGAGTAATTGATATGTGTGGGAGTTTAACCCCAAAATATGAATATACGAAGAATGATATCAAAATCTCATGAAACATATATTAAAAATAAAACTTATTCTGTAACTGTTTTGAGCATTTCATTTCATTTGCTTTAAAAGTAGGCTTTGTAGGCTTTTGTCTGTATTAGTTTACCCTTAGAATAAGCCAAAAGAACTTGTTAGTAATTTTACTGCTTCTTTTAAATTAACACTAGCTGATGCTGTGCTTAAATATGGAATCGCAACCTTTAGTGCTAAAAGAAAAATATATTATTATATGAAAATCAAATAGTGTCCTAATAGACTTTGCAATATTATTAGACGATAAAGCTGTAAAATAAGTCGTGGAGGTTTCAGTGCAGTGGTAGGATTAGTATCCACTATTTACCCCCTTGAATAATTAATCAGTAAACACTAGCTGGTCTACCTGATGCTGTATGTTATCTTTTTAAACTCGAATGGTGATTTAAATAATTTAAATTCTCTCCATTCTTTTAAGAATTTGTTTTAGTTACAATCAGGGGCGGCTCTGGGCGAATTAATTAGGTGACTCGGATAATTGGCTAACATAAATTCGCAAAATCAGCATCGCAAAAATGGATTTTACACTGAAATCGTGGTTTTGATAGGGCTTCCCTCTGTATATGAATCCAAAAGTTCCTTAAAAATATCTTTATTTAAGGAGTCCTCGCTTTAATTAAGTCCACGAAATGTCATTTCTTGTCTACTTCCCTGATGGGATATTGCATGAAAAGCCTGTTAAGCTTAACGTTCTCATTGTATTTTAGCCCACCTCGGTAGCGTAGATGGTAACGTGTCTGCCTCACGTTAAAGAGGTCCCGAGTTCGAACCTCGGTCAGGGTGTTATCTGGATATGGTTTTTACCGGGGTTTTCCCTTATCCTGAAAGACGAATGTCAGGCAACTCTAAGCCCCATGGACCCCCGGGCTCATTTGAGCATCATTTCATCCATTTCATTCATCGTCCGATATGACTTAAGGTTGGGGGACATAAATTATAAGGAAAAATGTATTTTACAACATATAGACTGCGCATTTCCCGACGAGCGTATTCACTTTTGTTACTGATTTTGCCAGCTCTTTCAATCTGACACAGTTAAGTTCCTCATACCTACAAGTCTAAATGTCTTGGTGTGTTTTGAAGATGCTCCGCTGCAAAATTTTTCTAAACATAGCACTGATGTTGGCCTACCGACATTTACCACGTCGCATTTGTCATCATTTTTCCATAAAGAAAAGGATGTTTGGAGAATGGAACACACCAAGTCTGTGTTGGATTCATTGTAAATCTCTTAAATATAAAAAATTAAATACTTCACGTATCAGACAATAATCACTGATCACATAAGAAGTTACGTTTTTACTCAGGATGCAAACTGATAACAAACAGTAGCACGTGACACTCAGGGCTTGCTTCAAGCGGGTTACCACTTTTAGCAACAAATTTCTTTTCAAATAAACGAACAAGTGGAAATAAAGTCCTGTGTTGTGTTGGCAACACGATTTGGTGCGGAATATATGGCTTCTATGAATCGAATCCGTAGTCATGGTAACCAGAAATGCATTCTGCCCCACCATCCGCTCCTCACCCACCGCATGTGTAACGGCCACCTTGGCCTAGCTGCACTATCGACACGCAAGCGCCAAGAGAGCGGCTCCATTACAAAATATAATTTGGAGAACTTTTATAAATGAAAATGAAATGCTGGAGCATAAAATATAACCATATAAGTTATTAAAAAAAGTAGGTGACTCGGCGATCCAAACGCATCAAGGAAGAACCGCCCCTGGTACAATGTTCATGAAGGATTTTATGCTGAATTCTACTGCTCTATAACTGTAATTTGCATAGCCCCAACTGTCATAAATTACTTTTATATTTATTTTTTATTTATTGCTTTTTTGCAGAATTATTCAATACAACATCAAATGAAATCAGCTAGTTGGTAAGAGTGGCTCTCTTAGGCGCTGGGCTGCTGATTACAGGTGGCAGGTTTAAACCCTGTCCAGACCTGTGGTTCCTAAGGCAATTGACAGCAGATATATATAAACCAACTAGAATGTAAAGGAAATCGCTCTTATCTAGCATGTTGTAATATCTTCAGTATATAACTAGGTTTGAGATCCTAAGGCATGCCTCTTTTTAATTTGACCCAAAATGAGTTAAGTTGAACTACACCTATTATAGAATACTTATTTTTCAAATTACAAGTGAAAGTAAGATTTTATGAAATAAGGGGCTAGCCACTTTGCGATCAACAAGAAAATGTTTTCTCAATTGTTACACATCAGCCCATTGATTTCCATTGTAAGCAATTTTGTCTTTTTGTAAAATTATTATTCGCAAGCCTGCTAATACATTTTACTAAAACAAATGTACAAAGATGTAAAATAACATATTCTGTAGATTTTCTATACAGTGAAAACAACTATATTTTACTCCAATGAACTCTTAACGAAAACCTAAAGCTATCTATCGGCCCTGATCTCATTTGACATCATTTACCCATTGCATTCATCATTCGATATAACCTACTAATTCACAAAAAAGTTGTTTCAAGTATCTTTCATAGCTTCAACTTGTTCGTATTCTAGTACGCAGGCTTCCTAAATGCTTTTAGTTCTATAGTTTATATATTTAAAGCACTTAAGAGTTTTAAAACCCCATATCTGTCAGGTAAAAATGAGGGTTTTCAATGGTGAAAGAAGTTGAGAGACTTTAACACAGTCCTACACACACACATATACTGCTGGTCAAATTTAGACGACCTCTATTCTAGTAAAAGAGGGTATCTTCTTTTGTGGATAAGGTTTATCTTAGTGCTGAATTATATGCAAATATGGTTCAAGAGCTTATATAGCAACATTGCATTTCTACTGTTTTGAAACTTTCTTGCACATCATCACAAGCAAGGTAAATCTTATCTGTAAGATAAAATGCCCTCTTCCACTGCAACTGAGGTCATCTAAGTTAGGTAAGCATTTACATATATGTACACTTTTTATAATAGTAGTATACAAATAAAGTAAGCTTTGCAGAAGCAACTCTTAGTGCGTATAGAGTCTACCAAGTATAGCTTTTTGATGATTTTATCATCATCTTGTTATGGGATTGAAGAGAAGTAACTTGAACCCTTGTTCCCAAACACGATCCCAAGTCAGTACCAAATGATATTCTATTAAGCCGTAATACACGTTAATTTACACAGGTTTCAGTGTAATACGTTACAAAAGATGTTCAAACACACCTCCACCACGCTGAATATATGCATTGTAGGTGAATAAAGCTTACTACGTGCACCAAGTTTTCGGTCGAATACCCAGGCATGGGCAAAAGTTCGCTAGATGCCACAATTATTCTGCCTTCTAATGTTTCTGGAATGTCCACTAGTATCCAATGCACCATAACTTTGATATACCCCCAAAAGCAATAAGTGGCGTTAAGTCTGAGGAATGGGTTGGTCATGCAAGTGGTCTTTTCCTTCCGATCCAACGTTCAGAATATTTGCGATTTATGAAGCGCAGCTCGTTGACATCAAAATGAGGTGGCGCTCCATCGTGTTGCATCCATGCTTGCTTGTATTCAGCAAGTGGTATATCTTCCAACAACTCTGGAAGAACTTGTTCCAAGAAGATCAAGTATCTTAGCCCATTTAAATGTTTGTGGCAAGATGTATGCTGTGGCAAGATAACATGATGACAAAAAGATCTGTCGTACATTAACTGAAAACCGTATTTGTTGGTGCATTGAGAAAAGTAGCATGGGGGTTCTCATCTGCCCAAACGTGGTTGTTACGGCAATTGAAGAAGCCATCTCTAGTGAAGCTTCCATCTGTAAATAAAACTTTAGGCACGCCTCGGTAGCGTAGATGGTAGCATGTCTGCCTCACGTTCAAGAGGTCCCGAGTTCAAATCTCTGGCAGGATGAGTCACCTGGATAAGGTTTTTTCCGTGGTTTTCCCTTATCCATGGACCCTGGGCTCATTTCAGCATCATTTCACCCATTCCATTCATCGTCGGGTATGACTTAACGTTGCAGGACGTAAATCACAAACAAACAGTCTGACTCTACGTTTCCACAATTTAGCCTACACACGGCCAGTGTGAAAGAACAATTAATTTCCATTAATTGACCTAATAGTGGTTAACTATAAATCCCGGGCTTTAAAGTACTTACATGTTGTAAGTCGCCATTAAGGTAGTTGTCCCATGTGTTTATGAGAACTCCTAAGTGGTTTACCGCGAAAATCCGAGTCATTTGGAGAATTTCATGTCATATCGGCACGTTGACCATAGTAGCTCAATGGTAGAGCAGCTGGACGGAACCCAGAAGATCCGTGGTTCAAATCCCAGCTATGGCATTGAATTTTTCAGTCTGACTCTACGTTTCCACAAATAAAACTTTGTTCAGAAAATAGGAATCATTGGTTTTGACTTGGTATCGTGTTTGAAAATATAGGTTCCTGGTTGAAAGTTTACTCTATTAGCTACCCTTTCTGTTCTTCAAGTTTTTCAGTAACCACTTGAAGCTCCCTGTATATGTATTTTACAGAAACATCTTCTCAAATTAAATCCTTTGAATAAAATCCTGCTAAAATGTGTTTCATATAAATACAAATTAGATACTGACAAACTACTAACTAAGTTAGGGCAAATAATTATAAAATAATATTCATAAATATATTAAAAGTAAATAAATTAAAAGACTTAGAGTATCACCTCCTAATGTATCCAATAGATAAACAATAGTTTATGGCCAAGCTACCTTTATTAAATATATTATACAATTATAGCTGCAGTTCGTTTTCACTAAATGAATGAATTTACACTTCATCTAAAGAAATTATTATCCCAAGTGAGTATATAAAGCCGACTGTTAACCTGGTGTAGCAATTAAATTGCAACCTCTCTACCTTGGTTATGTCCAAGTCGACAATGAACCTGTGGAAAAACTAAATACATACAATTTCAATTTGAACCATCTGATATTTTTACAACAGTATGGTAAATGTAGTATTTTTAAAGTATATGCATTTAATAAATAACAAGAATGGTATCCATTGCAAAAAGATTGAGACGTACTGGCATAAGCCAAGTGAAAACTGAATTAAAAAGTGTTTCATTTTGTATCATATATAATTATCCCTGCTTTGTTTTCCATATTGTTGTTTATATTGCCTGTATACTATAATTTGTGTCTTATGTTAACTTTTCAAGTACATATATATGCTATTAAACTTTATACTTCTGGACATGTTCAATGTTCACAGCCTTTTCTGGCTACAAGTGAACCTACTAAACGCAAATCAATGTAATCTAATCTAACCTAGCGATCACATAAAAATTTTAATAAGATATCTGCATTGTTCAGTGATTATTAATTATTTTGTTCTGTATTTAATTAATTTGCTTGTGTTAAACCTTTCCCAGATGTTAAATGTATTGTTGCATCTTAATAAAATATTGTTTTACCTTTAACAAACCAATAAAAAACGAGTTGTTACTCTTAAAAGTTCAAATGAAAGATGCTGGGAAAGAGCAATATGGCCTTTGTATTTTGATATTTCTCTGATTTGTGACATCACTCTATGAAAGTATTGTATATAAAATAACGCAATTATTACATTTCAGAAATGACTATCTGAATCTTTTAAATAATCATAATGTATATTTGCTGAAAATTATAAGTTTAATTGGTTAAATCTTTTGATACATGAAACATTTTAAGTAATGAAAAATGCTAAAAAAATTGTGAGAAAAATGACATTGAGAATTAGGATGCGCATCATAGTATTGGTTCAGGAGTACGCCAAACGTCACAAAAGTTGACAAATATTGTTGATAAAAAATAAAAGCCGCCAAATTAAAACCTACTGTTAAAAGTCATATTTACAATTGTACTTTTTAGCGATGTTCATCTCATTGAGAGATTGATTGTCTTAAGGAAACACGTGCCCCTATTGAAACAATTCATTAGCTACTAAGCCAAATTCGACACCAAAGATAGATTCAGTGGGTCGCAGTTATTCCTAATTCTCTCCGATCTGACTGATTTGGAAGAAGCATGGTTTGGTGGTAATCGAAATAAATAACTACATAGCTATGCCGACTACTTTTGATGGACTGTCCGCCGGAAGTGGCCTTAACAAGGATGTGAGAGTATGGGCGTATGGTGCAATTCGACACGATCTTGGAACAAATTTTTGCAGTGGTGCTAATTCTACTGGCCGAGGAACTTGGATCCCTCGTCAGACATGGAGGGGGACTTCTGTATGCGCCATCTGGGGTAAGTTTTTTGGTATTCTCTTGACCCTGGGCAACAGCTTTGTGTCCTCGTGTGGGAAGTCGAGTCGGCGCTCGCTTATTATTCACAATGGTCCACCGAAATTCCGTTCAGCCGCCATGTCTAGTCAACGATAGCAGTAGTACATTAATCACCTCAACTAAATGAAAGTGACACTTTGGTTAATTAAAACTAATCCCCTTTCAAATATACATAACAATGACTATTTTACTCGTGCTTCACTCAACATTTTCCATGAATATTTAAAGAAATTATTAATCTATTGTACAGTAGTCTTTAGAAATCCTAAGGCCCGGTTTCATAAAAGATATTCTAAGTTCAAGCACATGAAAATGATCTTCAGTCAAGCTGAACTTAGAATTTTGATTGTATAAACATTGATGTAAGTTTGATCTAAATAAAATCTAACTGGTGAATTTATTCCAGTTAACTTGATTGAACTTACATCAGCAGAACTACAGAATTTACACAATAGCTTCTGAGAAGAAATAAGTAGTGCAGCTTTAAATAAATAGTATATAAAGCATTTTTGTTGTTACTTGCATAAATAATTGGCCTCTTTATTTCACAAATTTATGTTAAAGATGCATTACTTGTGTTCATAACCTATATATTTTTATTATTTTCACAATTCAAATTACTCTGATAGCTCTCATGAATAGAATTTTCAATTTGAAAGGTCTCCTCGTGTTTTCCAACATAGAGGAAATCCCATCTAAGAACTAAATGACAGAAAATTCAAAATGAGATTTCGACTATCAAGGCATGTAATCGAAGAACTGGAGCATAGGCTACATGCACAATTAAGAACACAAACCCTGAGGAAATACACACTCAATCCAATATTTATAATCCTTCTCGCATTACGGTTCTATGCAACTGAAAGCTTCCAAATGGTGATTAGGAATATATGCAATATAAATAAAGGGACTGCGTTTAGAACAATACACAAAGTTACAAGGGAGATTGCAGCTTTAAGATCTCATTTCATCAGGATGCCTATGGAAAAGGGTGAAATAAGAAGGGTTATGCGAGATTTAAAGTTAGCGGAACACATCTTCTCTTTGGCTTGAACTTCCATTTTTTGTTTATGTTTCTAACTCACAGTATTGTAAATAGACGTAAATGAAAAAGATGTACATTGGGCATATAATGGAGATAAAGTAAGACAAATAATTAACTTTTGATAAATACTGTTTCAAAATGGAATAAATTCTTATACTGTTTATTTAAAATAATATTATTTCCAGGACAAATAAGCATAAAGCGAAACATTTATGTAGTTTTTGTTATGTCTAGATTGGCTACTCTGTGTATTTGAATTAAACAAAGTCGAGTAATTCCGATAATTCTCGAATTCTTTCGATACAACACAGAAGTTGCGACATGTTTAGCGATGTTGTCGCATTTGTTTTTGTGATCTCAGATCAGTACTAAACGGTATTTATCTGATCTAAGATCAGCAGTTTGCAACCCACGCGGGTTCGCAAACTTAGCTTAATTTTGATCTTCGATTATAAATGAACTGCAGTTACCGATTTGTATGCAACCGGACCTAAGTGTTCTAAACTCCAGACTTCTGTTTAAACTAAATGATGCGTATATGAAAATAGAACAGCGGCTTAATGCAGCATTATCTGTAACTGTAATAATTTAATAACAACAGTTATTTATACAACATAAGACAGTGACCTCTTTCATGAGGAAGAAAATTACTCCGATCCAAGTTCGAAGTATTGTTGTTAATTGCGTAACATGAGCCCCGCTGTGGATAAATAATATTCTGAATAAATATTGGTACATCTATGGAGGATAAAGAAAGATAAACAATTCATTACACAACTATATGAACCATAGATATCCAAAGACAGTAAACATCTAAATACCATGCTACGAGTGTGTACTGAACTTTATATTGCCATAATTAAATAACAAATAGACACGTGCTCTCAGATGACTTTCTCTACTCCCTCTTGTGCAAACCATTACTTAAAAATACTTAGTCTTTTATTTACATCATTTTAATATAGAATAAACCTTTGTAGAAATTATTATATTACATATTTCCTTATAAATGGAATTGGAATATGGAAATAGAGTTGGTGTTGAGCGATCAAACATTTTAAGATTTCTTTTAATTTAACTTCCTCCAACGTAGGTCATTTTGGACATGTTTAAAAAGGCTGAGTTGAAGCTCAAATGAGCTCAAGGTCCATATAGTTTTAAAGCCGATCACTATGTAATGGTGACATTTATTTAATTTACATAACTGTACATAAAATCGAATAACGATATTCTATATAAAGAAAAGTATTTAAACGTAAAATCAATTGACAGAAATATATGAAAACGATTATCTCCTGTAACAGTTGTTTCGATTTATATTTAGAAAAAGGTTTGAAAAATTTATAAATTTATAAAAGAAAAACAAACAAAATTGTGTAAAAATATATGTAATTTTGTGATTGGCCGTAGTAATAATTGTATTACGTAATGTAGTAACGTAGTAGTAAATCGGCCAATCATATAAAAGTAATATATGGGTTGCGATAATAACGAAGGATTAAATAATCTTATTGTAGAAACCGAAAGAAAATTCGTTTTGCTTTCTGGAACGTCGAAGGGATCGGACGCTTTTTAAATTGCTCGAAAATATTTAAGTTTTAGTTCAATTTGAAGTATTAGATTTATTCCCATCGCAGTATAAAGTTTTGTGATAAGAATTGTAATGGATTTGGTGTTAAAAGAAATAAACAAAAGACTGTTTTCTTATAGAAATTCAAATTAAAAATCTTAATGATTTCTTCACCACCCTTTTAACTTATAGTTTTCATTGCTCGTAAGAATATAACAGAATAATATTAAAAGCTAGCCGAGGAATAATTAAGGATTTTCCTGAGAACTTCGGGGAACACCTTCTTCATCAAGTCATAATATTTTGGACGAAGGTAAGATCGACGAAGTAAGACCAACGATGGGAAACGAGATACCAGCACGAATCTTTCTATATATGCTGCCGCATCTTTGGGCCATCGAAATCCACAACGACGGAGAAATCCTGCTACACTTCACACACACAGACACACACACACACACACGCACACACACACACAAACACAGACACACACACATATTTGCTAATAATGTACAATTCCAAGCAATGACTATGAACTTCAGAAACCCTTCACGATCACTGAATAAATACGTTGTATTTGCCAAACAATATTTCAAAACATGAAACGTTTATCGCAACTGTTTTTAAAATAAAGCAATGGTAAAGAGCTTTTAAGTTTCTTTTTACTTTTTTTCATATACTTGGGAATAATTGAGGTGGGAAGCTTTCTTAGGCTCTTCAAACGGTTGTCTGATTCAATCTTGCAAATTTTTTTCTGGCTTTTACAAAAATAGTTTAAATAGCATTAGCATGTTCATCTATGTCCATTTGTAAATGTGAAGCTGAAATATTATATGTGCCTCTATGTCCAACTGTACATATGAAATGGAAATCTGCTCCCAATTTTTGCTTTTCCATCTAGCTGCACCACGTTTACTTACAGATTCCTTCTTTTCGTTATTTCTATTCACTAGCTTATGCCAACAAGATGAAACAGCATGCATTATGCAGTTTATGTAGTCACCAATAGACTGCACTACAGGAAAAGCAAATAACTTGCATATGCAACTATTTAATTACTTAAAACTGACTGTAAACAAAAGCACATTTCTCTCATGGAAGTCGCCATTATACATAGGAGCAAACACAGGCAGTCAAAACAAGAATGCATCTACAGGTATTCGCTAAGTTTATTGCAAAGAACATAGAATAATCACAGATATTCTGAACTGTTTTGTATTTTCTTAGGTGCAAAAACACTCAAGTTGTGCTGATGACTTTTTATATGGCATTTACGTTTGAATGTTTCTGATTAAACACTTTGTATTGAATACATAGTAATAGTTTACCAAACTGTCTCTAGACAGCAGCACTAAGCTGTGCCGCAAGATGTGACCGCAGTTTTAGATTAAAAGCTGCCGAAAAACAATCAGAATTGGCAAAACCAGGTCGTCACGCTGGATAAGGAAGAAATAGGGCGCTTAAATGGCCACGCCCCGAACATTTAAACCCTGCGCTATACCTTTAAAAATGGCGGAAATAAAAAGTTCTTACAATAATTAAATAAAAAAAGGTATGGAGAAAATTTGTATGTATAACTTTAAAAATTGTAATTTTTTAGAGTTTTGGGCTATTTTTCAGTCCCAGTGTCCCTTAAAAATTTGGTATTTATTTCAATTTCTTTTTGTAATTACGCTATCCTCTCTCTCTCTCTCTCTGTCTGTCTGACACACACACACATCTAAACATCTTGAGAGATATATAGAAAGAAAGCGAGAGGTATAGATGGACAAACGATTATAATTCTAAAAGCAGGTGGAGGCTAATTCAGAAACAAATCTTGAACTAGATCACTTTCTCCCCTACCATAGGTAAGAGGCAACGAAAATATACGTAGTATATTGTATTTATATTGGATATTGGCAGGGTTACTCAGAGAGTAGGCAGAATGGTATATGTAAGATAAAGAGACACTGGTAGCCAAGGTCGTTAAGGCAGGTCTTTATGAACACGGGGTCAAATCAAGTAAGGACTTTCTTCTCAAACTGAAGCTGTTTACAGGTTAACCTTATTCTTCCTAATTGTCAAATGTCAGGAAGGTACTCTAAATTTTGGTCTGGAACGTGACCTTCTAAAGTATCATTTCACTGATCTATCACAAGTGTCCATGGCCTGTGGAGCCAAATGTAGTACGAACGGGCTAATAGCTAATAAAAAATATATTAATTACATTCTAACTGTTCGACAGAAAACAATACCGACGGAAAAAAATAAATAAAAAGATTCGTGCACGCACTAGCGAGTTCTAATTGGTCCAAGAGGTCATATTTGCCACGAGGTTAATTAAAACCACAAACGGTAAAGGTCTTCCCATGTCTATTGCCCTGTGCCGTCAGCTATTCTGTGATCCATAAGGTCACGCTTTCCTGTTTAACTCATTGGCAATAAAACTTGAATGCTCAGAAACGTCCCTGAAACTGGAAATGCTTGAAGGCTTTTTATTATTCCCTCTTTACATATCGATAGCTCTGACTAGTTATTTTTTTCGAAGTGTGTCCTTCATTGCAGTGTGTTATAAATAAAACAAAAATAAAAAATTTAAAGATAAAGGCAAAAATCTTTTACATGCTAAATATATTAGCTTATCATGATTATCAGAAAGATGTAAGTTACGACTAAAACGTATTTTACGTTCCACCCAGATGTATACTGCATATGAATACAGCCATCTATATAGCGTAAACAATTTACGAAATGAGTTCTATATTTCCTTCTGTATAGGTAGCATCGAAAAGAGTAGAAAACACAAGATTTCAAATCAAATCGTGACGGACTGTGTTGAAAGTAACAATTTCATGAGCCTTTACATAAGTGGTAAACAAAATAAAAAGCTCATTTCATGGTAGATATCTGCTGCCACGCTTTCAATAGGGACTGTACATACTTAACACAAAAAATGCATAAAGCAAGACTTCTAGCGAGGTCCTGACAAATAATCACTAGCGGAATGACGTCATTACGTGTCGCTTTCGGTAAACGCCATTGACCGATAGATGTCATCTGGTGACAAACACAACGCAAGATGAATTAGTACGACCTATTTGAAATGACAGTGCTGGTGTTTCAGAGCACGACTTCACACTCTTGCACGTGATGCTGACACCTCAACTAACCTCAATTTTCTTTTATTCCTATACACATCAAGAAAATTACGCAGTATTTTCAAAATTCAACAACGTCTAGGCGATAAGAATTTTAGTGTTGATCTCAGTCGATGGCAGTGTTTTGGTTTCCTATAATGCATGAACTTATGCTGTATAAGGTCATAATGATAATAATAACAATCATCATCAAAATGAATAAATGAATTATTTATTGTGCAAATTCCAAAATGTTACAATTTACAACTTTAGGCTACATTTATTTGTCTTTACCTTGTTGCTACCTTGGCTTTCATTACACCCTGGTCTTCTGCTCTGCAGGTAGCTCTTAACCTCCATGCCTCCTTGTTACTTAACTAGTCCCATTCTTCCTCCCCCTATCCATCTTCCTTTCTTATATTCTGTACACTCCTGGCCCATTTTTCTTTTACTTTCTGTAAGAATTCACCAGTACTTCTTACCTTCTTTTCCTCCTTTCCTGTTAACATTTTTAGAGCTACTATCCTCTTCTCTACTTTCTCCCATTTTTCCATCCAAACCTTTCTCTCCATATTACAACCTCCTCACATTATTTTACATAATGTCCTATGCTTTCTTTTCCACCACACAATTCACAAATTCCCTTTTCACTACCTCTTATCCCTCTTAGGAATATTGTTCCTGTTCTCATCCAAGTTAGCCCTTCTCTCTCATGTCTATTACAGTAACCTACGTATGCTTCTCGTCCCCAGTTTCTTTTCATTTGTTTGTAAAATTGCAATGATTTCATATTTTCTAGACTCCCCACATTTCCTGCCTTTCTATATCTTCTATTTTGAATTTTACCAATTTACCCACATCGCTTGTATTCCTTTCCTCTAATCTCCATATATCTCCCATTCCTACTTTTTCCTTAATTCTTCCTATCTCTGTCCACCAGCTGTTTGAGTTGTCTAATCTTTTTTGCGCTCTGATGCATATATTCACAATTTCCCCTTCTTCTTTGGCCAAGCACTTATTCCACAATGTTATTCTTTCAATTATTATCCCATTTCTTCTTGTTTTTCCTAATTCTACTAAAGCTACTTCCCTAGGTGCTTATCTTGGTAAGCCTAACAGCTCTTTATAAAATCTTCTGTAGTTTTGGTCCACCGTTTTGTTTACCTCTGTGCCCCCCCCCCCAGATCTCCACTGCATACAGCATTTTGGATACCACTAGTGCATCATATATTCTTTCTAACCACTTGGTTGTCATTTCTAGCTTATATTTGCATATTCCTCCCTTCCTTTTGCTTCAATTTTTCTCCTATGTGCTCCCCATAGCTGGATAAGGCTTTTTCCGGGGTTTCCCCTTATCCTGAAAGTCGAATGTCGAGTAACTAAGCTCTATGGACCCTGGACTCATTTGAGCTTCATTTCACCCATTCCATTCATCGTCCGATATAACTTAACGTCGGAGGACGTAAATTACAACAAAAAAAGATAATTGACAGCATAGTTAACAAACAAAATATTTATACTCATTCGAATATCTGCAGCCTATAAACAATAAGACGTTATAAGAACACTTTATTAAAGACTATGTGGAGATAGACTGTTGCTCTTCAGTTGTTTCAACGTCCCACTTTTAAACATCTGACAGTAGATCCAGTTTCCTCTATACCACTTACGTCTGCAACGAAATGTGTTGTGAAACTATTGCTGAAAACTCTTATTGCGATTAAACTAAAGTAGATATAAAAATAAGATTTTTAAGAATAAACTATAATAAACTGGTGTAAATGTAGCATATAAAATTTTTAGGTACAACTCTTTTAATTTTGAATTTCAATGACAGTAGGTATTTTAACATTATTAGCTTATAAACAGGTAGTGGTGGATTTTAAAGCATGGACTTCTGCTTACACTCGAAGAAAGTCATTATAGTTTAACATATTCTCAGTGGTTCATCGCAAGTGTAGTGCTACTTGTTTTACAAGTTTAATGATGTTATTACAGAGCTATATGACATACAAAGGATAGTATTGCGTGCCTAAGTAATTACTTGTTAAGATTCATAAGAACCGGTTTAAACTGCTCTTACACTTCACCTGTTGCAGCAAGCGGTTTATCCGTATATCTTCTTCATTAACACTCCCTCGTTATGTCATATGCTGTACTATTGGGACCAAGCAGTGGTGGCTCGTAATTAAAATTCTAATAGGCAAAGCTATCAACTTCATTTTCATATTTTGACATATGATATTGAAGTAAATTTCGGGAACTCAATATAAGTTCTAATAAAGTTCCAAACTATGTAAAATAATATACAAATCAGATAAGTTTGTTCCATTCCCATGAAGTTCATCACAAATTATCTTTATTTTTGTGTACATTCTATAAACCATTATTAAACAGATTTATTACGCACGTACCACTCACATAGTAGACAGAGAAGGTACTGTATTCCATTAAAAAGTTCTGAACTTTACTTTATATACATGTTGTGAGGTCTCTTGATTCCCAAAAATAGCATTTTTGAAAAATGAGTTGTTCTTTTTTTGTCATTTACATCCTTCAACGTGAAGTCATTTCGGACGATGAATTATGAATGAAATGGGTGAAATGAAGTTTAAATGAGTCCGGGTCCATGGAGCTTAGAGTTACTCGACATTCGTCTTTAAGGATAAGGTAAAACCGCGGAAGAAACATCGAGGCAACTCACCCTGGCCGAGATTCGAACTCGGGACCTCTTGTACGTGAGGCAGACACGCTACGACCTACGTTACCGCGGTGGGTAAGGAATATTTTGTTGAAATTATTCTATTACAACTTCTGAAATTTTCTGAATCTATATTCTAAATTTGGTTGTTCACTGAACAGGTCGGTTTTGTGATACACACACACACACACACACACACACACACACACACACACACACACACACACACACACACACACACACACACACACACATGTCCATGAATACAAATGCTTCCTCTCTCTCTCTTTTTATTTTTACTTTTTTTCTCAAGACCTGCAGTTCAATGAAATCTCGATATTGAATTTATGTGTGAAATGCAGTACTTACCCACACTACGGAATATGTATACATATATAAGACTAGAAAATATTAATTTTGGTATTTTGCCCATAAATGCAGCTTATATATTGAAATTGGATATATATAATACTGCTAATATATATATATATATATATATATATATATATATATATATATATTAGCGGTTACCCCTCAAAAAGGGGTAGGAGATAAATTGGTAACACTGTTTGTTAATACAACGTATGACCATGACCTCTAACGCAGGAGGTCACGTGCTACAGTGTTTATGTGTAAGTCTGAGTTTACCATGTTGTTGGTCACGTAGAATGCTAAGCAGCCAGTTAGCACAATCCCTGTCGTAACTTTAGTAGAGAAAACTGCCTTTTAACGAAGCAGTTTACACTAATAATCGTTACCACATCTCTAATATGGACACTTAACTTACCAATATTTACATCCATAGCCGTCATCACACCAACCCTCACGACTTTTCCTTAATATACACGTGACTTAGGAAAATGAGTGTGTTCGCCTATTCCTTCATTAATTTTTCAAGGTCTTTTATTATATCCTGATTGGGTAGATTCTGGGTAAAGGAAAAGCAAACGTATTTTATGTAGGGGAAGGTCGTGCAGTATCGGAGGGTTAAGTTTTTTGACTTTACTCTGTAGCTGTGGTGGTTAATCGGATTCTTACTATATTATTCTCTTCCCTCAAGGCATGTTCTATAGATAGTATAATGTAATAATTTTTATGTTTTATTTATAGTACTTTATTAAATCGAAAGTAAAAACGCTAGAATTATAAGGCTTGTAGAAAGTATCTTGCAGTATCGGCCACTGACTTTTCTGTTACAATATAGATTGTCAATGACACATTGCACTGCCACATATAGAACAATAGTAGAATACAAAAGCATGAGAACTTATTGTCACTATTTCTGCTCAGTTCACAAATGTTTAGCTCACTGGTTTACAGAGATCGCAAATATAGCGCTGCTATAGGCCTCAGAACATCTTCCGTGCGCCAAGAAGTACACTAACCACCATCAAGCACTCAGAGCAAACAACTGAAGAGAGAAAGAAGATATCCAACTATTGAGCACGTGGATACACAAGCTTGCTACTGCTTACTGGAAACGTCTGCCACATGGAGACGAAAAGGGAAATCACAGCAGTGGCCGGTACTTCATGCCGGCCGACAATGCACAACTCTCCCCTATACCTTGACTTTGATAGCGGCTGTTTGTGTTAGACTTGTAGACGGCACATTTTGATTACATTATTTGATTTAAGCTACCACATGATAACGTAAGATAAAAGGTAAAGGTTTACACAAGCAAATGTGAATTTTTACTGTTACAGAATTATAATAGTACTAAATGAAAAATGATACCAGGCATCTCCGTAAAATAATGCCTCCAAGGCACTGGAGCCGTGAGGAACGCTATTACCCGAGATCCGGCAGCACTGGCGTGTAGATTGGTTTCAACCCTTTAAGAAGAAGAAAACGAAATATCAATCAAAACCTACTAAAAATTTCCTTCACTAAATCCTAAAGTGTAACCTAGAAAATATTCTAAATACCTTCTCCACTACTGCGTCATCGTCCACTAGCATTTCTGTAAAGCTGGCCGGCAGCTGCAGAGACGTCCTAAGGTCTGCTAGGTGAAAACACTCTAGCAGCACGTGTCGTACAGACAGAGCTTCATTGCAAAACGGACACAGCGGAAAAGGCTCCCTTTTAAATAGAAAACTATGAGTAAAAAAGCAGTGCCCAATAGGTAACCGAGCCAAACTCACCTCCTCGCGACGAGATGACCGACAGGAGGTAACACAGGGAATCGGAAGTTCTTTGACAGATCTAAGTTTATTATTGCGGAGAGCGGACCACTCTTCCTGACAGCAGGTTTGCACAGCTCTCCGCAATACGGCCTTAAAATCTTCCGATGTCGCAAATGGTACTCGAACCCTGGGCTTCATGGTAGCCGTCTTGGCTGCCGAATCCGCCATTTCATTCCCCACAAGCCTACGTGACCAGGGATCTATGCACACACCACCTTAACGCCAGAAACGTGTAAAACGTGGAGGGCATCCTGGATACGCTGCACAATAGGGTGGTAGTTGTACAGCTGCCGTAGGCTTTGAAGTGCACTGAGGGAATCACTTAGGATTAAACAGTTCCCCAACTTTCGTCGACGTACGTGTAAAATGGCCCGGTATGTTGCATAAAGCTCTGCTAGAAGTGCTAGTGTGGAATCCGAATGTATACTGTTCGGCTCCACACACGTAAGCACAACCAACACCATTTGAGTTCTTGGAGCCATCAGTATAAATTATAAAATGGTCCTCATATCGCGATAAAAATTTTAAAAAACAGTGCGGATACTAGACATAGACATGGTAGATTTATCATATTTAGTCATGCCCAGATCAACGTGGGACGCTCTGCACAACCAAGGAGGTCGTCCATGACGAACAGCGTTCTGGTCGGGCTTCGGTTTCAGCCGAAACAATTGCAAAAGTAGAGCAAGAGATGTTTAAAGATCAGCGTGTGATAGTTCGCGACCTGTGCGAACTTATCCCAGAAGTCATTAAGACCACGACTGACAAGATTTTGACCGAACATTTGCATTATCGCAAGGCTGATCTCCTGGCCCAGTTCGGATGGGACATCCTTACCCATCCCCCCTACAGTCCAGACTTAGCACCTAGTGATTGTCATCTTTTTCCTGAGTAGAAGTTATACCTGGGTGGAACACATTTCCAGACCGACGATGATTTGAAAAACGAGGTTGAGCGCTACCTGCGCAACTTGGCGGGAGAGTGCTATGACAAGGGTATACAAAAACTGCCACAGCGCATGCAAAAGTACATCGATCGCAATAGTGATTACGTTGCAAAATAGCTTTAGGTTTCGCCTTTCCATCACTGCAACATTCATTGACAATAAACATATTTTCTATATTAAATAAAATCGGAGACCTTATTTTACGGACTCGGCTCTTATATTACAAAATTGTTTTGCTGTTGACAGCCATACATTACATGTGAAAATAAGATGTATCATATGTGTATCAAATCATCAAAAGTAGAGTTGTAAAGTAAATGCAGATTCTGGGTACTGCACTCAGAATCCGTTATTGCTTTACTTTCTTTCTTTTCCAGTAATGTAAAGAAATCGGAATGTCAAAGCGATCAATAAGGAAAACAGTTGTTAAAAGTTTTGACTATCGCTAGGCCCACTGTATTCCGCTATTGCCATTTTACCTACAAGGAAATACCTAATAACAGCATTTCTGCGAATTTTTACCTTAGTTAGGTTTAGAAAACTTCAGAACAAGCATGTTGAATAGTTTTTTGGGACTGTGGGCAGAAAAAGCCAAATAAATATAATATATCATCTTTTTTATTTGCTTAATGGGAGACCAATATTGTAATTTTAGCGGGACAGAACCCTTCAATAAATTTCTCATGGCAGGAAACCCCAACTTTGTTATTTGGGGTAGGGGGAATTGAAGGAACCTTATAGTTCACTTAATCGAGCGCCTGTGTAAGTGCATTTGGAGAAAAGGAAGAATTGAAAATACGATAACATCGATCATCGTCTACACCCAAATTTTACAATCGATTAAACGATATATATAGGGAATTACATTACACTATTTACATCTCAGATAAAATGTTGCAAGTGTCCTCCACCAGCCTCTATACATGTTTGTCCTCGTCTCACCATATTCTCTGAAGTTTTACGGAGATGCTATCGAATTGAGCGTCGTCGCCAATGTTACTTATTTCGGTTCGAAAGGATTCCTTGAGAACATCAGATGTCCGTGGCCTATTCTTGTACACTCAATTGTTTAGATACCCCCACAAAAATCCAGCGAGGTTAGGTCAGGTGATCTGGGGAGCCATAGACTTTTTGAGATTATTCGATTATCAAAGAAACTGGTTACTAGTTCTATGGTGTCTTAGAGGCATGACACGCTGCTGCATCTTGCTGGAAATAACCTTCTCTCAATTCAATATCATCTCCGTAAAACTTCAGAGAATATAGTGAGATGAGTACAAACATGTATAGATGCTGGTGGAGGACACTTCCAATATTATCTCTGAGACATAAATAGTGTAATGTAATCTCCCAATTGTGTATTATTTTCTCCCAAAGTTGCACGTGTGTCCCATTATTGGTTCAAAAGTTATGGTCTATTGTAGTGGTTCAGGTTTATTTGGATCGCACTGTCGTACGTGCACAAAAATAAAAATAAGAGCAGCCTCTTCTCTTTCATACGTTAAAGATAAAATTAGATGCCGGGCAACAAAATTCTAAGCAGCTTTGGAACCAACGTGAACACAATTTGTAAAATTGCAAATTTTTAGAGACAATTTTGTACAGAGCTGTTCCACCCACATCTGGAAATTCCATTGCTAAAGTGGAAATTGTGAATCACCGATTTTCGCGGATCTTTTCATACACGGCACTGACCAAATCCTCTGTGATCACTGATGGCTGGCCTGATCGCGGTTCATTATGGACATTGTGGCGTCCGCCTTTGAGAGCTAGAACCCATTACGCTCTTTCCTGTCACTCATCGTACTGGAGCCTTACACTTCACTGATCTGACGATGAATGTCCGCTACGGAAATGTCCCTTGCCGTAAAAATCAAATCATAGAGCGTATTGCAGTAGGCGAGCCGCTCAATTGTTTAAAATACATTTAACTGTGACTAGCAGACCAGCAGACCAGCAGAAGGATCGAGTCGTCCAAGTTTACCTGGACGGAATGGTTTCGCCCAGCACCTAGCCGCTTACTGCGGCTTTATCTGGGTGGTGTAGTAATCTTCTGTCTTTTGTCTCAAGCGTTTATGTCGGGGCATAGGTTTCTCTGATCTGTTGGATTAAGCCGCCCAGGCTACCGCCTGGGGTATATATTCCCAAGGCCGTCTTCACCCGACTCTCCGCTTAAAGAAGGTCGGAATGAAGATAGCACGATCAGAGGGGATAGGAAGCTATGTGGGGAAATTATCTAAACCCATTTCTGGTTCTGGTGTTTTCAGTGTGATGGAGAGAACCCCGTCTGGCTAATAGCCCATGGCGTCCTTGGGGAGTTTGTACCTCCTCCTCCTGCTAGGAGCTCTGTGGTCATACCGACCCAGGGTGTTGACCAGCTGGTTGGAATGTGTAGACAGTTTTTGATGGAGGGTTCGAGATCTCTCTCTTACCATGTCCTCTATGTAAGGGATTTGGGAGTATTCATGTAAGATGTGCGTAGGGAATCTACGCCCAGCACCGTAGATCATCCTTAACGCCCGATTCTGCACGATTTGCAGTCTGCGGATTGTGGTCGGAGCCGCCAATCCCCAGACCTCGCACCCATACAGAATCATGGGTGGAATAATCGCACGGTACAGACGTAGTTTGAGGTGTGCAGGCATGTTGGACCTGAAAATGGGGTACAACTGCCTGAGTGCAACATGGCCTAGTCCCGCCTTAGCCCTGACATGGGGAGTGAAGTTTAGCCCGCGATCAAGTAGGACAACCAGGTATTTAGCCGAGGAAACCCATGGGATTTGCCTCTGCCTCAGCCTCAGCGTTCCCGTCGGTCGCCAGCGTCTGACCTTAGCCAGCAGAAGAGCTGAGCTCTTCCCTGGACTAATTGCCATCCTCCACTTCTCACTCCAGCGGCCGATCGCTCTGAGCTGTCGCTGCAGAGGCGGGAAGCAGAACTTGACATTTTTATTACGCGCCATAATGAGAACGTCGTCCGCATACTGGCACGTAACTGTCTGTGGCTCAGTAGGGAAGTCAGACATGTAGGCCGCGAAGAGCAACGGTGATAGTACACTACCCTCCGGGACCCCCGCAGCTATGGGTCTGACACTGGAAAGCTTTCCTTCCACTCTCACCCTGAATGTGCGATCCCGAAGGAAGCTGCTGATCAGAGCAAGATAGGGAGGAGGGATGTTAACTTTCTTGAGCTTGTACAGTAGACCCTGGTGCCAGGTTGTCGCAAAGGCCTTTTCCACGTCCAACAGAACCGCAATGGTTTTGAAGTTCTCCTGGAATCCCAGGGTTACCTTCTCAACCAATCGAAGCAACTGCATGGTCGTGGAGTGCCCCCGTCGAAAACGGAACTGGTGATCCGGAAGGAGTTGCCTGTCCTCAAAAAGAGGTGTCAAGCGGGCTAGGAGCAGTCGTTCAAGCATTTTTGAGACAACTGGGAGAATACTAATTGATCGGTAGTTGCAAGGAAAGACCGGATCCTTGGCGGGTTTCAAGAAGCACACCACCCGCGCCTCCTTCCAGAATATCGGGAAGTAGCGTAGGTGAAAGCATGCATTGAATATCCTCGTCAAGTGAATGACAGCCCTCTTGGGAAGGTGCTGGAGCATGGTCGCTGTGACGCCATCATGTCCAGGAGATTTGTTAGGTTTGAGCTTTTTGATTTCAGAAGCCACCATTTTAGGGGTGACTATAGGAATATGGATCTCCGCGTGTCTCGGTGGTGGGTCCTCGTAGAGGAACTCCACCTCCGCCTCCACGTGTTCAGTAAAGTCCTCGTCTTGGGGGTCCTCCCTTGGTTCGAATTGGCACTCCAGATAGTCTGCGAACGCTGTGGCTTTCTCGTGTGGTTCAAAGGCGAGCCTCCCACGAGTGCCATGCAATGGATGCTGGTACAGAGTTTTGTCTTGGCGTAAGGACTTGATTATTCGTCATGGTTTCTTTTATTGAAGGTTGGTGTTCTGCATGGTGTTTTCCCAGGTGGCGGCTCGATGAGCTCGAAGCAGTCTTCTTACCAGGGATTTTAACCGCTGGTAGACTGCGCCTATCCTGGGATGGCGAAATCGTTGCCACAGCCTCCGTACGGTAGCTTTGGCTTTTATCAGCTGCCGAATCTCGTTGACTATTAACATCACACTGCACCGCTACCAATGCGAATGGTATTGTTTACGCGCAAGGCATGCCGGGAGTTGATGCGCATGCGTGTTTCAATGTTCACTTGAAATTCGATGAGCTACAGGGAATCGGACCTTACATGTTTTACGAATAAACCTCGTAATATTAACAGTGAACTGACGATCGACTGCCACCCTTGGTTGTTGACCTTAAAAAGCAAATTACTTGCAGCTTTTACCCTGTTTCATAAATTAAATATTAGGTAATCAAAATCAAGTAAACTGTAAGATTTAGTGGCTAAACATAATTACTGGGCGAGTCAATAAAGACTGAGATTTTTAAACATATAAAATACACTAACCTTGGTCCACACTGATGTGGTCTTCTGTACGGAGTTTGTCATGTTGCACACACTGAAAGTCGCACTTCCTTGTATTCTTTACTATTTCTCACAATAATACACACCATTAATTTAATTTCTAAATCAAGATTATTATTGTGTTTGTGACTCAGCGGCATTTTCATATCTTTTGCAGTAAATACACGAAAACTGTGATCAGACAGTGAATTCCATAGAGAATTGTTTTCTTTCATAATATGAGTTGATAGGTTTGTAAAATTAGAAGTGTACCTTGCAGATATTCAAAATTCTCTTTATTACACGTAAAAATACGCTTTGTACAGCCCTGCCAGCAGCAGAATTACGTAACATACACAAACGCACCTTCAAGGTCGCCTGCCACACGTCCACACAGCTGCACACTCAATTCACTGACTAGCATAACTCAACTCGAGCAAGTCTGTCTGACCAGCAGATCAGCAGAAGATGCGAGTCGCCCAGGAGGGTGTGTGCGCCAAGTGCTGGCTGCGATCTTCCGCCTGCCTGAGAGGCATCTCAGCACAGTCCGCTTGACTGGCTAGAGGGAAAGCCACAATGTTGAGGTATATTTTATAACAAGCTCATTTCTGGGCTTAGGGTACAGTGTCAGGCGAAAGTGGCCCCGCTCAGCTTAGCTCACCCAAAGCGTCTTTGGACAGCAGATAACTAGGTCTACGGCGACAGACCCTATAGACGTAACGGCCAAGGTTATTCAGCAGATTATTGGGATGGGAGTCTAGCTTATTGTAGATGGTAGGGCATCTCTCCCGCACTATATCTCTCTCTACAATATATGGGACTCCGGAGTAAGTCTGAAGGATATGGGACGGGAATCTAAGTCCAGTATCGTATATAATTCGCAGCGCCCTGTTCTGGACGCGCTGCAGCCTACGTATAGTGGTCGGAGACGCTGATCCTCAGACTTCGCAGCCGTACAGAATCAGGGGCGGGATAAACACCCGATACAGGCGTTGTTTCAGGTGTGTTGGCATGGAGGATTTAAAGACAGGGTACAAATGCCTAAGTGCTGCATGCCCTGGTCCGGCTTTGACCCGGACGTGAGGGACGTAGGTGAGGCCGCGATCGAGCAGGACGCCGAGGTATTTGGCAGAGGGAACCCAGGGGATTTGCCTCTGTCTCAACCTCAGCGACTAATTCAGTCACCTATCTCGGACCTTAGCCAAAAGAAGAGCGGAGACCTCTCCTGGGCTAATGGCCATCCTCAACCTCTCAATTCAGCGGCCGATGGCTCGGAGCTGACGCTGTAGCGGAAGATAGCAATACTGCCCATGACCATGAGGTGCTAGCTGACTGTATATGGCCAGAAGGTTTTTGCTGCCTGCCCACCCGTTAAGGGTTTTACCGCAGGTAAGGTATTTGAACGGGATTTTGTAGGATGGATATGGTGTAGGTTATGAGATTTGAAGAATTTTGTGAGGTTACAATTTGAACCTTCGGGATGAAAGGACAGGATGCAATACCCAGCACCCTGGTGTTTTTAATTTAGTTTAGGTTGGGGAGAATTTTGTTGCCAAACAACTTAGGCGATTATGTGGAGCTCAGCTTTAACTGCTGTTAGGACTAGCTCCTGGGTTATTTTGGGTGCCCACATGCCATGCGGGGGACCCGATGTTGTCTAGAATGGCGTATAGTGGGGTCATAATCTCCCAGTGATCTAACAAGGGCGCTTCTATGAGTTGGTAAAGTTTCGTAGAATTTTAATGCCCGGCGCCTAACTTCGTCTTCCACATATGGAAGTCCCGAGGCTTCGTGAAGCAACCTGGTAGGAAAATAGCGACCCACAGAACACATAGACCGTATCCCTCTATTCTGTGCACGTTGAAGTCATGCCAACCAGCTATCTGCGGCCATGACCCAGATCTCACAGGCATATAGCATCACGAGGATTACCAGCGCTCGGAAGAGGTATAACCTCAGGCCAGCGGCACCGAGCTCGACCCCAGCATAGGATACGGGGAAGCGATAGCTCCCTGCACCCTTGCCGCTAAGTCTCTGATGTGTTGGCGAAAGGTTAGGCCACTATCCAATGTTACTCCAAGGTATCGGACAGAGTTAGTCCACTCTATCCTTCGACCACGGAAGCTGAATTTGGGGCAGTCTGCGGGGGTGTGGCGCTTTGTGAAAAGAATGGCGTGGCTTTTGTACGGATTTACGGACATCCGCCAACGCCGGCACCACTGCTGTGTGAGACGGAGGTGTCTCTGTATGGGGTTGAAGGCCCTGAGTATGAGGCAATACTGACGCGCCCCTTGCCGCTTTGTTTCTCGAAAGTTGCTGAAGCTTCATGGCCTTCCGCGATGGCAAGAGAATGAAAGAACTATCCAGGCATCTTTCTATCTCTCCCCCCGCTTCCCTCTCTCTCTCGACAAGCGCCCATCTCCGCGTTCACGCTCTGGCAGCAGCCCGCCGCAAAACAATGCCTCGCAGCAATAATGTTACGCATAGGTACCATATTCTTGCCAATCTCTCAGGCTTTCCGATGTTCTACTTACGCAATAATACTTCTAATTCATTTCTTTAAATTACTTTTTTTAAAGTTAAATTCAAGTAAACTTTAATGTATAAAATATATATTGCTGATAATTTTTGTTATTTCAAATAAAAGAAACATTGCGGAATCACCACCAAAATATCGGAAAAGTTCCAGCGAAATTTTTGAAGTATCATTTGTTGTCGATACCATGCAAATATCGTAAGCATCGAGGACCCATCCACACTCATCATATTTAATATAGTTCACGCACACAGATCTAATCAAGTAAGCTAACCACACAGTAAGTTAGGTTAGATTATAAGCGCTGAATATAGGAAATTTAGTTTCCAACCCGACAGCACCAACGGGAAATGGATCATTAAAACGTTATTTTGCAGCCTCAGTATATTAACTGCCATTGCAGACATCTCAACACTTCTATACTTGCAAAGTCAGAGAACTGTTCAATAAAGAGTGATCATAATTTTTATTGGACAACGTAACTTTACTCATCCTCATAATTTTGATGGTCCTTCTCAAAATAGTCTCCCCTGAAAGCGATGCACTTGCCCCAGCTTTTCTGCCAGTCTTCAAAGACATACTGGAAACCATTTTTGAGAGATCCTTCAAAATCACCTCCGCAGCCTTCACCACTGCTTCTGATGATGTATAATGCCTCCCACGAAGACGTTTCTTCAAGTTAGGGAATAGAAAAAAGTCACAGGGGGCTAAATCCGGACTATAGGGAGCGTGAGGGATTGATTTTTCCAAGATATTCAGCAACATCATTGGCAATATGCGGCCGCGCATTATAGTGATGCAGCATCCAGCTCGCTTCACTGAAATGTGGTATTTTGCGCCTGATATAGACTTGCAATGTTTTCAGAACATCCCTGTAGTATTGCCCAGATACTGGCGTGTGTACAAGTACAATATGCTGATGAACCATTCCATGAATATCAAAGAATGAGATGACCATAACTTTCCAGCAGAAGCGACCGCTTTTGCCTTTAGGGGGTTGGTGATGAAGGAGATTTCCACACTGAGTTTTGCTGTTTGCTGTCAGGATCAAAATGATGTAGCCAAGTTTCATCAGCAGTGATTACGTTTGAAAGTACCTCCCGATCTTTCTATAACATCAACTTTAACTGCATGTAGACCTGCATGCGAATGTCTCTTTGTTCGGGAATCAACAGTCTTAGAAACCCATCGCGGACATTCACGTCTCATGTGTAATGTTTCTCTCACCCACGTGTGGTAGGCACCCAATGAAATGTTCAGTATTTCAGAAAGTGGTATTAAGGTAATTCGTCGATCCTCTCTCACAATGGCAGCAGCAGTGTTGATGTTTTCCTCCATAAGAGCAGTAACTGGAGCACCGGGACCACCTTCCTTTGAAATTGATTGTCTCCCCTCTTTAAAAATTTTAAACCACCTTCAAGCTGTGCTGTAGGAAAGAACAGACTCTCCATAGGCCTCCTATAACATTGTATAGGCCTCAACTGAATATTTGTTGAGACGAAAGCAGAATTTCAAAGCCGCATATTGTTCCTCGCGTGTTACTGCCATTGCAGTGGTAGGCGATACTGAACATATCTGAACTTGCCTGGTTCTCACAGGCGGAAACCCGGAGTACCAACAATGAAACTACAGCGGCATGTTTGTTTCACATTAAGCTGACACAATATAATAAGATTGAAGTTTAGTGCGAAAAATTATTACCGTAAAAAATTGTGAACATTCTTTATGAAACAACCCTCGTATTTAAGCTATTTTTGTGTACAGTATACAGCAGTAAAAGTGAATTGTAAGGATTCATGAATTTATTGTAAAATGGGCATTATATTACGTTGGGTTGTACCCTCCCAAATGTTATGGTGCATTCTCCAGTAAATAATCATCATTCCTAAATTTTCTAAGAGCCCAATAAGAATTATTTATTTCCTTTTATATGTTGCTGAAAAGCTTCGTAAAAGGTATGTCTTCTGGTATTATAGTAACTATTGTGATGGAGATAAACAATAAAAGCTAACCATGACATGAAACTTAAAATCAATAAATATTTACAGCAAAAATTTTCAAAATATCTTAGATGTGGTGTATTTGGGGAGGGGATCCGTCCCCTTCAGCAGTTGTGGTGCGGGCGCTGTGGACCCTTAGCACTCGTGGTACCTCTGACGTTACTAGAGGAACCTCGGGCCGAACATCCGAGCCCCTTTCGTACGGGAGTTGTTTGGATTGGGTTGGACTCGAGCGGGCAGTGTATTCCCGACACCAGCGGGAGATTGGGTACTTCCGGCCAGGCTTCGGCCGCTCAGAGGGGACAGAGGGTTACCTAAGAAGTCCCGGGTGCCAGCCTGTAGAACTAGCAGAATGTGTGTTAGATCACCAGGCGACCCCACTGATGTTTTCGGTAGTCTTCCCTGTGGGGTTGACACGCGTAAATGGCGTATCCACTTCCATCCCGTCTTGATGTTGTCGATGGGCGGAGCTTTATAGACCCTAAGTATTGCCCTAATGGAAAGCACTCCGGAGTCCTGCATCCTCTCCCGGGAGTCAGAGACCGGCGTCTTCGGACGTTTGGAGTAGTGCTGAGTTTAACATTTAACATTTGTGTTTCACATTTCAAGGCACACTGTAGTATGCCTTAGCTCAGTATATTATGAATAATGATTTTGTAGGTTCTGAACATCTAAGCCCTTGATTATTGAGGTCCCATAATTGATTTCCAGAAACTATCATTCAATATGCCACATTATATCTTAAAGTGTGAATTGTAATGCAGATTACCTTCATTTTGTATACAGAATTAACAAACTTCAACTGTTAACAGTTGTATTCAATAATAAATTGTAACGCAGAGGAGCTCCCTGAAAAGAATTCGCCTCCTTACACAGTGGGATAAGCACCGCGAATTTTTGTGATTTATGATGATGATGATAATAATAACAATAATAATGGTAATAATAATAATAATAATAATAATAATAATAATAATAATAATAATAATAATAATAATAATAATAATAATAATAATAATAATAATAATAATAATAATAATAATAATAATAATAATAATAATAATAATAATAATAATAATAATAATAATAATAATAATAATAATAATAATAATAATAATAATAATAATAATAATAATAATAATAATAATAATAATAATAATAATAATAATAATAATAATAATAATAATAATAATAATAATAATAATAATAATAATAATAATAATAATAATAATAATAATAATAATAATAATAATAATAATAATAATAATAATAATAATAATAATAATAATAATAATAATAATAATAATAATAATAATAATAATAATAATAATAATAATAATAATAATAATAATAATAATAATAATAATAATAATAATAATAATAATAATAATAATAATAATAATAATAATAATAATAATAATAATAATAATAATAATAATAATAATAATAATAATAATAATAATAATAATAATAATAATAATAATAATAATAATAATAATAATAATAATAATAATAATAATAATAATAATAATAATAATAATAATAATAATAATAATAATAATAATAATAATAATAATAATAATAATAATAATAATAATATTTAATAATGAAAAGCATTAACGAATTTCTTTAACTAGTTGAATTAATTAAATAGCATGTACCATATACCACAAAAATCTCATAAAACTCTTTACGTCCATTTCCAGAAATGTTCATTCTCAAATACTTTGGACTATCACTTTGTCAAAATAAATGCGTGTTCTGCAGTTTTCGGGCGGAAGAATTGGGAAGGCAGAAACTCGTCTTCATAAATAGCCTGGAGATTGAATGTAAACGTGAGGTGTGTATAAATTTCTTCGTGACACTGTGGTATTTTAAGTATCATAATTCTATATAATTTACATTTAACCAGACAACTATTCAAAAGGAAAAGGAAATACTTTTCTACAATAAGTATATTACAGTAGCGACGATAGTTACGTGCCGGTTACCTACTTTCTTCGCGCACTGGAGAGAGTCTATGCCCAAACGTCACTTGCATCTTCTCCTAGCGCTAGAAGATGGAAGACAATGCAGCAAGGCCATATTTCACAGACTCGTCTTTAGTAAAACGCATACCTTAAGATATAAGAATATTTGCTCATCTTAGCCACTGAGAAATAACAGATCTTTTTTTACTGTTTTCCTTCTTTGCTTTCACAAATGTTTTAATTTACAGGAAAATAAAAATCTGGGGTGATGCCTTTGTGGCTTGTAGCGCATGGAAGAGAGTTAACTGATTCTCGTATGAAAATATGTTTCATCTTCATAGATAACCGATCTTCCTTTGTCTCTAAGCCTTTGTATGGCACGTAAATTTGACACGCGAATTTCTCATACACCTTTGCTATAACAGGACCCTGTTGTTCCTTGTTTTCTTCCACTTGAAACCTATGCCACATAAGATAGTTTTTAAACTAGTGATTCCTCCTTTAAAGTTAATGGAATATTGATGTTTCAGGACTCCCAAATTTTGACAGTTGGTACAGTTTTCACCTGAATATACAAATTGTAAATTGTTTGGCGAATTACACACCTATCAAAGTCATCAATGACAGTGATTGTTTCTGGTACACGATGTACTATTCAGATGTTTCAGAGGAGGTCACTTGTGCCTCACATTTCTCCCCTTCTTTAACTATTTTACGAATTGTTCTCTCAGATACTTTTGTTGCTTCTCTCACCCTCCCTTGCATTTTATTAGTATATTGCCAGAAACTGCTTTTCGTTTCAGAATAGGTTGATATTATTAATAACTTTGCGGTTTGGCTGTGAAGTGATTTTCCACCAAATTTGCTTTGAATTGGAGGCATTTTAATCTAAATAAGAAAATATATAAAAGCACACAGTCCTGTGGACTCAAGACGAATTGTTCTCTCAGATACTTTTGTTGCTTCTCTCACCCTCCCTTGCATTTTATTAGTATATTGCCAGAAACTGCTTTTCGTTTCAGAATAGGTTGATATTATTAATAACTTTGCGGTTTGGCTGTGAAGTGATTTTCCACCAAGTTTGCTTTGAATTGGAGGCATTTTAATCTAAATAAGAAAATATATAAAAGCACACAGTCCTGTGGACTCAAGACGGGATGGAAGTGGATACGCCACTTACACGCGCCAACTCCAAAATGGGAAGGTTACCGATATGACCTCGGTGGGTCCGCCTGGGATCCAGCACACCTTCTACTAGCTATGCTGGCTAGTACGCGGGAATATTAATAGCTTCCCTCAACCCCGTCCGGAGACGTACCCGATCACCCTTCGAGTCCAACCCAATTCGAACAACTCCCAATCAGGAAGGGGCTCGAATGTTCGGCTCGAGGTTCTTCTAGTAACTTCAGAGGTACCACGAGTGCTAGGAGTCCGAGCGCCAGCACCACGGCTGCTGAAGGGGACGGATCTCTTTCCTACGGGACACACATACACACAGACATTTCATGCCAGACGATCTACTCCTATTAGTGCTGAATCCGTAGGACCAAGCATCCGGGCCTCCTTCTACCAGGGAGTTACGGAGCTGTCCCGAAAGAGCGTCCGGCGCCTCCGTGGGGCTTTCCATAGGGTAAGACCTAGAGACTAACAAGGCCCCCCCCCATCTGGTCCTGTGGACTCAAGACGGGATGGAAGTGGATACGCCACTTACGCGAGCCAACTCCAAAATGGGAAGGCTACCGATATGACCTCGGTGAGGCCGCCTGGTGATCTAGCACACCTAGTTATGCTGGCTAGTACGCGGGAATATTAATGCTTTCCCCAACCTCCTCCGAAGATGTACCCGATCTCCCACGGGTATCGGGAACAACTGCCCCCTCGAGTCCAACCCAATCCGAACAACTCCCAATCAGGGAGGCGCTCGAATATTCGGCCCGAGGTTCCTCTTCAGAGATACCACGAGTGCTGGGAGTCCGCAGCGCCCGTTCCACGGCTGCTGAAGGGCACGGACCACCTCCCCTACGGGGAACACATACAGGCAAAACGCTAATCACCAGTGCGATTAAGAATCACAATTTCTAAAAATTTAAAATCTTAACGTGACGGCACCGAAGCGTTAGAAATTACCCAGTCAAACCTCTCCGCGATACTGACCATCAGTGTACTGCGCATGACCGTGAGTGTAGGCTCAGCAACTGGATTCTAAACGACTGCGCATACGGTCTCCACCGGCACAGAACCATCGTCCGCACTGTACACAAAATATTACAGAATTTAACCTCAATATAATAACGACATTAAACTGTTTAAAAAGTATCATTATTCTTAATCGATCACTATAATTAATATATTAGAAGCTGAGGCCTCCGAATAATCTGTGCCACTACAATAAACATAAAATCAGTCTTTTCACAGCACAACCAAAACCATCTTTTAACCGAGCTGTAAAAAGAAATAAAGCAAATTCCACCCACAACTAAGAGACAGAATACACTGAAAGTGCCCAAACTATAGAAGTATGCTTTTGTAATTTGTTAAAGTGACTTAGTGACTTTGTTTATTTATGAAGAAGAAATATAAACATTAAGGAGTAAATTGACGTCATAAATTTACCTGAATCTATTTTACTGTCTATTCAACATTTTCAGTCCTTAGAACAATGTTTCTTTACTCTGTGTTCTAGATAATAATTTCACAAATTTGAATTTGGTAATATACCGGTAGGTATGGGAAAATTACTTTATTTAGATTTAATAGAAGTTCTATCAAGGGACTGCATTACGAATATCGTATGTGATAGCAGACGCAAAATGTAAATGTCAATTTCTTGTTCATAATCTAGACACAGTAGAGAAGAATGTTAAGTATGACCATTAAGAACTATAAGACATTTTCTTTGTAATTGGTATAAGTTCATTCTTCATCATTTACTCTAGAAGTCCTTAAGTTCACTTTGATGGAACTTTATGGACACACTGTATTGTTTGCATGTTTTGGGGTTATGAAACGTCCTGTAGAACGCCCTCCTAGATTCCACTTCAGACTGTTACAGAAGGTCGTGCTGGAGTGACCTCCTCGTCTGTATCCGCTCTTTTTAATTTGATAAAGATGAGTCGCAGCAAATGAAGCTGGCAAGCCATGGAGACACGCGACATTCCCGTCTTTTGTCCTTTTATCCCACTTACTGCATTACATGAATACATAATTTTCGCGTAAAATGCGCAATTAGTTCTTGCACTCTGCCAATTGTTATGGAGAGGCACATCTGTTTCTAAGATATGCTTTTAGCCTACATTCTTATAAAATACTGCGAATTTTGCTCCTTAGGTCGACCAGGAACTGCGTCCAGTAAACCTTGAGAGCTGTAGGAAATGCTCTCTTACACCCACCGTCACTTAACTTTCACTGAATTTGAATTATAAACAAAATACGATATAAAACATCAGCGCTAAGGCTTGGCAGGGACATATATTGTAATATGTTATAATATGAAACTTGAAAACTTAAGTTTTGGAGATTTGACTGGCCAGATACTTGAATATTCCAGATCCTATGACAATGGTAAACAGCGACAAACCTCTGGGGAACCGGCGAATGACCTGCCTATACAAACACTTCATACCCAGAAAGACAATAGCGTCACGTAAACATTCAACAACCGCTAGCATAATCATTAGCAATTTTCAATTCGAGCAATTGGTAGTATGATTCACCACATGGATGGTAGAGAAGTCGTGAACTGTAGGCCAGAGGTTCAGCTCTTGCCGGGACTCTCCTTCTTGACTGAGGTGTTTCCATTCTCATAAGTGCAGGAAAGATATTCTGTACTTAAAACCTGACATATTTTCTTCCAAAACTTCCTTTGTCAATTATAACTACACTTCTTGATTGCCAGTGTCCAACATCTGTGTTTCGTATGCAGTATGAATAGATGTGTAACATTACCGCCCCCACCCAATAGAAAAATACCTGGCAGAGTTTAAGTTGATTGGATTGTATGCAATCCTTGTTAGCTTTTAAATGACAATGGCAGAGACTCAGCTTCTGGCTGGAGCGGGAGAAATTTTCTTTAATTATATTCAGCTCTACCCACTGCAAACTCCATGAGTATAACAAATTAGTTGCTTAATTCGGAGAAAGGGACTACACAAACGAAACAAAAAGGGAGTGTTAGGGAGATCACTTTCTCTATTTAACTTCTAACAACAATCACACACAGACTTGATTTTAGAAGAGTAAACTAATGCTTTTGCAAACTCCTATATCTCTTAAATTTATACTAATATCATAAACTGAGCTTGTATGCGCGCGTTTTATAACTGTTTCGTTTTGAAAAGCACAAATATTCTTATATACATGGACTAAAAACATCTAATTTCAATGGATAAAGACATAAAAGGAATAAAAAACTCTTGTTGTGAGTGCTAAGGAGTACAACACTGTTGCAGTATTCTACAGAGCATTATTTCCCAAACGGAATCTATAAAATCTTTCATGAACACCTCTACATCAATCGTGCACTTCTATCCGCCAAAAAACTTAGCCCCACAAACTTAAATAATGCATTGATCTCTGACGTGCAAGGAAGCATCGTGAAGTTCGTATTTGGAAAACACTCGGGGATGAATTGAAAATTGTTCTTGATTCTGCAGTATCAGCTTCAGTCTCGCGTATTTACCAAAATATGCCAAAACATGGGACAAGATCATTTACTCCTCTCCTCTACACACGGAAGTCAAACGTATCAACGGATAAAGTACCAATCAGAGCACTTATTTCTAGAGTACCTTATTGTTTTTTTTCCAATACCATAGTAAAAATATTTCTGAACTTTTATTGAAGACAAATAATAGATCATGAAAGTTGCGTACCTCGGGAGGGCACAAAAAGTTTCTGTCATCCGCGAACAAGCTCCTTTGTTTTCAAAAGGAGAAAGCAAGTTGGCATTTGTTAAATCATGTAGGTAATGTAGATGTGTGTCTTCATTTATACCACTTACAAGCCAAAACATTAAAAGCATGAAGGTCTTATGCCACTAATTTTCGACTTTCTGGACTCTCTTGGGAAGTGATTCCCTTAAGGAGCTCTTCAGGGATTCTATGGAAAATATATTCAACTTGGAGGGTCAATTTACTGAACTTAATCAGATAAAGTGAAATTTCGGTGAATAGTCGTTAAATGTTTTGTTTAATAGTGAGAAAACAATTGACTGTAATCTCAAAGAAAGTTTTATAGAGTATTCTAGTTTTCCAATTCGAAACGTGTTGTGTGACAAGCATTTCTTCTTTGGCCGACATTAAAATCAAACAAAGAAATGTCAAGTACATCAATTTGCCTTACAAAATTACAGCCTGGAATAAAAATATCTTTATTCTACGAACAGGTACAAAGTTTATACTAAAATAAGGCTTGAATAAGGTTTATGGCCTCATTGCAGGTGTCATCGTACATAGAGAAGGTCGCAGTTGAAGGTCAAAATCAAACAGACAATTCAGTACACAGGCTACTTGCATGGGTGTATGTTGTGTTTTGAGTGAGTCATACCGTAAGCTAAATCAACTAAAGAAGAAAATATTCAGAGCGCCCAGTTTTTCCAAAGGCCACAATCTTGATCGTATGTTGAAGTTACATCATGCCTAATTGAAGCTATAATAAGGTTAAAAAATAAATCCAAAATAGCAAAATGTTCCGCAGGCATTCTCACAAGAGACCCATCAGCGTTGGTGACTGATCATAATATGGGTAGCGATACATACATCAATGAGCGCTTCTGGAAAGTTCTTCTTACATGCATAGTAGGTACAAATGTAGTCTATTTTATTGCGGCACACAAGATATCATGTCCTGATGCCAGATCTACAAGCAAATTTCTAAGGGACAATATTCGACAAATTGGAAAGTAGGACAACCTATTTAACTACCTCAATGCAAGCCCATTGACAGGTTCTGGGCAATGGTGAATAGGTAGATGACTGCAAACAAATCACTAAATCAAAATATTACATAGCTCAAGCGAAAATGACCCGAATTTCGAAACAGATGGCGGAAAAGCATGAAAAAGCTCTGTTCTAGAGCGTCAAGAAAACAACTAAGAAATGCAGCACAAGAAACCCTATCTATATAGTTCATTTAATTAATATGTACTTCATGAAATAAATTAGTTAGGTTCTGCAATTGCTCTTCCCCTTTCCTTTTACTCCAGGACAGTAAACTCTAGTCTACCTTTAGTAATGAAAAAGTAAGCATCGAAAAATGTTTAAACTTCTTGTATAAACCCAATATGTGCAAGAAAATGAATTTAGTAAATTTTAGCTTGAATTGAAGGTCTTTCTATAGAATTAACAAATATATTATACATAGCTAATAAATAAAAACAAAACATGACAGTGAAGTGGATAAAGTAGAAACTTATGAACACAAACTTATACTTAAATAAATGATAATTTACGCGTCAGACTACTGGGAATACCCAAGGTTTGATTCAATACTTGCTCCTCGTGGCGAGAAAGGTTGGGAAACACCACCATGGAGAATGCATGTGAAGAAAACAAAAGGCGGTTGCACTTTACTCTATGCATTATGGTTATAATGTAACACTCATCATCCGATATGACCTACGTTGGAGGACGTTAAATAAAAAACAAATATAGCATTTAAATAGACAGAGGATAGATCACTGCTTCTATTTCTAGGGTGGTCTGAAAAGTTTCCGAATTCAATATGAAGATGGCAGCAGCCGTAAATACGAGCTAGTGAATTTCGTTGTCCATCTGTTGATGGTTACTCACCAAAGTTTCAGTCATTTTGGACGCTCACTTGTTATCTAACAGTCGTTTGAGTGAGTTGGTGTGAGTGTTTTTCGAAAATGAACAAAATCAAGTATCGAGCTGTCATTAAATATTTGGTTTTGAAAGGAAATACTCTTATGCAAATCAAAGATGAATTGTGTATGGGAACTCTCCCAGGAATAACAGTTACTGTTACAGTTTTCAACAGTTACTGGGAGCGGAGAATTAAGGAGGCTTTGGCCATTTCCTTCGAGAGGAGCAGCACGCTTAGTCGTGATGCTGGATTTCAGTTCAGCTCCTCTTGGAAACTGGCCTTAAAAATGGAAATCCGTCGATTTAAGTAGCACAGATCAACACAGCTTGATAATCAAGTAGATACGTTTCTTTCACAAAATTGCCATCTCCTGACCTGGCATTCAATTTACTGAAAACAGTCTTTTGTTCAGTGATGCGAATTTTGATAGTGTTTTGTCTTTGTTTATAATTATGAGCTCATTCAATAGATCTATTTATTTGGGATGAAAATAATACTGGACGTTATATCCAGTGTTCATTTGTGGTTATAGATCTTGATTATGGGAGAGATGCACACTCCGAAACCTCGATTTTTAATCGCCTTTTCACCTAGCTTGCTTCCCGAGAACAACTTGAGCGTATTCGTCTCCTGGAAAGCGTCAGGTCTTTTTAAATACATTTTATTCACGTCTTTAAATATACTCACCTGAAGTTCAGGGAATCAATTTCCCACCCAGAAGAGCAGGAGCGAAAAATGAAGTGGACACTAACGTTAGAAAATAGTAATATAGTTTTGGACAGTATTAATTAAGAGGAAATCTTCTTTTCAGCTTGTTTTCTGATGTTGTTTAACAGACAATAAGGGAATATAAATAGAGAAGTATTAATTTATGGTTTCAAGATAGGTAGCAGTGTCATTTATGAAGGCATTGTTTGAAAGACATTTCTGGAGGGCAAGAAGAAAGTAGGCCTTCTGTTTTACTGCGTGTTTTAAAGCCCACTATATAATGTTATCTCCGAGAAGTGATCCGATGGTGGTAGGAGTAATGCAAATCCCCTCTCTTCCCTACTCCTCCCCTCATGTTAATTTACCGTGGGGGAGATTGAAGTGTTGGCCAAGGAAAATTACTCACTTCTAAGGAGTAGAGATTTGCAGTTTTGTAGATGTGACACGATCGACTGCGTAGCGGACGAGGTCAAATCTTGGAATCGATTGTTTGTGGGTGCAATCATTGTTAACAAGAATGTCCCGCCTCACTGTTCCTGTCCATGGAATCCTGAAGAAGTGGGGCAAGCTAGGTAAGGGAACACACAATCTCACTGATTCACTCCGCTTAATGAGAAACACTATTGTCACTCGATGGACCGCACAAGTTGGTGAGTTTGTTTTTAGATCAGATGCAACGTGGCGTGACGGACATTGGAAAATCTCTCGGTGGTGGATACGTCCTCTAGTGTTAGTGTACTCTTTGCTAAGTAAAGCTTCTTTTATCCTATGTACAATAGACATTTAATTAATCTTGGCTTCTTATTAAATAAGCACATCAACTGCTTTTATGCTTTACTGCATAGTCACAGATTTAGATTTATGCTTATTAATGTTGAAAGTTTGAAGGTTCTTTTGAAATTATTGATATATTAATGAATTACTAGAAAGGTGGGAATGTGAGTTTGCGACAGACAAAATAAGTGTTAAAATGCCAAGTGTTTTCAATAAGTTTCATAAACAAGATAGGGTAATCCTCACACTATTTTTTAAAGTAAAAGTTTTGTAAATGAAAGCTAGAGGAGTGTTTGTATTCAGCTTTCAGATTTTACTTAAACTCCTCTTTGAGGCCTCCATTTATAAAAACAAATACGAGAATGTCCTTTGTACAATTTGTGAGAAAGGTGACCAGTAGATACGTAAAATATGAAGCTATTAATAGCGAAGCTAACAAATATAAACAAATATAACAATTTTTAACTTAAAACTTCACTTATCTTATAATAAATGATGATGATTTTCTTATAAATTGTCCGGGATCGCGATTTCATGTAAAACTTTTACACATCCTCAGCCGGCAATATATTCACCATTCTGTGTTTTGTTTTAGGCATTTTACATTGTATTTAATGTTAAAGCTCGATGAAGCTGCTTTTGGAACATCTTTAAGATTTTATTCTGTATTAACAACCAAGGTAAACTTTATATTTAAAACATTAATTTAAAACATTAATTTATGTAGCTTAAGGATACCTGAAATTCTGAACTAATAACGCTAGGTTTTTAAGATTTATACCACAAATGTAACTTAGTGCAAATATGATACATCCCAAATTTTATCAATTTCATTTTGATACTTTGAAAAATATTGTGAAATTTATTTATTTTTGGTTACGTTACCTAAAAACTTTCTTGCGACAAAATAACGTAAATTTTAGTCCAATATTTTAACAACAGGTTCCTAATACATCCAGTTTTTTTTTTTTTTTTAAATTTGCCATAGGCTTCTCTGTATCTCAAGAAGGTTAGGCTCCAAAATTTTTAAAGCTGTGAATATGGCTTTTTTGCCCAAAATTTGATGCTTTTGTGTCTTGAAGTAAAGAAAGTGCGCTTAAAATGTATATCCTAATAAACCCCACGGCTATTTCTATTCACTGTATCTCTATGAACGTGTGTAGCAAGTTTCATTACTCTAACACTAAAACTGCGACGCAGGAGCCTCTTAAATGATGAAAAATGCTGAAATGTTCAATAGCGAGAAAACGAGGGAAAAGAATTAGAGTTCATATCTAACACTAGCATTCACGTAACTTTAAAACTAAATTAGAGCATTTAAAAATCGCTTTCGGATGCTATCCACGCATTTTTTTATTCAGGAAGGCTTACGCTATTTTATAGACTAAAAAGAGGCAAAAGTGATTTTTTAAAAATGTTCATGAAATTTCAGTCATACATATCCTTAAACAGGAAAAATAAAGCAGGAGAGCATAGAAAAGCTTTTATGCAATAGTCAGAAATATATGTAATTAGTTAATATTTCTATTTTATTTATTTTTAATGTGCTCCGAGGTGAGTCACTTTCGACACTGAATGAACTGGTTGAAATTATGCTCAAATAAGCCCATGGTCCAGATAGTTTAATGTTTACGGACATTCACCTTCCAGAATACTGGAAAACCCCGGAAAATAATCTTATCCAGATACTCACTGGAACGAGATTCCAACTCGGAACTTCTTGAATACGATGCAGACGCGCTAACATCTAGGCTACAGAGGCGGGCAATTGTTTCTATTATAAATTCCTTACAAACAAAACGCATAGTTGTTTTTCACCAATTATTTAGTCGTAACAGTAGTAAAATATGGTCTAATATAACAAATAAAGACGCATTTATGTTGTCGCGGCGATTCAACAATGTCACCGAGGCATTGTTGAACCGCCGTGATAATATCAAGGATCTCGAAATGACATGTCCTTCGAGACTAGAAGACCAAATTAGTTTATAAATTAATTTAGTCTCCTTTATTCCTCTTGAATACATAACAGTAAATGGATTTTAAAACAGTTTATCTAAATGACACTTGGTAATGGTGAATAAATATGAACAGAATCGAAATTAATTATAAGAATGCATATTGCACCTTGATAAAAATGCTATTCCTGTCATAATTAAAACACTTTTTGAGAATGATTACTGAAACATTATCGTTAGCTTATATGCTGGTTAGTTAACAATTTATAAAACTTTGATAGGAGGCAATGTGTATTTATACTAAACGAAACAGTAAATCCTTATACCTTCTCGAATTGCCATTTATGAACATTCTATCTTGTTTTGCTATACGGAAGTGTTATGTTTACTAGCTATGGCTAAACCAGAAATAATTGTTTAGTTTCCAGAAAATAAAATAATATTCGATACAAACCTACGTACTTCGTAGTACGACGTCTAAATAAGCATTTTGCGTCATAGATAAAACCGTTTTGAGGTTTTCACTTTGCTACATTTATGTTAATATCCATGCATATTAGGGGCCGCGCCGTGGCTCAGTGGTTAGACCGCTTGGCTTTCACCAAGGCGGCCCGGGTTCGATCCCAGGCGACCGCAAAGTGAGATTTGTGGTGGACAACACGGCGTTGGGGCGGATCTTCTCCGGGACCTCCGGTTTCCCCCGCCATCTCATTCCACCGGTGCTCCATCTTCATCTCATGTATCATCAGTGTCACCGCCTGCGGTGCCGTATGTAGTAAAAGCGGACGTTAAACACTACACATTTTCCATGCATATTGGGGAATTTTAATTAAAACGTTTGCTATAAATAAGGAATTAAAATATGTCTGACTTTATAAAACTATATGTATTTGAAAATGCCAACGGATAGCAATACCTCATAAATAACTTATGCCACTTTACTTGAACGGGTAGTACGCCCGCCTCGGTAGCGTAGATGGTAGCGTGTCTGCCTCACGTTCAAGAGGTCCCGAGTTCGAATCTCGGTCAGGGTGAGTTACCTGGATAAGGTTTTTTCCGGGGTTTTCCCTTATCCTAAAGGACGATTGTCGGGTAACTCTAAGCTCCATGGACCCTGGGCTCATTTCAGCATCATTTCACCCATTTCATTCATCGTCCGATATGACAACGTTGGAGGACGTAAATTACCAAAAAAAAAAAAAAAAAAGAGAGTAGTACTTCCGTGTAGTGCGATATCCCATAGCTATAGGTTATATATAACTCTATATATATTTTCCTATTTCTACAACGTGCCATCCTGGTAGCTCAGTAGGTTAGAATGGCTGGACGGAAACCAGGAGATACGTGGTTCAAATCCCGGTCATGGCATTGAATTTTTCATATTGACTCTATCTATCAAATACCTTAGCCTATATACGGCTAGTATGAAGAAATGATTAATTTCCATCTATTAACTAAAAATATTAAGAGTTAATTGATGAAGCCTGGGACTCAAGTACTTAGGATGGTAAGTCGCCACGAACGGTGTATCTCGGATGTGAGAGCCCCTAGTGGTCTACCGGGAAAATATATGAGTCAAATGGAGAATTTAATGCCATGACGGCACGTTGGCCATCGTAGCTCAATGGGTTAGAGCGATTGGACGGAAACCAGGAGATCCGTGGTTCAACTACCGGCCATGGCATTGAATTTTTCATGTTGAGTCTATTTATTCACTATTATGTTTAGAAGATCATGCATTTCTTTATAAAGTTCACAGTATGACTGTGTTTTCCTTTTCGAATAACTAATTTAAACATCGCGTTTTAGGTTAGTTCATGTTGATGATTGACATATATTTTTATAATTACAGTTTTAGACGTGCGAACATTCTTCCTTTTCTTAAAACCACCTTTTGGTCTTGTCATAATGGCTGATTTTACCAAAAAAGGGAACACTAACAGACATATATAACCAAGACAATATTCAATACGTATAATTCACTAAAACATAGGAGAAACATGAAAACAATGAGCATCAAAGAGAAATGAAAACAGGTTAGCCAACAGCATAGAGTGAGAACAAAAAGTACCCCACCCATCACAAAAAATTCCATTTACTTAGCACTTACAGAAAGAATGTTACAGCTGTCAAAAGTTACACATTTTTATCAACTTTTAACAGATACAACGCAATGGAGCAGGCGTAATTAAAACGGTTTCTAAATCATTATACCATATATATCATATATCATTTTAATTTTAGAAAATACGGATTAATGTAAACAAAAATATAAAATGCAGCAATTTTATGATTTTTAGTCATTCCGATTATTCCCACAAAATTAAAAATATATAAATTTTGTTTCCTGTTCAAACGTCTTAAACATGTTATACTTTAATGAAACCGTTCAGCCATTTTTTAGAAAATAAAATATAAAGACAAATAATAAGTATACAGGTTAGTTTGGGATGGAGAATTTTCTTGGTAACCTTTGTGTCGTATACTTGGAAGACATTGAACATAATTATAAAGATTTGTAATTAACCTCTTTATCGTTTTATAGACATATGTAGAAGGAAGTTTTCTTTTTTCTTCATGAGCATCAAAATACGTATTTCAAAGGAAATGTCCATATTGATTTTTTGGGGGGAGGAATAAAATAATTTCTTTACTTTCTATAGGCAAGTAAGTTTCTTTTCTTTCTTAAAGAAAGTAATATTTGGTGCCATTATCAAAATATTTTTAATAACCACGTTATTACCAAATAGAGTACCATAGTTTCTCAAATGCTGCACCAAACCTTATTTGTATACTTAATCAAATGCAGAATTCCTATTACAGTATAGCTCTAACTAACCTAACTCGGTCAAGACCCTATCCGGATAATCAAATATGTATACATGTGATAAATTGTAGAAAAAAGATAAATGAATTTTTATGCACCATATTATTAATTTATATATCACAACTACATTTTATTTTTTATATAATTCTGTATATAACACTGTGCCTACATGAACATAATTCGATTTTAAACAATAAACAATTGTAATTCAATTCAATTTATTTTATTGTCATGAAGCTACAGAAATAGGCAAAGTCAAAGTAAATCAAACATACAGAAATAAAGATAAATGTCATATCATAAAACAAACACACACATGAGCACATAATATACAACAAAAAATTATTTATATAATATATAAGCTAACTGATTAATCAACTGATAATACCACAAATGTTAACTTTATGTACAGAATTACAGTTCTTCAAGATACATTGGTTATTTGATTCATCTCCAAACACACCATATAAAAAGTGGATACTTTTGTTATGTTTCACTTATATCATGAACAAAATTCTAAATATTCTGATATATGTAGAATAGAAAGGAAAATTTACCAAATAATCATAGAGTCTATCTTTAAATATATTTCCCTGTAGTTTAGTTAAATCTTGAGGTAATTTTTGTACAATTTCAGCCCTAATATTTCACAGCTATTTAAAGATTTTGGTAATATTTGAAACGGAACATCCAATTTTTACAATGCCTTGTGTTATAAGTATGAATGTTCTCTCTTAATATGTATTTTAAGACATTACATTTGGTATACTGTAATACATGATAAATACAGAGATTAATTACTGAGGTTAATGAATAATGGTTTACAATGTTCAGATCTATGTGAGTGGGTTATTTTTCTAACCATCTTCTTTTGAAATAAATGAGTAACGGTGATGTGGGCACTATTCCGCCACACCAAAATTCCATAAGAAATGATACTCTGAAAGAAGGCAAAATAAGCAATTCTAACATAGTTGACTGGGACACAATCCTTCAGATTTCTTAGTAGAAAAATGGCCCTAGAAAGTTTACCTGATATATGTACTATGTAATTACGTAATGTAATAAGAGTCAACAAACCCAGCTCCTATTTAATGAATTAATTTTCTTTTCGAAAATGTGATCCAAATCATTAACGATTTAGATACCAGGAATTCCACTGTGCTTTCTTGCCTTAGAGCGTTTTAAAAAAAAGAAAATCAGCTTTTCAATTTCAGGCTTTGCTGCTTCTCTGTGCTATATTATTTGAAATGAGATCAAAATCCTCAGATTAACAAGATGTTAAACAAAGCTGTAAAAATATCTATATATACTTCAGTGCTCCATTTGTTTCTACGTGCAGGTAAAGCAAAGAACAACTGGAAATAAATCGTTATAAATCTTTGTTGCGTCATAATATATTCCTTATATTTCTTACGTCTGCAAACCTTAGACTTTTATTGCATTGTTTTATGAGTTAATGACGCACAGTTTGTAGTGTGCCTGACCTCAATAATTGTATAATAGTAATTGTCTTAAACAATGTTGTGTACATTGACATTGTTATGTTACCACTCCCTATAAAAAGGTATTTTGAAAGACAATTAAAGCATAGCATAAAATATACAGTACTTCACTATAAAGTCCTTAACCTTCAACCATATGGTGCATTTTTGTAGATGGACTGATATGTGGGGTCATGTGAACCTTTCCCTTTTTCAAAGTTATATAGAATGAGGATAATATATCATAATGGACTAAACAGAGATCTAAGATTTATTTGTATTTAAAAATTGAACAGGGCTACACTTCAAGCTTCTGCATTAATGCACAGAAAAACCTACGTTTATAGAAAGCCATACATTCTTGCATAATCACCTGTGACCTTAAAAAGTTGAAATGAAGTTATTTTAAGATCCGTTATTTTGATCTGAATTACCCTGGGAACAAAGTTTGAAATTTTAAATTTAAGAATCGAGGTAACTAATAAAGATGTATGAAATTAAATACATATAACAAATATCTGGACAAAACTCCTGTATTTTGTGTTCAGTCTATAGTAAAGTGGTTTCAAGTGGCGAACATAACTTGTTTGGCAAATTTAGGGTTAGAGTTAAATACCTGAAGTATGTTTCAGCATGAAGCATGTGCATGAAATTTTCGGGGATTTTCTTTCCTTTTTTTTGCCTTCATATTTCTGTTTCCTTTAGGAAACATTTGTTAAAGACTATTACAGGAATTATAATTATATTTAACAGTAAGGGATTCCCAGACGATATTTATTTTCTGTATGTAAAATGCTTTCTTGAAGCATGTATCCTTGTGGATAGCAGAGGCAATTTTCAAAGATTAATAGTAGACAGTAGTATTTATTTTTAAATACAAAATCAACTTTTTAGAAACATTTCTGCAGGAACCGGTTAATTTTAATATACACATACGAGGACGTTCTGAAATGTTTCCAACCCTAACATGAAGATGGTAGCACTCGTAAATAAAAGCTAGTGAATTTCGTCAATTAATCTGTTCGCAGTTACCCAAGTTTCAGCCATTTCGATGCTCAGTTGTTATATAACAGTCGTTGGAGTGAGTTGATGTGAGTGTTTTTATGAAAATGGACAAAATCGAGTATCGAGCTGTCATTAAATATTTGTTTCTGAAAGACAATACGGTTACGCAAATCAAAGCTGAGTTGGATTCTGTGTATGGGAACTCTGCACCATCATTTACCACAGTGAAATTTTGGACAGCTGAATTTAAACGTGGCCGTAAGAGCTTGGGAAACGATGAACGTTCGGGACGTCCAAAACCTGCAACTACCGACGAAAACTCGCCAAAGTTCACCAAATGCTGCTAGACGACGACCGAATTAAAGTGAGAGAGATAGCAGAGGCTATGAACATGTCAAAAGAACGTGTTTGTCACATATTAAAACAACATTTAGACATGAGAAAGCTGTCCGCGCGTTGGGTGCCACGTTTGCTCCCGTTAGACCAAAAACGTGTTCGAATGAACATTTCCAACGCTCTGTTGGCGCAGTTTAGGCGCAATATTTGCGAGTTTTGGCGACGATTAATTACTGTAGATGAAACTTGGATACACCATTATAAGCCCGAAAAAATATAAAGTTTAAACAGTGGACTACAGAGGGGGAACTGGCTCCAAAAAGAAGCAAAAACCGGTGCTTTTTTTTAATCAGGAAAGTGATGGCGACTGTTTTTAGGGATAGTCATGGAGTTATTTTAATCTATGATCTTCAATAAGGAAAAAAACATTACAGGAGCATACTACGCATCGTTACTTGACAAGCTGAAGGCAGAACCTGCGGGAAAACGGCCACATTTGCAGAAAAAGAAAATCCTGTTTCAAAAATACAACGCACTGTCTCACACCTCAGCGGTGGCATGGCAAAAATTCACGAGTTAAGGTTTGAACTGCTTGACCATCCACCTTACTCACCAGATCTAGCCCCAATCGACTTCTTTTTGTTCTCTCATCTGAAAATTGCGCTCGGAGGACAGAGATTTTCGTCAAATGAAGAGGCAATCACCTTTGTGAATAATTATTTTGCAGAGAAAAACGCCGAGTACTATTTGGACGGGTTACAGAGATAGGAGCATGGCTGGGAGAAGTGTGTAGAGTTACTAGGAGAGTATGCTGAAAAATACAAAAATAAAATATTTGAAAAAATGTCTTGTATCTTTATTAGGCCGGAAACATTTCAGACCACCTATGTACTCTAAACATAAATATTAAAATTTGGAATTTACTTGGTTTCCTGTTTCTAAGATATACTTTAAAACTTTAGTCTACATTTATTTGCTGGTCTTCTGCTCTGCCAGGTAGCTCTTAACCTCCATACCTCCTTGTTATTTAATTACTCCCATTCTTTCCCCTCGTCTTCCTTTCTTATATTCTTTACATTTCTGGTCCATTTTTCTTTTACTTTCTGCAAAGACTTGCCAATACTTCTTACCTTCTTTTCCTCGTTGCCCGTTAACATTTTTATAGCTACTATCCTCTTCTCTACTTTCTCCCATTTTTCCTCCAAAAGCTCTTTTCTCCATATTGCAACCTCCTCGCATTCTGTTACATAGTGTTCTATGCTTTCTTTTCCCCTACAAAATTCACAAATTCCCTTTTCTCTACCTCTTATCCCTCTTAGAAATATTATTCTGTTCTTATCCAAGCTAACCCTTCTCTCTCTTGCCTATTGCAGTAATCTACATATGCTTCTCGTCCCCAATTTCTTTTTATTTGCTTGTAAAATTGTAATGATTTCATATTTGCTATACTTCCCCACATTTCTTGTGTTTCTATATCTTCTATTCTGCATTTTACTAATTTACCTACATTGCATGTATTCCTTTCCTCTAATCTCCTTATATTTCCCATTCCTATTTTGTTTCTAAGATATGTTCAAAGACACACAAACTCGGACGAGCACATTTTTCTAATAGGAATTACAGAGAGAGAGAGAGAGAGAGAGAGAGAGAGAGAGAGAGAGAGAGAGAGAGAGAGAGGGGGGAGGGAGGGGGGGAGGGGGGGAGGGAGGGAGGGAGGGAGGGAGGGAGGGAGGGAGGGAGGGAGGGAGGGAGGGAGGGAGGGAGGGAGGGAGGGAGGGAGGGAGGGAGGGAGAGGGAGCTTTGTGTCACAGAGAACGAGCGTTGAAGGGAACTCAGATATTGTATTTCAGGTGAAGACTAGATATACAACAATATTCTTGAGTGGTATGTAATTCTTGTTTTATCTACCACAGGAGAGAGGCAGAGAAAAAGAGCCGTAAACAAAACCACACACCATGTCTAAATGGTAAACCTGTCAGTGTTAAGTAATGGCCATGTTAATCAGAGATAATGTTAACACAATGTATTACAAAAACCAAACAAATTATGTGATGCAATTACATGCCTTTCTCTACTCACTGTTGTACAAATTACACTTCTCAACATGAAATTTACCTCCGTGAAGATAATACATGTTTTTAGTCCCTTTTTACAGGTATATGATGCTTAGAATGGCACATCACGTCATAATTTTTAGATATTTTGGATATATATCATAAAAAACGAGTTCGTGTACCAGCCGCTAACACGCGTGTCATAGGTTGCCCAGCATTATGTAAATAAATATTTATATAAAAACTTTGTTTCGTTACCAATTGGCAGGATCATATTAACATCACTGGGGGATCCGAATTTCATCCCGCAAATGCTGTTTTATAAGTTAGTAAACTTACTGTCATGGACCTATCCCTTTTAAACACAATTAATAGCATTGTTATGGACCGGTCTTGGAGCGACCATGGAAACAGTAGGCCAGCTCCTAAACATGTGAGCCTCCCTTGAGTTGAGTAGTCAGTTAAATAGTAGTCAGCAGTAGTCAGTAGTCAGTAGTCATTTGTTAAATAATTCTCCAAACGCCACCCATAATTAATTTCTAAAAGGAGTAATTTAAGACAAAGATCTCTATCGGTTGTCACATTACCAGTCAGTCTCATTAGCTGCTACCATGCAAAGTTTGTTCTGTGCAGTACATGGTCATTTATCTTAATATATTCAAAATAATTATCAGATTAATATTATAGAAACTTCTGAAATAAGTGTATGCCTAACGGAGTTAGTACATAATTTCTAAAGCATGCAAACTCTGTTCTAAATATGGATAGGAGCATCCTTTGGTTCCTAATTGAGGTTTATTTACCAGGGCTGTACAATAAAGAGTGAACACAACTTTTTTGACAAAGTACCTTTACTCATCCTCATAATTTTGATGGTACTTCTCAAAATAGCCTCCTCTGATTGTGATGCACTTATCCCAGCGTTTCTTCTAGTCTTCAAAGACATGCTGCAAACCATTTTTTCAGAGATCCTTCAAAATTGCCTCTGCAGCCTTCATCACTGCTTCTGATGATGGATAATGCCTCCCACGAAGGCGTTGCTTCAAGTTAGGGAGTAACAAAAGTCACATGGGGCTAAATCCGGACTATAGGGAGGTTGACGGATGCACTTTACATTGATATTTGCAAAATATTCAGCAACAACACTGGCAATATGCGGTCGTGCATTATCGTGGTACAGTATCCAGCCTGCTTCACGGAAATGTGGTCTTTTGCGCCTGATATGGACTTGCAATGTTTTCAGGACATCCCAGTAGTATTGTCCAGTTAATGATGTGTGTGCAGGTACATCATGCTGATAAACCATTCCATGAATATCAAAGAATGAGATGACCATAACTTTTCCAGCAGAAGCAACCACTTTTGCTTTTTGGGGGTTGGTGATGAAGGAGATTTTCACACTGAGCTTTGCTGTTTGCTCTCAGGATCAAAATGATGTAGTCAAGTTTAATCAGCAGTGATTACGTTTGAAAGATACTCCGGATCTTCCTCTAACATCAACTTTAACTGCATGTTACCTCCATTGCAGCGGTAGGCGATACTGAACATGTCTGAACTTGCTTGGTTCTCACAGGCGGGAAGCAGGAGTACCAACAATGAAACTACTTCGGCCTGTTTCTTTTTCTTTCTTTTTTTCCACATTAAGCTAGCAGAATATCATGACCGTAAAAAATTATGATTATTCTTTTTTGAACAGCCCTCTTAACTTTTGGCGTCTGCCTTTGCATTGCACACGGCTTGTTTAACATCAGTAGAAGGCGTGCATTGGCCAATCTCGGGAGCGGAAAAAGCAATGCACTTCAACACATATCAGGGTTGTACGAAACAGAGTTTACTATAATTGAAAGTCTAGAGAAACTTCAGAGCACTTAAACTGTAATGCATTTGTGCATATCAATAAACCATCTTTCTGTTAATGTTCTATAGTAGAATATAATCTTACTTAAGTGCAATGTTTTGGTATAATTCTCTCAATAGAGCATCTTTGATTAAAATGTGTGCAGGGTGATTTATGACATGCATAAAATTTGTTGCATATTTAAATATGTAAAGATTATAGGAAATGATCTTGGGCATTCAGTCTCAGATCATAGAGCCTCTCTTAAGATCTGTTTTATCAGAAGTTAATAGCCTATCTCCTTTAGGTACATGTATCCCAGAATTCATTAAAACTGGCATTATTTGATAATGGAAAAAGGAGCATTTCCCTTGGTATTTACTGCTTCTTCATACAACTTCATTTGCACTTTTATTCTTTTAAAAATAATGAGTAAATGAACACAGATATGAGCGTTTTATTGCAAGGACATAATATTTGCAATAGTGATACATATTTTCAGGTTCCTTTTACACTTCTTGTTTACTTGGGTTAACTATACAAACTACCTTATTTGTTTTTACCTTCTCTACTAATTACCTACAAATTTATGAAGTATTGCATTGTAAGCAAAAATTCCACGGCCATACTTCACTGAAAATTCACGTTTTGAGATCCCTGAATACTATAGTGACTGACTGAGTGTGTGCTTGTGTATATGTGTACGAATGTCTGACTATATATCTTGCATTCATGAACGACTTAACTGAAAATGTCGGTCATGTAACAAACTTGAGTATGGCAACAAGGTTTACAAGAAAATCCTATGCCCAAACTTTTCTTTACTGAAAAACGTTTTATTCCCTTCGATTTTCTCAAAAAGGTTTCCAATGAGTTTGATCAAATACCAAAGTTTAAAATATTGCTTGGGAAATGATATGTATATCTTGATACAACATTTTTTTTTCAACATAGTCTCCTTGTTAACTCTACACACTTCTCCCAGCGATCCTTCCATCTCTGTCTACCACCCAAATAGCACTCGGCGTTTTTCTCTGCAAAATAATTGTGCACGAAGGTGACTGCCTCTTTATTTGACAAAAATCTCTGTCCCCCGAGCGCAATTTTCAGATGAGGGAGCAAAAAGAACTCGCTTGGGGCTAGATCTGGTGAGCAAGGCAGATGGTCAAGCAGTTCAAACCGTAATTCGTGGATTTTCGCCATTGCAACCGCTGAGGTTTGAGACGGTGCGTTGTCTTGGTGAAACAGGATTTTCTTTTTCTGCAAATGTGTCCGTTTTTCAGCAAGTTCTGCCTTCAGCTTGTCAATTAATGATCCGTAGTATGCTTCTGTAATGGTTTTTCCTTTCTGAAGATAATCTATTAGAATAACTCCATGACTATCCCAAAAAAACAGTCGCCATCACCTCCCCAGCTGAAAAAAAAGGTTTTTCTTTTTCGGAGCCTGTTCTCACAATGTAGTCCACTGTTTGAACTGTATTTTTGTTTCGGGCGTATAATGATGTATCCAAGTTTCATCTACAGTAATTGATCGTCGCCAAACTTCGGATTTATTGCGCCTAAACTGCGCGAACAGAGCGCTGAAAATGTTCATTCGAACACGCTTTTGGTCTAACGTGAGCAAACGCGGCACCCAAAATGCGGACAGCTTTCTCATATCTAGATGTTTATTTAATATGTGACAAAAACGTTATTTTGACATTTTCATAGCCTCTGCTATCTCTGTCACTTTAATTCGGTGGTCGTCTAGTAACATTTGGTGAACTTTGGCAATGTTTGTCGGTAGTTGCAGTTTTGGAACGTTCATCGTCTCCCAAGCTCTTACGGCCACGATTAAATTTAGCTGCCCAAAATTTCACTGTGGTAAATGACGGTGCAGATTCCCCATACACAGAATCCAACTCACCTCTTTGATTTTCGTAGGCTTATTGCGTTTCAAAAACAAATATTTAATGACAGCTCGAAACTCGACTTTGTCCATTTTCATAAAAACACTCACATTAACTCATTCAAACGACTGTTTTTGTTATTTTTGTTATTTTGTTATTTCCGAGGTCCTTATACATTTAAAAACTGAATGTCGCCGTTCGTTTTAGTTCCTTTCTTTCTTCTTCTCGTTTCCATACAAAGAGTATGGAATTGCTAACTCATAAAATATGCATGCCCCTGAAAAGTCTAACTAATTATTTAGATATTGTATCAAGGAGTGGGTATATACGAATCTAAAACTGTTTCGATTAACATTAAATGCAATAATAGCTCTTTAAAGATCAACATGTAATTGCAGCACTTATTCATTGTTTCGTATCCGGGTTCATATCGAAGCTTTACAAGTAAAATGGCTTCATGATAACGGGTGAGACTTCCATTGGGAAGGTTCGCGATTCAAATTCCGTCTCGACCGTTTCTGCTCACTGAGGTATTTTTCCAGTTTTCTTTATAACTGCCAAATGCCGGGCCTGGAGAATTGTTGTTACACGATTTTAAGACAATTAGTCATTTATAGGTCTTTTTCAGAAATTTTTAGTTCACCAAAATCCGCACCATACTTATCATCTATATCTTGCCTCTATAAACAACTCTTTTTAAGACAGCGAAATTCTTCATCTTACTAATTGTTGCAGTCATCTTCTGAGTGTTAACGTGATACCCTCTTTATGCCGATTTCACTAACAAGTGTTAGCTTAACACTCATCTTAAATCTCTTGTTAAACTAACAAGCCAAATTTCTGTTTTTAAGTCCTTAACAGTTGTGAATAGTCAAAATGGAGGGTGTGAACGCAGCTGTTGATGTCGATTTGCTATATTTAGACAGTCTAAATGACATTCGTAATAGAGTACGGCCTTTGAGGAGAAATTAATTTGAGGAGCTATCAGAAGAAAATGTTCTACAGAGGCATAGACTGTCGAAACAAGTTGCAATGAAGGTTACTGAGGAAGTACAAGAAAGGTTAGAACATGCATCAAAGGGAATATGCCAATCTCGCCTTTGCTTCAAGTATTAATAACTTTGCGATTTTATAATTCACTGAATTATGTGGATAATACACTGTCCACCTCCCGTCTTGAAACGCTCAAGTCACTCGTCACTTGTTCTTCGCAACTCGTTTTAAATTTACGTAATACTGAGTTAGAACATGCATCGGAAGGAATATGCCGATTTCTGCTTTGCTTTAAATATTAGTAACTTTGCGATTTTATAATTCACTGAATTATGTAGATAATACACTGTCCACCTCTCGTCTTGAAACGTTCACGTCACTCGTCATTTGTCCTTCTTTGCTCCTCGTTTTAAATTTACGTAATACAGAGTTGGAACATGCATCGAAAGGAATATGACGATCTCGCCTTTGCTTCAAGTATTAATAACTTTGCGATTTTATAATTCACTTAATTATGTGGATATACACTGTCCACCTCCCTTGTCCTTTGTCCTTTTTCGCTCTTCGTTTCAAATTTGCGTAATACTGAGTTAGAACATGCGTCGAAAGGAATATGTCGATCTCGCATTTGCTTCAACTATTAATATGTTTGCGATTTTATAATTCACTGAATTATATGGATAATACACTGTCCACCTCCCGTTTGAAACGTTCAGGTCACTCGTCCCTTGTCCTTCTTTGCTTCTCTTTTTAAATATACATAATACGCTTCTGCTAGTGACACGTGCATTTCAATTAAATTTATTTCCAAATTTTTTCCACGTGACATCTTTCTCTTTTACATTAACCGCAGCCGTCTTCTCATTTTCCACGATATCCTTATATTTCGTCACCAATTCAATTAACAATTCTTTCTCTATCTATGAGAAACTTCTCTCACGGCTTTTGCCTGCGATTTCGTTTACCAGCCATTTTTTCAGCTGTGTGCAGACAAAATTAAAACAAAAGTGCATCGCAGTACGTTCAGAAAATAATAAGACTCATCCATAGCCTTCTATAGCTGTAATATTTACGTCTTTTGGCGTTACCACGTGTTTATTAACATTTCCAGAAAACAGGTTGGTGAAATGCAAGAAATTTAACAGCTTTGTTAGCGTTGTGACAATTGTTACGTTACATTTGTTAACGTCGATTTTAACATCTTTTGGTGAAATCGGGTATTAGAGTTTTATTATTTCGTAATGGGGTTAAAGACATGCATAAAAATATAAATTTAACTGACATCCTTTTTTCCGTTCCTTTTTGAAAGCTCTGCGACATATTTTAATGTGGCACACCGGATATATGTTTCTTTACCAGAGATGGAAGAAAATTCAGGTTCACGTGTTGTGCATGTAAACAATGAGGGACAGTTTAGTTCCATTAGTGCAACAGCTGTATCTCGCCAACGCAAGTGTGATTCATGTTACAGTTTGTATACGTGACTGTGTAGTCCGGAAAGGACTTAGAGGCAATAAATGTCACATCCTTGGACAATAGGTGGCCATAGACATGCTTTCCTTTGATTTAGTTACACAGGCCCGACATCGGCTTTTCCAAGTTCTGTTTTCAAAACAACAGCAAAAGATTTATGCTTGTTTTTATTGTTGAACATAAAGGTTGCAATCATGGTTACGTTATGTGGTTTTCTGATGAGGTCTTTTATTCTTTATAGTCCTTACCTTGACTCCTGTTTTCGTCCTCTTCAAATTTCATCATCATCAACAACTTTTCACGATTTAAGCTATTAAGGCTCGTTCCGGTCTCATAAATTTTAAATTAAAAGTGTTGTATCCATCTTTTCCTTTGTCATTCTTTTCAAATGTCCTCAATTCTTTGCTTATCTAGAAGATTATAACAGAAGCGGCTTGTGCTGCAGCAAAAAAAAAAAAAAAAAAAAAAAAAAAAAATCCATGGAACTCATCCAGTTTCGAAAAATGAAGTCCACGCGCCCATATTTCTTAATGGTATAATCAGAATTTCTACTCCCTTTCGCTTTTTGGTCAGTTTTTAGATCAGGTATTGGTCGCCCTAATACGTGGTACGTCCAGAAAGTAAGTTCTGTTTCGTAATAAAATTAAATTATGCACAGATACAGAAAAATTATTTATTGCACAAAATTCTACAACTCTTAAACTACTTTTCCGCATAACTGCCGAAATTTTGCAGGCATTTGTCATAGCAAGGCACAGGATTTTTATACCCTCTTCATAGAAGTTTGCCGCCTGGAAACATTTTCTTTCAGCTCTTCGTTATTGTTGAAGCGTTGACCGCCAAGGAAAGATTTGAGATGCAAAAACAGATGAAAGTCGCTAGGAGCGAGGTCAGGCCTACGGGGGGTGGTCAAACATGCCCCAGCCGAATCCCTGTAGGATGTTTTCGGTCGCATTTGCAGTATGTGGTCGTACGTTGTCGTGAAGAAACACAACACCTTTTCACATCGCACATTTGCCGATAAATTTCAATTGGTTTCACTTTCCTAGCATTCAGAAAACGAATCACAGATCAGATTTCATAAGCGGTGGGATTTTCAATCAACACCGACATTGTAAACAAGCACAACAAAGCGTACGTGGGTGACAGCGATCTCACAATGGCGCACGTTTCTTCTTGATACAGAGCGATTACCGCGCATGAGCGGAACTTCGATGGCAGCGGCGATAAATTGAAGCAGAACCTACTTTCTGGACGCCTCTTGTATTTTTATACCAACCCTTTCTTCTAATGCTTGCCCTGGAAAGGGAGTTTTCAGAAGTTCATTAACTGTGCCCATTATTTATTGGTTAAACGTTTCGTTACTCATTCTTTGAATAAAATTAATTTAAAACATGTTTCACGCTCACACACAAAATAAAAAAAAACTGATATCAGCCACTAAATAACGTTACACAAAGGAATGCATGGATACATGTGAGGATGCAAATCACATTCACTTGTTATGGTCGTGGGAATGGAGTATCGGGCCAACATGATAGGTGCATCACAATCTGCCCTGCGATTTAATAACCATTAAGTATTGTATCTGTTTACGTAAAAAGGATGGAATTACTTTCTAGAACTAAAATATAAAGCAATGATAGATGTTTAAATGATTTTCAACGCATATTCAAGTTCTACATCTGTAACTATGAATGTTGGCGGTCCTGCTTCACCGTGCAGCGAATGATCACCGCGAAACAACCAGATGCAGCACGTATTTGTGCGAAAATCTAGGGAACTCAGGACATCGGGACAGGAGGGGAAGGTTGTACACATGCGCAATACTGATTACCGAGCTTGTTGGCTCTCAGCACGTTGACGTCACGGATGCATTCCATTAGTTACGCAGGTGTTTTACATGTATCAGTGGTTCATTATTGCTCGTACTCGATTGAAATTGGGATTGGGATTTCATTACGGAGGGGATTAGGTACGTAGACCACCATGCTCTGCTCGTTGTTCCCATGCCCCCAAGTGTGGGCACACCCGGGAGCAAGGATAAGGCGAAGGAGACAGAGGGCGGCTGACCCAAGGAGCCACAACAATACAGAGGGCAGGGTCCTTATAGTTTACTTGGATAGACACTTCCCCGACAGCCCAGGGCAACTAACTCGCTACCCTCCAGCGGGACGGCAACGAGTGCAGCAGCCGAGCCCTAATGGTCATAGGAAAGCCACGGGAATTGAACCCGGGCCACCCTAATGCGGACTACGGACTAAACCACCTGAGCCATGCCGCTCGGTTTGCTGAAACCATACTGAAGAAAGCTTACAATAAATAAATTCCTATGAAATACACGAAAGCCAAGGACATTTCAAAGTATCTTGCTTCAGTTCTTCCTGAAAAACAATCGTATTTTCAAACTCTGTGTGATAAATATAACAAAGAACACATATATAATGGAGTACTATAAAATATTTTGAGGCTTTCTTTCCATCTTTAGAGGTGATTCCTCTGTGCTTTTGATAATACAGTCCTTTTAATGCATTTGTACACCCAGATGAGTTTCATAACTGCACAAATCCAACAAATTGATTTTATACATTATAACAAAGTATCAATGAAACTAGATTACTGAAAAGTAAAACAAATATAATGAGCCAAAGTTCATGTGCCTATTGGCACATCTTTTTCAGAAGTTCTGAAGTTTTGTTGATTTTCTCGGAACTCAGTTGACAGGACTTATATATATATATACATATATATATACATATATATATTACGTCCTTTAACTTTTTAAGTCATATCTGACGATGAATGGAATGGGTTAAATGATGCTTATCCAAGTAACTCAACCTGGCAGAGAATCGAACTCGGGACCTCTTCAACGTGAGGCGACATGCTACAATCTACGCTACCGAAGCGGGCTTAACTGGACTTGTGTACTTATGAAAGTCACATCTTCAATTGCTATGCAGTACTGATTGGGAAAGAAAAAATTACTTGTTTTATTTATTCAAGGAGCTTCAAAACACATATTTTTGGTGAAATCTCACAGTGAATTATTGTGTTGGGTACAATCCTTCCTCTACATACTATAGGTAGAAAACAGAAAAAGCAAAAATCATGTATGGAATCACCTGACGTGCTTTACTCACTTTCGTGCAAACTAATCTTAAAAACACTTTCGTTTCCCCTACCTCATGTTAATCAAGAGAAGCTGTTATAGAAATGGTTTAATTGCATATTTTCTTAGAGATGCAATTTGAATAGAATCATGTAGTGAGGTTTGGTAATTTGGGGGAGAAAGCCTTTAAACAGCTGGTCGCTTTAGGATGGCTTTGAATGGCCAAGAGATTGGGAAAAGGAAAAGCTATTCCCATCTGCCACCTATTACACAGACACCTCCGCCTGTCCAAGTGTGTTGTCCGCGTTGGCGCAAGTCCATTAATCCAAATAAGAGCCCAGCCGTACTGCTTACCAAGCGCCACACGCCCACACACTATCCCCCCCCTTCCAGTTTTGAGGCCAAAGGATTGATAAGGAAACTCCATCCAGTAACTAGGAGTAAAATTGGACGGAGTCCTAACCTTTCGTAAGCACATCAGGTGCAGGAAGCAATTGCTGGGATCCGGTTCGATGCTTTATCTCCATTATTCCGTAAGCTCACAGCCCTCCTCCCCATTCGGTACACCTGCGAGATCTGGGACAAGGTCGCAGACTGCAGGTTACTGTGGTTATAATGGGCATGGAGTCGGTCTATCTATTCTGTGGTCGCTTCTTCCCCAGAGACTACTTCACGAAGCCTCGTTTCTTACACACCTGGAGGGTGAAATTAGGCGCCGGGCTGTAAAATTCTAGGCGATATTACTAGAACATCAATGCGGTCAGGTTAGGTCTCTTAAAGTTTATTATCCCAGAAGACGTCACTTTAGTGTCTATACTTTCAGAAGACCTGTGGTCACCGGTGTAACACCAGAGAAACTCTATTCAATATCATGACCTGAGCTCTGTATTTAAACTAATCGAGTGCTTATTGTCCCTAACCAATTAAACTTAAGTTTTTAGCACTCCTAACTACGAGCAACGAGTCTTGCAATATGAACCAAGAGCATTAAGCTACCCTACAAACCTCTTTCCGCTTAATATTCATAACCCTACCTAAACATCCCCGAAATATAAATGCTTCTGAGGTAAAGCCCTATTGAGAATTGGCACGCAGCAACAGCATCCAGACTGTACCCGAGCCTGCCAGCACCTTCCTCTGTCGTTCATATTTGGGTATTGGAAAACAAATAACAGGGGATATTTCAGAAATTTTTCACTCAACATGAAATTGTTATTTGCCATAAACTGTGTATTTTACAGAGATCTGCATATCTTTTGTAGTGCATTGTTTGTTTATTTATTTATTTCACTGTACCACTATGCCAAAACCCTTTACAATAAAAAGTGCATTGAAGACATTCTCGGAAAGTTCAAGATATGCACCATTTATCATGAAAACATTTTAAAGAAGATTTTAGAGCCACTTCTGACAGCATCATAACCATCGAAAAATTTTGCATGGATAGTCTGAAGTTAGGATTTTTCGTGGTTTAAAAATGTTCTTATTGCCTCTTTCGAAGATGCTGGGTTTTGAAGCTAAATTTAATATTTAACCGCTTTTCAGTTTTCTTTATGAAATTCACAGATATACCGACCTTTATCTGTAGATAAATTTTTGACATACAGAAAAAATTGTGTATTTCTAATGCATTCTCAGTATAGAATTTTTGAGTGGCATACAATATTTTCTCTTATTACTGTAAAAATCTGTGGTAGAAAAAGTGAAGTTTGGCCAGTGTCAGTAAGTGCCCACGCGCACACTGCCACACATAACTTTTTGGTTTACTGTATTTATATTATGTGTAGATTTCCAATACAACAATGACGAATTTTATCGGATATGAAAGATAGATGATTGTGAGACCTTAAGGAGGAGGCATAGTTGGAAATTTATAACGAGTTTGCTGATAATGCGGCTTACTGATGCTTGACTAATATCGTGCAGGTCAGCAGTGTTGTATTGACATCCTCCTCTTGAATAATACCTAAGAGTTATTAGGAAGGCAAACCCTTCACATGACTTACCCATCTACGGGCTGGTAACCCGTAATGGGGAAATTTACTTACTCAAAACCTTCGAACAAATATTACAGTATCATCCTAAAGGTAGGAGATCGTTGGGCAGACCCAGGAAACGATGGCTGGAGGACTTCGAAGGCGGAACAGGTACTTGATTGCCTATACCATGAAGTGAAGAAGAAGAAGAAGAAGAGTTGTTAGGATTTGAGTATCAGTTGAGATACTCAAGCCTTGGTTATCCTCCATGAACCCCGGGTTCATTTGAGCATCATTTCACCCTTAGGCTCAGGCTTTTTATATTTTGTTTGATATACCTGATGTCGGTACAATGGACCCGACTTACAGGCACTACATTTGCATGATATTACAGTTTTCAGTTTTTGTTGACTTCGACGTCATGGCTTTACCTAAAGCCCATACGGCGTCTCTTTATGGGCCCACCGAGAACAGCTTTAGTTAGTTCGTTTTCTTTTAGCTGCTCCAGTTTTTCCGTGAATTTTTTGTTTTTTTTGTGAATTTATTTACATATATAACACACACTTACGCACCCACTCATGGGTATACGTAGTACGTCCCTCGCACTTACACACTCATTCACGCACACTTCACTTCACTTTGTACACTATTTACACTCAGCTGTCCTGCTGTGCGGCCGCATGTCGCTCAGTTCCTTGGGCAACCTGGGAGTGGCGGCCCCTGCCGGCGGTTTGTGAGGCTTTGGGCCGGGAGTTTTGGGCGTCCAAGGGGTGGCGAGCCGTCCTTATTTACAGTATTTTCACCCGTTTATGTTTTCGGTGTTTTGGCTCACCTTTTCCGATGTTATGGCTTAAAGGGTTTGTATGCCGAGGAATGCGCGCCCAACTGGAAGAGGCTCTTTTTTCCAATGCCTCGGGGATGGTCGGGATGCGGACTTCTTGATGGAGGGAGTCGTTTTTGGTGCGGATGGGAGCGGAAAGGATTTTCCTGAGGGAGAGGTTTTGCAGTGTTTGAAGGTATTTGATGGTTGTTTTGGATGCGTTTGCCCAGGCCACACATGCGTATAGAACATTAACATTATAGAACCATTAACGACTTGTACAAGATAACTTTCGAGCTGTGTTTACTCCGCACATGGTGGCGCACATCTTTAATCACTGCCATCCTTTGTTGGCAATACTTTTATGTGGGTGGACCAGTTCATTGTGCGTGTCAAATTCACGCCGAGGTATTTGATTTGCTGACGGCAGTGCAATACTTGACCAACGACCGTTAGGTCCACAGCCATTCCATTCATTGTCCGATATGACTTAACGTTCGAGGACGTGAATTGAAAAAAAAAAAAATAAGAATTGGTCCAAACCAAGTCTGATTATGAATACGGCCCTTTAAAGGTTTGCCCGCTACTACCCTGGGAGCTATTGGTTGAATTTGTGAACATCTTTTATTTAATGATTGTTGCGTTTTTGTCAACGAATAACCAACAATTTTAGCACTAGGCTGACACACATACACCTGAGCAAGATATCTTTGCATTAAAGACATGTGAGTCTCGTATTTGGGAGATGTCCGCTTCGAAAATCCGACGATCGCTAGCGCTGAACTTCATTTCTCTTTTGTGTGAACAATGCTTGGGTGGTTTTTCATTTACAACTATTTCTTTCTGGTCGTTTCTCTTTAATTCGTTTACTTCTCATCCTTCAGGCATGCGTCTATCTTTGTGGCGTATGCCGGAACAGCATGAGGTGCGGATTCTTGCACAACGAGGATAGTATTCTCGGAGCACGGTACAGGACCCTTTGGTCGACAGTCCGTTCATCGTACTCCCTAAACTTAGATTGAATTTAGATTTAGATTAGATTCTTTACTGTGCATATTCCAAATTGTTTCAATTTACAAATTTAGGCTACATCTATTTCTCTTTACCTTGTTGCTACCTAGGTTCATATGACATCCTGGCCTTCTGTTCTGCCAGGTAGGTCTTAACCTCCATGCCTCCTTGTTACTTAATTAACCCCATTGTTCCCCCTCATCTTCCTTTCTTATATTCTTTATATTTCTGGACCACTTCTCTTTTACTTTCTGCAAGAACTCACCAGTACTTTTTACCTTCTTTTCCTCCTCTCCCGTTAAAATTTTTCTAGCTACTATCTTCTCATCGTACTTGCTAAGCTTAGATTAGATTTAGATTTAGATTAGATTATTTACTGTGCATATTCCAAAATTTTTCAATTTACAAATTTAGGCTACATTTATTTCTCTTTACCTTGTTGCTGCCTAGGCTTATATGACAACCTGGTCTTCTGCTCTGCCAGGTAGCTCTTAACCTCAATACCTCCTTGTTACTTAATTAGCCCCATTCTTCCCCCTCATCTTCCTTTCTTATATTCTTTATATTTTTGGACCACTTTTCTTTTACTTTCTGCAAGAACTCACCAATACTTCTTACCTTCTTTTCCTCCTTTCCCGTTAACATTTTCCTAGCTACTATCTTCTTCTCTACTTTCTCCCATTTCTCCTCCCAAACCTTTTTTCTCCACATTGCCACCTCCTCACATTCTATTACATAATGTTCTGTGCTTTCCTTTCCACCACAAAATTCACAAATTCCCTTTTCCCTGCCTCTTATCCCTCTTAGAAATATTATTCTTGTTGTCATCCAAGCTAACCCTTCCCTCTCTTTTCTATTGCAGTAATCTACATATGCTTCTCGTGCCCAATTTGTTTTTATTTTCTGGTAAAATTGTAATGCTTTCATGTTTTCTAGACTTCCCCATATTTCCTGTCTTTCTATATCTTCTATTCTGCATTTTACCAATTTACCCGCATTGCTTGTATTCCTTTCCTCTAATCTCCATATATCTTCCATTCCTATTTTATATAATTCCTCCTATCTCTGCCCACAAACTGTATGAGTTCTATAATCTTTTTTTTTTTTTTTTTTTTTTTTTTTTTTTTTTTTTTTTTTTTGCTCTCTCATGCATAATTTCATAATTTTCCCTTCTTATTTAGCCAAACAGCTGTACCTTAGTTTTATTATTCTTTCCATTATTACTCCATTTCTTCTTGTCTTTCTTAATTCTACTAAAGCTACTTCCCTAGGTGCTGATCTTGGTAAGTCTAGTAACTTTTTACAAAACCTTCTGTAGTTTTGGTCCATCGTTTTGTTTACCTCTGCCCCCCCGAGATCCCCATTGCATAAAACGTTTTGGATTGAACTAGTGCTAGCAGTTCCATTGAATTTTGGGGACGTAATCGCGTCTTTGTGGCCTATGTGTCTTCAACGTGAAGCCTTCTGTAGCTCCTTAACTTGATCCCTTTCTCCTGGGGGATGTTAGCCATTATACATCTATGTATAACCTAACGTGCATGTGCGTCAGAACCTTCATATTTAGTGTGCCCTTTAAAAATTAAGGTAAGTACGCGAATAAGGATTTTAACAAGATATCACTGCTGACGATAACATTTTAGGAGATTAGTTAGTGTCAATGTGTGAAATACGCTAAATCCTCATGTAAATATTGAAACGTCGATGGTAGGTGGACGATTTCCAATGCACATCAGCAATTAGATCCAACGTGTCACTCCTGGTTTTGCGCTTGATTTGCTTTGGACAGATACAAAGAAATGAGCTTAGTAGACCGAGAAACGACTTTCGTGTTCCTAAAACTTCTCTGATAGCCCTCACGGGGTTTGAAACTCCTGCAGGTGACAATACAATGAAGGTCGTCCTTCTATCCTATCAACAGGTGGTTTGGAAACTATCAGACAATTGAACTGTTTACTTCCTTTACTACTTTCCTATACTAAACACAACAGACTTTGTTTTAAAGCTCATTGCGAAGTATTCGGTTTAAGAAAAAGGTATTTTATTAACAGATCCGTGGACAGCCTCAGAACAGCATAATTCAAAAATTAAAAATCGGTCAGATACCAAACTAAATTTGTTACTGCAGTTCAACATCTACTAAGGGTGCAATACAAAAATATTTTAAACATATTTTACGTGAGAAAAAGCTAATTATTTTTCAACATCATCTTCTTCTTCCTTCACACTTTAGGCATTATTGCAGGTTGTAGTCTACATAAAATATTTTACTGTTTCCACCGTTTTATTGGTCTTCCCATGCTCCTCTTTCGTACTGGTCTATAGTTCATAAAATAGCGTGATCATTTTTGTCTCCATTTTTGTACATGGGTTACCCATTTACTTCTACGAGGGCTGTTCAATAAAGAATGATCATAATTTTTTTACAGTCACAATTTTTTTCAACCTTATTATATTGTGTTACCCTAAAGTAAAACAACCACGCCGTAGTAGTTTCATTATTGGTACTCCTGATACCCGCCTGTGAGAACCAGGCAACTTTAGACATGTTCAGTATCGCCTACCGCTGCAATGGAGGTAACACGCGAGGAACAATATGCGGCTTTGAAATTCTGCTTTCGTCTCAACAAATCTTTAGTTGAGGCCTATACAATGTCACAGGAGGCCTATGCAGAGTCTGTTATTCCCTACAGCACAGCTCGGAGGTGGTTTAAAATGTTTAAAGAGGGGAGACAATCAATTTCAAAGCAAGGTGGACCCAGTGCTCCCGTTACTGCTCTTGCGGAAAGAAACATCAACACTGCTGCTGTCATTGTGAGAGAGGATCGACGAATTACATTAAGATCACTTTCTGATATACTGAACATTTCGTTTTGTGCCACCCACACGTTGGTGACAGAAACATTACACATGAGATGTGTTTGTGCGCGATGGGTTCCAAGACTGTTGATTCCCTAACAAAAAGACATTCATATGCAAGTCTGCATGCAGTTAAAGTTCATGTTAGAGGAAAATCCGGAGTTTCTTTCAAACGTAATCACTGCTGATGAAACTTGACTACATCATTTTGATCCTGAGAGGAAACAGCAAAGCTCAAAGTGGAAATCTCCTTCATCACCAACCCCCAAAAATGCAAAAGTGGTTGCTTCTGCTGGGAAAGTTATGGTCATCTGATTCTTTGATATTCATGAAATGATTTATCAGTATGTTGTACCTGCACAAACATCAGTAACTGGTAAATACTACAGAGATATCCTGAAAACATTCCAAGTCCATTTCAGGAGCAAAAGGCCACATTTACGTGAAGCAGGATGGATTCTGCACCACGATAATACGCGGCCGCATATTGCCAATGTTGTTGCTGAATATCTTGCAAAAATCAACTTGAAGTGCATCCCTCACCCTCCCAATAGTCCGGATTTAGCCCCATGTGACTTTTTTCTATTCCCTAACTTGAAGAAACGCATTCGTGGGAGACATTATCCATCATCAGAAGCAGTGGTGAAGACTGCGGAGGCGATTTTGAAGGATCTCTCAAAAATGGTCACCAGCATGTCTTTGAAGACTGGCAGAAACGCTGGGACAAGTGCATCGCATTCAGGGGAGACCATTTTGAGAAGGACCATTAAAATTATGAGGATGTGTAAAGGTACGTTGTGAAAAAAAATTGTGATCACTTTTTAGTAAACAGCCCTCGTATTTGCTTGTACTCTGTCATTCAGGGCGAATATCTCTAGCTCTTTACGTATATCTTCATTCGTTTGTGGTCGACTTTTGTATATCCTGCAATGCTTCTCAGAAATTTCATTTCATTTGCCTGAAGTCTTCTTTTATCTTTTTCAGTTATGACCGATATTTCGCTGTCATATAGATTTTAGGTATTGACATTACTTTGTAATATGTTAAAATGGTACCTTTACTTGCTTTAGTTTTTACTTATTTTTATTGTTCCATTAATATAGTTGAATGTTTCTGACTTTTTAATTACGTCCATTTCTTTCTTATGTGACATGTAATAACCCTATTATTTGTCCTCGTCTACGTGTTCTATATTATTATTTTCTATTACAATTTTGGATCTAATGCTCTCTTTACCTTTAAATGACATCACTTTACTTATATTTGGAGATATAGTCATATTAAACTCCTTTAAGATTTTGTTTAGCTCGTGTATTGCCTTCTGAAGATGATTTTCTGGATTACAGATAATAACCTGGTCATCTGCGAATGTAAAGTCTGTTTAGTGAACGCGAGTGCAGTTGCCCCTCAAAGGAAACTACCCTTCCGCCCACTAATGACTGTCATAAATCTATCTCCACACTTCAGAAATGGAACACTTTCTTTGAGAACCAATAACAACCCTGATTTTCTCGAAGTGACAGTCGCATGTTTACTCCACGTGGAGTCTCAGTTGCCAAAGTTCCAACTTCCAGTTGATCTGTTTCATTACGTGCAGAAATTCGTTGTGTGTCACGATGTGGAGATCGTGGGAGGGAAATGCAGTAGTAAATGCAAATGAAGTAGTAGATAACTATCAGTCAAGAGAAAATAATCAAAGTGATGACAATAGTGTGAATAACTGGGCCGAGTTACATTACTGGAAAAGCCTCAAAAAACAAAGTTATAACGGGAACTGTTTCTAAGCAAATTCAAGCGTTTGTTTTGAACACATATAAATATGTGCTGACAAATAATCTTGGTAAGGGGTCATGCAATGATGATAAATTCTGGGTATTCACAGAAATACAGTAAGAAATATTGTGAGGAAAGAAATACCAAAGACGCCGATCAAGTGTGAGTACAAAAGGAAATGTTTCTCTAAAGTAGATAATTTCACTTGCGATTTAATTCGTCGAGTAATTTATAGATTCTATGCAAAAGGGAGAGCGCCCACCTTAGACGAATTGGTTGCAAATTTGCAAGAAATTTGTGATTTTCCTTATGAGCACTGCATTTTACGCGGAGTCCTAAAGGAGCTGCGTTTCAAATACCGCACTTTGAATAAGATAAGGGTTATTATGGAATTCAGTAGAAATGTAGCGTGGCAATATATATTTGTCAAAACTAAGTAAGCTACGCAGTAATGGACATAAGATAATTTATTTAGACGAAACCTCGCACGATACTCATGACGTATCGAGAAAGGTGGCAATCTTGCAGAAAGGACTGGGAGAAGGAGGGCCGGTGTTGTAAAACGATTATAAGGGTCCGTCAAAAATGGCAGCCGACGTGCACATGAGTTAACTAAACAGACTCTAAGAGTTATTATAAAGTTCTTCACGTTAAGATTTGTGGTATAAATTCCTATCCTATTCGTCCATATAAATGTTAAAAAGTAGCGGAGACATACAGCATCCTTGTCTTAAGCCTAGATTTATTTTCTATATTTTGTAGTTTTGTGCTCCTTGTATTCCTATCTTTGTGTTCTTATAGATATTTTTTATAATTTCTAATAGGTGGAATGGAATACCTCTTTTTCCATAATTTTCCTTAGTATTTGTCTCTTAATCTTTTCAAAAGCCTTAATATAATCTATAAATAAAATATGCGTTTCACTATTGAATTCTCTATGTTTTTCTATCGCTTGCTGTAGTATAAGTGCAAGACCTTCCTACTTCTCGTAGGGGAAGGGATCCATTCCCTTCAGCTGCCGTGGTGCGGACGCTGCGGACCCCTAGCACTCGGGGTACCTCTGACGTTACTAGAGGAACCTCGGGCCGAACATCTGAGCCCCTCTCTCTGGGAGTTGTTCGGATTGGGTTGGACTCGAGGGGGGCAGTGGTTCACATAGCCGTGGGAGATCGGGTACGTCTTCGGACAGGGTTGAGGGAAGCCACATATACCCGCGTACTAGCCTGCATAGCTAGCAGAAGGTGTGCTAGATCACCAGGCGGCCCCACCGAGGTCATATCGGTAGCCTTCTCCTTTGGGGTTGGCGCGCGTAAGTCGCGTATCCACTTCCGCCCGTCTTGTGTTTTCGGACCAGGTGGGGGTTCTTGTTAGCTTCTAGGTCTTGCCCTATGGAAAGCCCCACGGAGGCGCCGGGCGCCCTTTTGGGACAGCTCGGTAACTCCCTGGACGTCACAGAAAGAAAGACCTTCGTACTCTAAAACTACTTTGTTCTTCTAATAATATCACTTCTAATATTGGCTTTAGTTGTTCCGTTATTATTTTTGTATATATTTTAGACGTGGTATTCAGTAAACATATACCTGGACAGTTATTTTTAATTTTCCCAAAAATAACTCTGTTGGTTCTGATCAAAATGCCACATTTTAACATATTTGTATGGATATGAATAAAATGGAATTAAATTTTCTACGAATAACGTGTGGAGTGAACTTCATTTCGAAAAGCTTTTGTGTTATTGGTAAATCCTATGAACTAGACACATGTTACTGCAGAAAATAATATAGGAAAAGTTAAACCACACTACTTATATTAAATGAAACATGTTGTGACGTCAACGATTGCTAAAATATCCTTTTCTATTAATTTTAATTTAAAACAGGTACTTACAGTTTTTCAGTCCTTATTCAGTTTTATTTTTACTTCTACTTACTTAAGTTGGTGTATGTATTTCGCTGAAAAATCACGTTTTGAGTTTCTCTGAATTAGGTAAGTGCATATTTTGAAGAGGTCTGTCTGTAAATCTTCATTTTTATTTCATTTGTCTTATTGTAACCTGATATTTTACACATTCAGAAGTAGCAATCATAGTGAATTTTTAAGTCCACGCCATATCATAGGAATCCTGAACTCCATTACTTTCTGTTTTCCATTGGAACACTACCCAAGTCCTCCTTGCAAACATTATGCGGTGACCAGGTTTGAATTTGATCTCCTAGCTTAATCTTAAAATATGGATAATACACATCCATCAAATACTTAATGTTAGTTTCTTGTCTCTGCAACAAGAGAAAACCACATATGGCAGCAGATATTTCAATTGTACATTCATTCATTCACTTTTTCGTTTGGGTTATAACTAGGGGACGGATTTTTCCCCATTTTAGTCCTTTGTTCAGAAACGTAGGCTTTTAAGTTATAAGCACGTTTCCTACAATTATTAGCCTAATTTCTTAGTTCTATAGTGCCTATAATTGCCTATTTCTTACGTTTGTGCCTATTCTGCTTATTAGTGCCTAAAACTGCCTTCATAGCCAATTTCTTCTGCTTGTAATTTGTGACAACAGCTTTTGCATTTGTTGGTTTCAACGTGAAGTTTTCGCGGAAGACAAATTTCTTACTGCTGCACATTGGATATACAAAAAGGGGTTTATTAAAAAGACATATCTGTGCATATTGTCCCAAAACTTACAATACCAAAGTTAGTGTTTTTGTCTTAAAATTTATATAGATATACTTCAATAATGTAAAGTTTTTTCTTCTAGTGGCACTATAGAAAACGTCACATGGCTATTTAAATAACCTTACGCCTGTATCGTAGCTGCTATTACGTAATTTTAACCTCAGATTCCATATTTTCTGCATTTTTCCTAACCTCAAAATGTTCCTCAACTGCAGATTTCTATTAATCTGTATGAAATTCTAAACATGCCTAAAAGTGTAACTGCATATGAAGTTTACCAATTTATATTTATTGTGCTTTTGTTATTTGTATTGAAAAGGATTATGATGCTTATTTATTACTGAAAACATTTAAGAAAATCAAAATGTTTAAATAGCTATGATTATTATTTCCCTTCGTTGATATGGTGAAGACAAATATTTCAACAAGGTACAGGTCATTAATAGGTTAAAATTGATGCAGAAACCTATATCCCAAGCATTAGTTTTTAAAATTACAATATGTGGACCATTTTTGAAATCGCATGCTGTTTAGACAGGCTGAAACTTGGTAATGTTCCATTCTTGATCGATAACAAAAATAAATGATATAAATTTGAAACAAATCTAGCGAAAGCTTCAGATATTTCAATTTTTACCCTTAGGGCCCCCCACCCGCCAAACCCATGTTTTTGTTTTTGACATAGTTGATTACTTCACACCTTTCTGCACATTATGGTTCCTACTTATTAATGTGTATTTATATGTATTTTAAATATACGACATTAACTTGTTATTTTAACTTTCTTTGGAGCCATTTATGAAATTTGGAATAAATTTAGACTATTTGGCCTAGGTAACCGCAAAACAGTATGTGTTTAGCGAATTTGTTCTAGCCTATGTTCCGATGATTGTCAGTTTGTTATAATGCATTTTAGGAGCCATTTTACCAAAATTGAGTATTTCTAAGTGTCTAATTAGCAAATTTTTAGTGCCTATTTAAGTGCCTATTTTTTACATTTTAGTGCCTTTTTGCCTATAAATCCCCTCCTATTTATAAACACCAGAGTTTTTCGTACAATCCATGGCCATCAATTTAAAACAATTGTAAGCAAACATTATCATAATTAATATACATTTAATATAAAATGGACATGTTTTAACGCCATAATTTGAGAGTTCCACTTCTAAATTTACCAGTTAAACCTTTAAAATGTTCTCAGAACCGTTTGATTTCTTGTAATGTGTCCAAAGAACGCAAAATCCAACAGTTAACGCCGTCCGCATGTAGAAATAAAAAGGACCACAACAGTCAAAACTACGTCAGAGTCTGAATAATGAAATGCAAATGAACGTAAACACCATGCAGTGAAACAGAAACCTATCTGCAGACACTTTCTCGTTTTCTCTTTCTCGTGTTTTAATGATTGCTGGTTGTTCCTAACAAAAATACGCTGTGCTGTACAGAACAAATGACTGCTTACTCCTTCAGTTTTCAATTCGTAAGCTTTAATAAATAAGAAACTTTGTAACTTATTCAAGTATCAAGAAATGTACACATTTCAGAAAATAGATCATTTCCTCTGATACATAGTAGGCTCACTTTAATAAATGAATAAAATATGTCACCGTTGCTATGGAGAAATGACACCAGAAAACTTGGACTTTAAATCAACGTGACAACAGGGCAATAAGTGGATAAAGTAAACAAAATTCATTCGTTGTTCCGGTAACGGGATGAAGTAAATTGATAAATGACTGACAACTACAAATGTTCTGTAACCTTTTAACAGTAACATCAAATATTTCTGTTCTTTTACTACATGAATGTCAACTGGTATATTACAATAGAAGTTAAATCCTCCAAATGGATTGAATATAGTAACATTATCAGTATCTACGTCACTGCAAATAGGAACAATCGTTTTCACATTTGTACTGCCGAGACTGACTTTGATCACCCAATATCCAAATATTTTTTCAGCTATTTGCATTTTAGAAGTCTCTGATGCCCGATTTCCCCAACAGATGTTAAAATCGACGTTAACAAATGTAACGTAACAATTGTCACAGCGCTAACACTAATGTTAAATTTCCTGCATTTCATCAACCTGTTTTTTGAAAATGTTAACAAACCTTGTTAACGCAAAGAAACTTGTAAATATCACAGCTATAGAAGGCTATGGATGAGTCGTATTATTTTCCGAAGGTACTGCGATGCGCTTTTGTTTCCATTTTCGTCTGCACAAGATGAAAAATGGCGGATGAACAAAATCATAAATAAAGGCGTGAGACAAATTTCTCATCGATGGAGAAAGAATTGTTAATTGAATTGGTGCCGAAGTGTAAGGATATCGTGGAAAAAAGAGCATGGATGCAGTGAATGTAAAAGAGAAATATGTCACGGGGAAAATATTGAAAATGTATTTAATTCAAATGCATGTGTCACTACTAGAAGCACCAAACAACTTGTCAGTATTACGTAAATTTAAAACGAGAAGCGAAGGACAAGTGACTTAAACGTTTCAAGACAGGGGGTGGACAGTGTATTATCCACATAATTCAGTGAATTATAAAATCGCAAAGTTATTAATACTTGAAGCAAAGGCGAGATCGGCATATTCCTTTCGGTGCATGTTCTAACTCACTATTACGTAAATTTATAACGAGGAGCGAAGAAGGACAAGTGACGAGTGACTTGAACGTTTCAAGACGGGAGGTGGACAGTGTATTATCCACATAATTCAGTGAATTATAAAATCGCAAGGTTATTGGTACCTGAAGCTAAGGCGATATGGGCATATTCCTTTCGATGCATGTTCTAACCTCTCTTGTACTTCCGCAGTAACCTTCATAGCAACTTGTTTTGCCAGTCTATACCGCTGTAGAAAATTGTCTTCTGATAGCTCCTTAAAAACAATTTCTCCTCATAGGTCGTACTCTATTACGAATGTCATTTGGATGGTCTTAAATATAACAAATCGACATCTACAGCTGAGTTCATGCTCGCCATCTTGACTATTTACAATTGTTAAGGACTTAACATCAGAAATTTGGCTTGTTAATTTAACAAGAGATTTAACACTTCTGTTTCGCTAACACTTGGTGAAATGCAATTTTTGTTTTAACTATTGGATCTGTTGGTGAAATCGGGCATGAATCTTCTATATTTCATTCGGCTATGCTAGACTAGTTTCATCCTCCATATTAATTTACTATTCTCTGTTGTAAAATCATTAACTGAACATTTGTCATATATTAATTTGTCTTATCTAGTATAGTATAAAATAATTTATTATCCAAGCGGACAAACCTCTGTTATGTACCTTCTGCGAGGGTGGTCTGAAAAGTTTGCAACCTCAGCATGAAGATGGCAGCACTCGTAAACAACAGCTACTGAAATCTGTTATACATCTGTTGACAGCTACTCACTAAAGTTTCAACCATTTTGGATGCTCAGTTGCTATGTAACAGTCGCTTGAGTAAGTTGATGTGAGTGTCTTTATGAAAATGGACAAAATTAAGTATCGAGCTGTCAATAAGTATTTGCTTTTGAAAGGAAATATGCCTACGTAAATCAAAGATGAGCTGGATTCTGTGTATGGGGACCCCGCACCATCATTTACCACAGTGAAATTTTGGGCAGCTAAATTTAAACGTGGCCGTAAGAGCTTGGGAAACGATGAAGGTTCGGAACGGCCAAAAACTGCAACTACCGACGAAAACGTCGTCAAAGTTCTCCAAATGGTGATAGACGACCGCCGAATTAGGGTGAGAGAGATAGCAGAGGCTACGAAAACATCAAAAGAACGTCTTTGTCACATATTAAATCAACATTTAGACATGAGAAAGCTGTCCGCGAGTTGGGTGCCGCGTTTGCTCACGTTAGACCAAAAAGTGTTCGAATGAATATTTCCAACACTCTGTTGGCGCAGTTTAGGCGCAATATATCCCAGTTTTGGTGCCGATTACTTACTGTGGAAGAAACATGGATACGTCATTTTACGTCCGAAACAAAAATATACTCCAAACAGTGGACTGCAAAGGGACAACTGGCTCCAAAAAGCAACAACTGTGTTTTTCGGCTAGGAAAATTATGGTGACTGTTTTCCTTTTTTTTTGGAAGGGGATAGTCATGGATTTATTTTAATCGATTACCTTCAAAAAGGGAAAACAATTACAGGAGCATACTACGCATTATTACTTGACAAGCGAAGGTAGAACTTGCGGAAAAACGGTCACATTTGCAGAAAGAGAAACCTTGTTTTATCAAGACAACGCACCGTCTCACAGCTCATCGGTTGCAATGGAAAAAATCCATGAATTACGGTTTGAACTGCTTGACCATCCGCCTTACTCACCAGATCTCGGCCCAAGCGACTTATTTTTCCCCCTCATCAGAAAATTGTATTCGAAAGCCAGAGATTTTTGTCAAATGAAGAGGTAATCACCTTCGTGAACCATTATTTTGCAGAGAAAAACGCCGAGTACTATTTGGACGGGTTACACACATGAGATCATCGTTGTGAGAAGTGTGTAGAGTTACAAAGAGACTATGTTGAACAATAAATTTCTGAAAAAATGACTATTTTTATTAGGTCGGAAACTTTTCAGACCACCCTCGTAGTACATATTTGAATTAGGGCAAATGGTTAGAACTTCTCATCCCCCATCAAGATAGGCTCAATTCCAGGAGACCACATGTAGGACTTGAGGTGGGTGCAGTGGCTTCCGGGTAGATTTTATACGGATTCTCCAGTTTTCACCGCCATTCATTACATATTTTCTTTCAACCATTTCACCCTTATTCCGTTTATCGGGCTAATCCTCCATCCTTTTTATTCTCTCTGATCCAGAGTTCTTCTGTTTCTCGATAAGCGCCTGATCCCAAACACGCATTTGTAAATATCACGGGTGGGTTTCTATGTCTTTCATATGAGAAGGGTCAAATGGAAATAGTATTTTAAACAATATCACTTGGACTGTTTTTTTTTTAAATAAAATCTGTAGGTATTCTCCAAAATTTGTAGGTTTACGTCTTTTGGATGATTTTCTTCAGAATTTTCATGGCATGTTATTTCCCCCCGCCCCCGTAAATCCGAGTTTAAATACCAACTTTGACGAATAATTGACTTTTCGCTTTTCAGACACACATACACGCAGGTTTTATAAAAGTGGGACCACAGAGCATGTATTTTCCGTAAAATCCTGTTATCAAAATGTTGTATACCTTTTTCTAATTTTAATTTTTTTAATTTTATTTATTTATTTATTTGTGATAAAAGAGAGCAAAGCTCCAATTACAGTAGCTACATACATAATAATTTACAAACATGCTTAAATATAAATATAAAAGTAAGACAAAGTACAATGCAAAGTGTAACACAAAAACCTAAGATTAAATATATACAAATTTAAGTGCAATACAAAGAGTAACAAACAACAATACTAAAAACTAAGACTAACTGTGTTATCATTAAACATAGAACATAAATAACAATTGAAAATCACACGCTGTTAATTCCTGTATATAATTGTTCCTCAAATAGCTTGTAGGAGAAGCTATGTTCCAGTTCTATTTTAGAAGAAAGTTCATTGTACTTGGCACATAACCTTAAAACAGGGGAATTTTATGGAGTGACATTTTTGGTGTTCTAAACTGGAGCAACTGACGGTTTCTGAAATTTGCAATGCTTGCATTAAAATTGATTTGACTAAGTAATTCTTTGCTATAATACCAGGCCATTCACAAGTTTATAAAGGAATAATTGATCAGCAAGTGTTCTAAGGACAGAGGGTGACATTATTTTGAATTCCTTTAGCAGTTGCATATATGGAATACACTGATTATAAGTGAATACGCCCCGCTTACTCCCTTGTGTCTCTACAGGAACAATGTCCCTTGGCTCACCACTACAACTCCCGTTAAATACCTTGGAGTGCTTTTGGACTCTCGACTGACCTGGCGTGCTCACATCGATCGTCTTATATCACTGGCCTCCGGGGGACTTTCAAAACTCTCACCTCTGTTGCATCGCCGTTCCAGCCTCGGCCTACAGTCTTCATTGTTACTCTACAAATCACTCGTTCGTCCGCTTCTTACATATGCCTGCCAAGTGTGGGGGGACGCACGTACATGTCATCTGCGTCGTCTTCAGGTCATACAGAATCGCTTCAGGCGCATCGCTACCAACGCTCCATAGTTCATCCGTAATCAGCAGCTCCATCACGAACTTGGACTGTTACCTCTTCACGATTATATTCGCAGGATCATCCGTCGTTTCTTTTCCACGCTGTAGGAGCTGTGCATTATAACAACGGCATCCGCACGCGCCAGCCCTCACGCTTGAAGAGGAGACTACCACAGGACCTGCTTCTAAGTGATACATCTGATTCGAGTGTTTGATATCTGTCTTACATCTTCAATATTGACATAATTTCTCAGAGAGTGTTATATGAGTTCTAACTTAATGTAGTTAGGGGGCGGCCTGTTAACCTACCCCTGAGTGTTATTGTTCTTATTGTACTGTTACCTTCTTTTCACTCTGATCTGTAAAGCATTGTACTGCTGATCGATCAATAAAAAGTATAAAAAAGTGAATATGCCGTGGGTTTTGGAGTATAAACATAGATGACCATGCAATGAGGCATATTCCAAGTTACTTCGAACAAGGTTTTTGTATAAAATTAACATAACTTCAGTATCATTTAAGTCTCTGGAGATTCTAAATACAAAACCCAATTTTTTGAGAGATTTATTGGTTATAATTGCAATGTGTTGGCTAAAAGATAAGTCTTGGGTCATGGTGACACCTAAACCTCTGATGGAATTCATTCTAGCTAGTGGAAAATTGTCTAAATGATAATTAGAATTAAAGTAGTGCTTCTTTCTAATAAAGATAATAAAGGAACATGTTTTAATATTGAAATGAAGTTTATTTTCCAAGCTCCATTTATAAACATTATCCAGATCTCGTCGTAACGTTATTATATCATAAACATTGTAAATTTACCTATATAATTTAAGATCATCAGCATATAAAAGACGTGTGGAGACATTTTCTTTAAGTACTTAATGTAAATACCTATTAAAGAAAGTAAACAGTACATTAAATGGAAATAGTAATAACACTAATATTAAGCACATAACAATAAATAATACATTTGCGCTTCATTTGAATTACGCTTCATATAAACTTATAAAAACTTAAAACTTACAGTCTCGTTCAACTAAATCACTATTTTCTGCTTTTTCTGCTATTCTTAGAAGGAACTTATCTTTTAATAGAGACCCTTATCACATAGTTTACGACTTTATTTTCCGTATTGCAACTCAAACATGACATTCGGCTCCTCCCAGCTATCACAACTTGGTGTTTTGGAAGGAATGTGGTCTTTTAATAGAACAGATAAAGTAACCAGTTACGAAGAACTGTAGATACATATGATTTAGATACAGACCAAGACGAAATGTTAACCAGTGCAAGTAATATTGTCATAAGGAATGAGCTTTTACTATTTAATTATTTTCTTCAATGTATACAAGCATCTTATATTTAAGTATCTCCTCTTTTTTTTCTTTGTATTGCTTTTGTTCTTTCGTTGTTAACTGCTGCAAGCGCGCGCGCGTCCAAGCATGCACACAAGCACACATACACGCATTTCATTGCGCATTGTCTATACACTACTTTCGAAAAGTTTATGCATGAACCTCTAATAAAGCCTAACACAACATTCATAATGGCTTTAGCATAGAATCAACGCTAATTTGATTTAAAACTGAAAAAAAAAATGTTTCATACTGATCAGAGTAGTTATTTACGTAGTTGTCACTTAAAAATTGTAATAAATGTTTACTTAAACAGGTAGAACTGTACACTCTGATAATATGATGTGAGACGGTCTATCTATTCTGTGGGTCGCTATTTTCCTACCAGGTTGCTTCACGAAGCCTCGGGACTTCCATATGTGGAGGCCGAAGTTAGGCGCCGGGCATCAAAATTCTACGCAACTTTACCAACTCATAGAAGTGCCCTTGTTAGATCACTGGGAGATTATGACCCCACTAGACGCCGATCTAGACAACATCGGGTCCCCCGCATGGCATGAGGGCACCCAAGATCACCAGGAGCTAATCCTAACAGCAGCTAAAGCTGAGCTCCACATGATCTCCTAAGTTGTTTGGCAACAAAGTTCTCCCCAACCTAAACTAAAATAAAAACACCAGGGTGCTGGGTATTGCATCCTGTCCTTTCATCCCGAAGGTACAATAATTGTAACCTCACAAAATTCATCAACCTCAAAACCTACACCATATCCATCCTACAAAATCCCGTTTGAATACCTTACCTGCGGTAAAACCCTTAGCGGGTGGGCACGCATCAAAAGCCTTCTGGCTATATACAGCCAGCCAGCACGTCATGGTCATGATGTGAGACAATGGTGCTTTTGACCACGTTTGTGATTTCCTAGCGTTTGTGTGACTGGCAGAGTGAACAGTGGGTCGTTCGTTTAACATTTGTCTTTGTGTAGTGAAGTGAGAGCACCAGCTAGAAGGAGCAATTAGACGTTAAGAAATGAACTGCAATCGTCTCATTTGAAAAGAAGGATACATAGGGTCACCCATCGCAATTGTTTGTGTTATAGCCGCGACAAGCCAGTGCAGGGCGCCTGCGCAGGAAAGAACGAGACAGATAGTGGCGCGTAGAATTGGACGCTCGCCGAGAGAGAGAGAAAGCGACAGAGAGATGTCTGGGTAGTTCCGTCTTTCTCTCGCTGCGTCGCGATTGTTATCGAGAAATCTAACGCATTCTATAACAATGACTGTAGGTATAACAACCTCGCAAAGTGTTAGAGCGTAGTCAGTTGTTAGCTGTGTGAGGTGTGTGATGGTTGTTCCGACAGTGGATATTTAAGGTGTACCGCAATGATTTCCGTTTGTTTACGTATGGTGAAGCAACAAGACGACCTTGAAGACTGATGTTGTGCATATCACGTCTTTTTATTACTGCAAGGGGTGTACAAAGTTACTGTTTATTGCAATAAAGACCATTTTAAATTTCTGCAAACAAGACTTTTAATTCTATGAACCCACAAAGTCACAATGTTAAACAGATGTAAAACTGAAAATTTCTGGACTTACTCTGTGATGCTGTTCGCCGACATCAAGAAACAGGCCAAAAAAAACTTGTCACGTTCGTTAAGGCCTCAAATGGCTTCAAAACAAGAGGATAAGCACATTCTATTGACCTCTAAGCGGAGTCGGATGAAATTTAAGTAGGGTTGAATGCAATGCACCCGAAGCCTGCGAGTTATGACATTGCACGATCTCGCCTTATTGAAGCAGGCTCTATGATTCTGTTGCTGCCACCCCAAAAAGGATATATTTGGCAATCATAAAGATGGTGATCAAGAGAACGGAAACGCGTTTTATTTACTAATGAGTCTCAGTTTGAACTCTCTAGTCACAAAGGTCGTCAATTTGTAAGGCGTTTCAAAAAAGAGATTGCTCCCCAAATGTGTAGCGTTAACCGCCAAACATAGAGATGGAAGTGTGATGGTTTGGGAGTATTTTGGCAGTAATTCTGTAGGAGACTTAGTACCAATCACTGGAACACTAAAGAAAGAAGGGCCCCAGAAGATATAAGATTTTTTTTTATTTTTTTTTTTTTTTTTTTTTGTAATTTACGTCCTCCAACATTTAGTCATATCGGCCGATGAATGAAATGGGTGAAATTATGCTCAATGCGTCCGGGGTCCATGGAGCTTAGAGTTACCTGACATTTGTCTTTCAGGATAAGGGAAAACCCCGGAAAAACCTTATCCAGGTAACTCACCCTGACCGAGATTCGAACTCGGGACCTCTTGTACGTGAGGCAGACATGCTACCATCTAGGCTACCGAGGCGGGCAAGATACGTGAACACGCATCCCTTGTGGAAAGAAATTAATGACAGAGGTTTTGTCATACCTCAGCATAATGATCTTAAGTATTCTTCCAAGCTTTGTCGTCAATATTTGCCAAAGATGGAGTCAAAATGCTTCGGTCCTCAAAGGTACCTGACGTCACTTCTGAATTATATAGTTTAGTATGAGTCTGGCAGGTTATAGACTCATAGACAAGAAAAGAAACGAGGATATTAGAAGAGAATTGGAAATTCAGAGTCTAAATGAAACAATCATTGCATACAGGCAAAAATGGCAAGATCATGTGCAGAGAATGACCGAACACCGTACACCACAAATAGTATACAAGTATAAACCTGTAGGTAGAAGAAATGTTGGCAGGCCACGAATGAGATGGTCCGATAAATTTCCTTGAAGTCGGAAGTTATACCGTGATGATGATGATGATGATGATGATGATAATGATGATGATGATATTGTAACGGGAGCGCTGGAACACCCTGTGAAAGCAGCTGGCAGCGGGAGACAGGGAAGGTTCGGTTAGCCACGCCCTCGCCTCGTTTGTCCTATAGTGGTGACAGGCTGTGGTTGGGGAAAAACATGACTGTGCCGTATGTTTCCTTACACCTGGTTCTCGATCTTTCTGTTACTAGAACAATCCTGTAAACACCAGAAGTTGGCGATATTCCTATTTAAAGAGGGTTACAGACAGACAGATTGGAGTTGGTCAATCAGTTGGTTAGTGTGTGTGAGTGAGGACAGTTGTTGGTGTAAGAAGGCAGTGTTAGTCAGTGACGTGTTAATGAACGGAAAGATTGTGCAACGGAAGACTGTACGTAACTGTGAAGGTGTACCGGAGCTTACGTAACCGCGAGTACAAGGAAATTGTAACGGACGAACTGGGGAATTGTAATTGTTGCAGCACGTAATTCTGTGTAATTGGCAAGTGTTTAACTGTAAGTCGGTGGAAATAAAGAACATTTTGGAGTGGTGTAATTGGACTTTTCATTTCACGAACACACAAAGTCACAATATGTTGGATCGAGGAATTAGGATTAAAGAGCGTGCAATGCAAAAGAGCTTCTGGAGACTGCAACAAGAGTGGGCAAAAATAAGTACTGATTACCTAAAAAAACTTTTGATGAGAATGTTTCGTATGTTTAAAGCTGGTCTGAAGGCAATAGGAGAACATTTTGAAGAATCGGAAGTGTATAAAATGATCAAAGTATACAACATTTCAGTTTTATAGTTTTGTGGAAGGCGAAGATACTGTTTACAATTTATATGCATCATGTAAAGGTGCTATGTGTTCAAATAAATTATTTTAAATTATTTTTATCGTTAATTATTAAGATTATGAGTAATATTTTGTTTTACATTGAAATGCTACCAACCCCTGGCACAACCTACAACCTTGAGGGCCAGAGTTTTTTGTTGGGGTATCCTTCCCATAGGCGATTGTTTTTCGGATTGTTGAGGACAGCCTTCCCGGAGTTTTACATCTGAGTCATCTTCTAGATGAACTGTCTTTCACGACTATTCAGCTTTGTCTGCTCTTTGTAAATTGTTTTTCACTTCCCCTCACCTCTTATTTGTTGGTAGCATTCACCGTCTGTATCATAGGGTACTGAGCCCCTCCGCCACCGACAAGGCAACAATCCCTAGCGGAAGAGAGCCTCCAACGTTCAATGTATAAAATGTATAAATTATTGCGTCTGCTTGCAATATAAAGTTCGTCAAACTGGACATGTATAATTATGATGTGGAGCAATTAAAATGATTACACAAGCCACAATAACAAATATACAAAAAGATTAGTTTTGGACATCTTGAGTGCACTGCATTCCCAATATGGCCTATTTAATTTCTGCTAGTAGTACATTTAAAATAATGGAGACTAAAGAAAAAAAAGAAATATGATTTAGAGTATGCTTTATGTTTATTATCACGAGAACTTTCACCTCCGGCTATGGGCTGATCCTCTATCCTGGAATCTCTGATAGAGACACTTTTGATTCTCAATCCATTGCCTGCAGGTCTAGGGTTTACGCGGTTCAGAAGGCCCTATGCTCCACTTAGGAACTACAGGAATTCATTCGTTCATTATATACTGAGATTCCCTATGTGACAAAGATTTTATGACTTTTTGAATAGTTGCTTCTGTTGCAATTGCACAAGAGACAACAGCTACATTTTCTCTATGTTCCTCGCCAATTATGTGTACTCTGCGTGCATCCTTTTTTTCAAATACCCATGGTTCTTTGTGTAAATTCAGTCTGCAACCTTTCTCATCCAATGTTAACAAGTCCTTCAGGATTTCCAAAAATACCAATTTCTTCAAGAAGAGTTTCAACCGTTTTAGAATGGTCTTCAACAGCTACTTTGTTTAACTTCTGTATCCTAGCATATTAAGAGTTTGGGATTTTCTGATATAAGTTCCCTTGCCCACTTGCGGCTTGCAATCTGCTTAACATCAGAAAATTTATGAGTAAAATTATTTTTCTTGCAGTATCTGTAGACACATAATCTTAAAATGTTAGTTGTTATGCCACTTCTGCCAAACGGAAAGCACTGTTTTTTTTTTTTTTTTTAGTTTTTCTACATTGTATTTCCTGGGGATAGCATATGAAGTGCTATTCATTCTGAGTGACCTTTTTATGACTGGTAATGTGTAAGAGATGAAAAAAATCTTACTGCTACTCCTCTCCCTCCAAAAAATCAGAATGCTGTTGAATAATGGTTGTGAATTTGTCTCCAAGATACTGTTTGTTAGTTTGAAATTTCAAATATTTATATTTTTTCCTGGTAGGAAATCGCTGTTCGTTTTCTCTGTTTATCTAAATAATATAATGTTTCAAAACCAACAGACAACGACACTCTTTTTAAAAACCTGACCATCACTTTGGCCTGTGACCACCCTGACCTTCACCTACATATCCGGGGGAACAAAACAAAAGAAGAAACCGATAACCGGAACAGTCGTCCCAACGGTAAACGAATCCAGGACCTTTGGGATACGACCTCACACTTTACCACGTTGCCATCTCGCCACAACGAATGTATTGCTGTGCCGAGCAATGATTGGGATGCAGCTGCACAAACTTACCTGACAGCTGTGAACACCGTGCAAGAATTGGCTGATGAAGCCTCAGTTAAAATATCACTGAGTAGTGCCTCCTTCCATTTAACTTTGTTACATTATACCTCGTGGATTATATAATTTACGTCATAAAACCGTAAGTAATGAAATTAGATTACAAATAATAATTAGAGATAGATATCTTATTTAGCAGTATCATAAGAATAATTCTTATAAAAATGATTTGTACTCATGACTTTCTCCAGGCACTATCGTTCATCTTTTCTATTAACTAACCTAACAAAAGCATATGCTTCTATTTACTCTATTATAATAATAAATATATAAATAATAATACTAATACATGAATACAAATACATCCTGTACAAATAGGTACAAGATATTGCTGGCCCAGGATTTACTCGCTGACCTATAAGCTTTTGGTTTTACCTGAGCAGCTTGATGTCATTTTCTCTTGACCTTCGCTTCTTTTACCCTAATGCACTTTTCTCTCAACTTATATAAGAATTCTCCTATACATCTATTTTTCTTTTCACCCGTCCCCGTTAACATACGTAACGTCACTACCTCTTTGCTCACACTGTCCCATTTTTTATCCCATATTTTTCTGCTGTAATTTGTTAACTCGTTACATTCTATCACGTAATGAACAGTGCTCTCTTCATCTCCACAAAGTTCGCATATTCCTACCTCATTACTTCTCAACCATTTTAGATATATTATTCCTACTATTATCATGCCATGCCTTCTCTTCCAGTTTTGCCACATTGATCTATATATTTTTCCCTACCCCATTCTGTCTTTAATCGCTTATAAAATTTCAAAGATTTCTTTTCTTCTATACTTTCCCATATATCCTAACTATGTTTTGTACTGTGGTTCTCACTTCCTTCCAAAAACCTCGATGATTTGACTCCGCTGCTCTCCATAAATCTCCCATGTCTATCTCTAATATCATTATTTTCAATTCCGACCACCAACTGTTTGTGTCTTTAATGCTTTTCTGTTGTTTCATGTACAGATTCAATAATTCCCCTTTCTGCCCTTTAATACACTTATACCATAATTTCAGTATTCCCTCTATTATTATTCCCCTCCTTTTTGTATTACCCAACTCAAGTAGTGCCGATTTTGGCAGACCTAAACTTTCTTTGCAAAACAGTCCATACATCTTGTCTAATTGTGTTCCTATCCCTGATTTTCCCCATAACTCCACTGCATACTTTGTTCTGGATTCAACAACACCTTCATACATTCTTTCTAACCATCTAACTGACATCTCCATACATATTCGTACCCCTGACATTGCCGCCCTGCCATTAGCTATCACTTTTCTAGCTTGTGCAGCCCATCCTCCACTGCTACACATCCTTACCCAATCGAGAATCGGATACACAGAATCTGGTTCACCATATGCGAACTCCTTCCATGATTATAGTGAGAAACAACTCTTTAACGACAGAACTTAAACAAAATGATGAGCTTTCAAACAATGTCAAAGTAACAACAGCAATAACTGATATTTCGGAAAGGGCTGATGCTACAGAACATTCATTTCAAAGAAATGTTGTGTTCTAAAGTGAGGTTATGTAGTTCGCTGTTGCCTATCCATTTTAGTTTACCAGTTATGTAAAGCTATACAAGGCTCGTATATAATTAAGACGTCTTCACATGCTATTATCCTTCATGTAATTAATTTATACATAATAGTATTTAAAATTGTTATAGCAATTTTTGAGAAAATCACAACTTTAGAAGCATCTTCAATATATAGGGTATTTTGAAGTGAGTAAATTGTTTTGAAAATACGCATATCGTACCTCTATAAGATTATCAAAGGAGCTCAATACTTTTTGTCTCTCTCTCTCACTCAGAAATATACACGCACGTGGGTGCATTTTTATAATAATGTTCTTTTTATTCAGGACTAAAACATACATTTTCAAAGCAATCTGGACCCGAATTTTCGGATGAAATACTATCTCCCCTACAATACATATGAGGCGCTGAGAACCATAAGGGCCCAAAGCACGCAAACATAGTTTTGAGAAAAATAGATGTTTGTTAAAATCAAAATTTCTATACCAGCAATTGCCATTACGAAGTACCACTTGCGAACGTGATGTAAAGAGTAAATTATGTTGGCTACACTAGATAAAAATTGAATAGCGCAGAGCAACAAAATTATACTTTTATGCTCTTACGTAACTGAATATCAGTAAAGACTGGCGGGCGAGACAGCTTCTTATGAATGTTTCATTAAATCAACGAAGGCCTAAAGCACAGCTACTGCTGGTTGACCACAAGGTTGACAAATGTCAAGAGCTAAAACCTCAAAATCCACGATGTTGTGCTTCAGACCCTTATGGTTCAAAGCGCCCTATATGCTTACCTATTACAAAGAGAAGACAGGGAATGTAAAAAGGTACATAATCGCAACAATTTCACTAATATTTTACACTAAATTTAGACTTAAATATGAATCGTAATCCGAAAATGTGTTATTATATTCCTCCTGAATACCTACACCAGCCACCATGGTGATAGTAATAATGATTTGTTTGGTGACGTTAGAAATAATTCTTGATATGCTATATACTGTTACATTGCCCTTAAAAATTGGGCATAATGATTTACTGTATATAAATGGCCTCAACTTCTTTCCTCTAGGCAGAATTTTCACATAATGCCTCCTACAATATTCACGAAAATTCACGAAAATTAAGAAGATATATTTTAAGCAGTTGTTTTGTTAAAATTCGCGTAAGGGATACACTATTATCTCAACTGTCATCGAATGTGAGTTTTGAAGGTTTCTTTTTTTTTTTTTTCTTTTTCTTTTTCTTTTGTCCCAATTAGTATGAGGTGCGTCCTCCTATTAGGACTGGGGCCAGATAAGAACTTCTGTTTTTTTAAGTACATGTGGACCCTTTGAGATTGTGTGACAGATGGCGGCACTGTAGAGTGCATAGAACACTAGTGGCAGTGACGAGAGTGAGTACTGATTTGATACTTAAAATGGTGACGTTTTCTTTGCAAGAACAATGTGTAATCATTCGTTTTCTCTATTTTCGTGGTGCGACACCTATTGAAATCCATCGCCAGTTGAGTGAGGCATGTGGTGATGGTACCATGAATGTGTCTAATGTGCGTTCCTGGGTGCAACAGTTCAATGAAGACAGAAAATCGTGTGATAACAATGAAGTAAACTGGCCCCTTTTCTCTTCATATTTTCATTACGTGTAAACGTTTTTTATTTTCTTTGACAGAAATACTTTTGAATAGACCATATTACGTTTAGGATATTTCAAAGGGAAACAAGATTGTTTTACATGGATTTGGAATTAACTTTCTTTTCACTGTTTAAAATCATTATCACCGATTAGGTAAAAGAGCTCTGCCCCTTGAGGTGCGGTTTAGAGTGGTTGTAGTATATTAATTCAAATTTATTGGAACACGGTTAAGAAAATAAACGACAAAAAGCATTTTACGTGTAAACGCTGATTTGAAGTGGGGATACTTTCTTTAAGGTCCACGTTTTACATCCTTGAAAGAGGAGGTTAAAACTCTATTTTGGCTTTATTAGAAATTTTGATGTTGAATAAGCATTTACAAACATAGGAGACTAACGTACGCATCGATCTTTTTCTAAAACTTTTAGTGGTTTCGTGATATTTCAAATGTATGTTTCCAGTGAAATGTCTATATGCAAATTTTGGGTGAAACAAAACACGTTCTCTTTAGGTATACTGTACAGTAAGAGTTGGGAAATAAAAGGTTGGTCAGCTTTTCCATAAATTGTGATTGCCAAATAGGAACTCGGCAGTGTATTATTAGTGTAAGTCAGATATTAAACCACTATAAAGTTTTATGAAGTAGAAGCAGACAACGCCTATAGGTATATCAAAAATCACGAGCGTTTTCTCATTCGCCTCGTGTTTAGGTTAGACTTTGTGGTAAATTATTACTCTTATAGTTACATAATCAGCATTACTTTAGGTATTTTAAGAACATTTAACCTCATTAAGGAACACAAGAGTATTGCCAGTTTAAAAGTTAATATAAAACGAACATCTCCCTTCATGGCCTAACTGGCCCATTTAAAAATAGCTTTCGTGATTACTGGAAATGCCCTCAGGTCGTTAGGAAATGTTAAAGGTTAAGGAGAAGTAAGTATCTAGGTAGTACCGAGCGGGTTGGCTCAGGCGGTTTCATCTGTGGGAGGCGCGGTTCGATTCCTGTGGCCGACCTACCTGATCCAAGGGTTTCTCGTTTTTTTTTTCGTTCATTTCATCACCATTGCAAGAGGTGTGTGCATTGTTGTTGCGTTCTCTTGGGTAACGGTGGTTCCCGATAATGCTTAGATTGATCGCTGATGTCATCCACACGATGACGCTGAAGGCGTCGTCACCTCGGGCCTTCTAGCTCTCTGGGACGCTCTTTCCTGCTGACGCTGGTAATCGCCTCCGTCATCCTCTCCGATGATGGTGAGCAGCCCTCAGCTGCTCTAGAGTTCTTCTAAATCTTGTGGTTTTAGGATTGGGTTACAAGCAATGATCTCTTGAAGTTCAAGGTTTTGTGGGTGGATCACTTGGGCGTAGAAGGAAACACAGTTTTCTTGTCTAGTGGCAATCACTTATACTTTCCTTAGTCGCAAAGTTTCTCACGACACACTTTATGCGGACCTCGCGTCACCAAAAGTGTTCGCTTTTGTCAGCGTATACTTACTACAAAGCTCCGAAATTCTCACCCCACTTTTTTTTAAAAAAAAGCTTATTATATCCACGATATCCGCGCAACTTTGGTGTAACCTGTAACACCCGCGAAACACATGCGCGCAGCTTTTCGCGCTAGAAGGCATAGCTTCTCTACCACGTATGGGACTTGATTACTCCGCGCGATCTTTCCGGGCTGACAGACGTAGTTTCATTTCCAAGTATAAAACAGCGACTACTGATAATTCGGCGCAATCTTTTCGCGCTAACGGACGTGATCTCACCTCCACGTTGAAGCAATAATGTATGTGGCGAACAATATTCCATTTGACAATACAGTTTGAAGCACTTTTGTTTAGCTCAGGGTAAAACAATGAGGTTTCTCACAGGGTATGCATGGATGTGTGTGAGAAGGATATTTTAATAACACTGAAATGCCCGTTTCCAACTTATTTATTTACTGCTTCTTTTTTAGAACATCGAAATTGAAGTTGCCGACCAAGGGTTACCAATATCCCTGTTTAGAGTTACTGACGGCAGAATGTTTATTACTCGATAAATTTTATCCGTTCCTCACGTGTATATATATATATATATATATATATATATATGAACCGACAAATATCCAAGACAGAACAAGAGGACTGCCCTATTCGCCCTCGCGCCTCAGACTGCTCTAATCGGCCTGATGCCGAAGACTCTTTTAATGGCTTCCCAGCCACGAACTGCTCTAATCAGCTCCACGCCGAAGACTGTTTGAATGACCACAGATGCGCGTGGGTGTATCACTTTCACTTTCTGAAAACTCCTTTTCAACCAAAGATCCCTTTGTGGCTGTTTTGTCGCCATTATGAATGATCCAAAGAATACCCTATTCAGCAAGTCAAGTGAGCCCCTTTAGAAATCTGCTAAGGACACTGTTTCTTACATTGCTTTTGTTATAACAACTTTCCCCCAAAATGCTATTCGACTTAACTGGCCTTGCAAGTGTTCTAACAAAGAACCAACATTCCTTTGACATCCATCATGATTCTTTACCTATGGTAAACCTTAATTTCGGTATCAACGTATACGACAGCGACTGTGTAAAATTTCGCGTGATCTTTTCGCGCTAACAGACGTGGTTTCTCCTCCACCTATGCAACAATGACTGTGTAAAATTCAGCTTTCTATCTTTATTTTAACTGGCCCTACAAACACCCCTTCCACTGCTTACATAGGAAAGTGATGCAGCTGTTCTCTTATTGGTTGACCACAACCACCGAAATCACCTTTTAATATTTTTTCGGGAAGTGTTTTTAAAGTGATTTTCTGAGAGAATGCATATGGCGTTATTTTTAAGGGAATAACCTTCTTAATTTTTTAGGATTCATCCAGTTTCTCCTGGCAAATATTTGCCTGAATGCACCACGTGCGACCCTGAAGATTGATGGCTCTTCTCACCTTTTTTACCGAACAAAACACTTCCTCTGACCTCCGAGCGCAATTTTTGGATGAGGGAACAAAAAGAAGTCGCTTGGGGTTGGATATGGTGATTAAGGCGGATGGTCATGCAGTTCAAACCGTAATTCCTGGATTTTTGCCATTGTAACCGCTGAGGTGTGAGACGGTGCGTTGTCTTGTTGAAATAGGATTTTATTTTTCTGCAAATGTGGCAGTTTTTCCGCAAGTTCTGCCTTCTGCTTTTCCAGTAATAATGCGTAGTATGCTTCTGTAATGGTGCTTCATTTTTGAAAATAATCGATTAAAATAACACCATGACTATCCCTCCCCCCCCCAAAAAAAAACAGCCGCCATCACCTTCTCAGACGAAACAACAGTTTTCGCTTTTTGTTGGAGCTGGTTCCCCCTTTAAAGTCCACTGTTTGGTCTGTGTTTTTATTTTGGGCGTATAGTGGTGTATCCAAGTTTCATCTACAGTAATTAATCGGCGCCAAAACGCGGATTTATTGCGCCTAAACTGCGCCAACAGAGCTTGGAAATGTTTTAATCTAACACGTTTTTGGTCTAACGTGAGTAAACGCGGCACCCAACGCGCGGACAGCTTTCTCATGTCTAAATGTTGATTTAATATGTGACAAACACGTTCTTTTGACATGTTCATAGCCTCTGCTATCTTTCTCACTTTAATTTGGCGGTCGTCTAGCACCATTTGTTGAAATTTGGCTATGTTTTTGTGGGTAGCACCAGTTTTTTGATATTCCGAAAGTTCATCGGCTCCCAAGCTCTTACAGCCATGTTTAAATTTAGCTGCCCAAACTTTCACTGTAGTAAATGATGGTGCAGAGTCACCGTACACAGAACCCAATGCATCTTTGATTTATGTAGGCGTATTGCCTTTCAAAAAATATTTAATGACAGCTCGATACTCAATTTTGGCCATTTTCATAAAAACACTCACATTAACTCACTCAAACGACTGTTACATAACAAATGAGCATCCAAAATGACTGAAAGTTTGGTGAGTAGCTGTCAACAGATGAACAGTGAAATTCACTAGTTTTTATTTACGAATGCTGCCATCTTCATGTTAAGGTCCGAAACTTTTCAGACCACCCTCGTACATTTAAATTATAGTGTACACATGTTCAATAGCCCTGCGTTTTGTTATAACACGTAAAATAATAATGTAAGAGCAAAATCTAAAAATAAAAATAACTCCTCTAAAAGAAAACAGAGAAAGTTAGATAAATATTTACAAATGTAGTAAGTTAAATAAAAACAAGTAATAAAACAACCGTAAAACGTATTACGATGCATTGTTATGTTCTCTTATATCTCGCAAAGTACAACTAACAAAGATAAATGAGTACATTGCACTACAATAAGCGAAAACGTCTTAAAATAGCATAAAATGTGAAACACCACACCCAGTCGGTACCTTTAACTCAGCCGACACTCCTCCCTTCCTTAATATCAACGTTCGTAGATTAGAGTTGTTGACAAATGCACATCGGTATGTCTTCGAACTTCCTTGTTTCTTGGAGCTAGGCTAATGGAGTATTAATGAAACCATCTACAATAGCTACGAGAATATTTAAGCTTTCTCCTAGTACAATTCATACATATCATATGAGTTTCATGGTGTGTATAACTGCGTATGGAGCGTCGATATGGGTACATAGAGTAAAATTGAGAAAGAACATAGATACGCTACGGAAATACCAAAGACATGCTTTACTTCGTTGCACAGGTGCAGTATCAATGACTGCTACAATGGCATTACTAGAGATAGTGGGAATATGGCCATTGTATTTGTTTATTAAACAAAGGGCAGCCTACTTTTGGAATAATCTCAAAAGGTTTGTTGTCCCCCTGATCTCCTGACCTAACCTCACCGGATTTTTTTTTTTTTATGGTGGGGGGGGGGGGAGTATCTAAAATAGAGTGTACAAGAATATGCCACGGACAATTGATGTTCTCAAGGAATCCATTCGAGCCGAAATAAGTAACATTGGTGAGGATACTTTCCATTTAACTTCAAAGAATATAGTGAGATGGGTGCAGATATGTAAAGATGCTGCTGGAGGACACTTCCAACATTTTCTCTGAGATATAAATAGTGTAATGCAATCTCTCAATTGTGTATTATATTGCCCCAAAGCTGCACGTGTGTGCTATTATTGGTTTAAAAGTTATGGCCTATTGAAGTGGTTCAGGTTTATATGGATCGCTTTGTAGTTGGCTCATGTGTTTATGGGAACTTCTAGTTTAACGGAAGGATGTGAGTCAGTTGCAGAATTATTGCCGATCTGGCGTCTTACCATGGTAGTTCAATGCTTACAGCAACCGGACGGAGACTAGGAGATCCTGCGTTTCATTCCCCAATTGCGGCATTGAGTTTTTCAACCTGACTCTATCTTTTCAAATATTTATTACAAGTTTGTGTTGAATACAGCATTTATTAACGACATTTGTATCCCTAATGTGTTAATATAAATGATCTGTATCAAATAAAGGGATAATTAAAACATATAAAATTCTGCTTGAAGTCCAATATGGTATAGTGTGGCATATAAAATGAAAGCTTTTGGATATACAAGGGGCGTCCAGAAAGTAAGTTCTGTTTCAATTTATCTCCGCTACAGCGCTGCGATCGCAGTTCCGCACATGCGCGGTAGACGTTGTGTATCAAGGAGAAGAAACGTGCGCCGTTGTGAGATCACTGTCAGCCACGTACGCTTTGTTGTGCTTGTTTACAATGTCGGTGTTAATTGAAAATCCCGCCACTTGTGAAACAGATCTGTGATACGTTTTCTGAATGATATATATATATATATATATATATATATATATATATATATATATATATATATATATATATATATATATATATATATAAGGGCGTTCAACTACGACGGTCATCAGCGCCCGTTAAAAACTAGTCATGGCAAAGGCCAGATATAAAGCTTTCTAAAAACTATACAAGTGTAACAAAACCTATTAAAAATACATGCACATAAAAAACATCAATCAAAACCTACTAAAAATTTCGTTCACTAAATCCCAAACTCTAAACTAGACAAGAATCTAAAAACCTTCTCCACGGGTCTCCACGCACGGCCTACACGTGGGTGGGCCTGTTGACCGTCTCCCTCAACCACGAAGAGGAGCCCACACGAGGGAGACTGTTGGCTCGGGACCCCGGGTGCGCCAAACCCGTACCTACCGAAGTAGGCCCCTGGGGGGGGGATATAGCGAGCTCGCCGTCCCACTCACCCTGGAGGTCGGTACAATACCTAGTCCTGGCCGATTGATTAGGGGTGGGTTAGTCCCTAACCTCCCGTTTAGGCGAAGCAGAAACCAAAGTAGTGTATTAGAAATGCGCACCCTCCCCGAATTCAGAAAAACACTGTTACGAGCTCAGATACGCATCCCTCAACCACCAGGACAGACCTTTCCACCGACACGGGTCTCCACGCACGGCCTACATGTAGGTGGGCCTGTTGACCGTCTCCCTCAACCACGAAGAGGAGCCCACACGAGGGAGACTGTTGGCTCGGGACCCCGGGTGTGCCAAACCCGTACATACCGAAGTAGGCCCCTGGGGGAACGTTTTCTGAATGCTAGGAAAGTGAGACCAACTGAAATTTATCGGCTGTCAAAAGGTGTTATGTGTCTTCACGACAACGCACAACCACAAACTGCAAATGCGTCGAAAAACGTCCTACAGGGATTTGGCTGGGACGTACTTGACCAGACCCCGTACAGCCCGGACCTCGCTCCTAGCGACTTTCATCTGTTTTTGCATCTCAAATCTTCCCTTGGCGGTCAACACTTCAACAATGACACAGAGCTGAAAGAAAATGTTTCCAACTGGTTGAAGACACAGGTGGCAAACTTCTATGAAGAAGATATACAAAAACTTGTGCGTCGCTATGACAAATGCCTGCAAAATTTTGGCAGTTATGTGGAAAAGTAGTTTAAGAGTTGCATAATTCTGTGCAATAAATAATGTTTCTGTGTCTGTACACAATTTAATTTTATTATCAAAACAGAACTTACTTTCCTTTCGTACCTCGTATAAAAGAAACTGTAACATTATAGGAAGCGATGTAGTGAATGTATAAGGTTGTAACAGTCAGTATGTTGGTCTATTTAGGCAGATACAATTGACTATATTGAAATACCAACTAGACTATGTGCCAAATAGTGTTTTGCTATAAATATTACCAGGTCAATAGATTTCAGCTTTCAAATTTGGTATTTGCTTAAACTTTGTTGAGTATAGCATCTCTATAGCTATTATAATACCTCTCGTGGAAGAGAACCTCATTGCAATGCTTTACAGCGGCATAACAAATACACAAAATAATTGAAATGTTGTGAGGGTAGTAGATGATTCTTTATTAGGTGGTAATGCGTCACAGCCATTAGGAGGGTCGGCACACCCCCTTCTCCCTATTACTGGTAAACCTTAGACACAGTGAAGTTGAAGGTATAGTATTTTACTCCTTTCTTTGGATGCAGTAAACTATAAATATTGGCCGTGCGCTTCTAATTTGGTACATCCTTGACCAAGTTTATGCTAACAAAGGCCACAAGTTTCACAACAGTTAGCGTTTCTGATATAATAATTACGAATGAGCCCGTTTACCTGAAGAGCTACGGTAGTAACCTATGCGTGTTTGTTTCGTCAGAAGTTCATTGCAACAGAAAAGTTTTTCCCTGTGAAGGCCACTCTTAAAATGGAAAGAAACATAGAAGGCCATGTCCAGTGGGATAGATGTCTTTTGTTTTCCTCCTACACTCGTTTCGTCGATCTGTCCCATGGAGGGTGGCTTAGATACCGGCTCAGGAAGCTAATATTTAAGCCCGTCTCATATGAGTAAATTTGCCGTCAGGCCAAGGAAAATTCCCGCACATCGTGTACCGTGGTATGACCCTGACAATTGCGTCGTCAAATAAATTAGCGGTTATTATCATGAGAGCTGGAGCTTACTTTACAACTTGGGACAATTTAACCTCTTATGTCATTTACTAATGTCCTAGTGCATATATGTCGCACATTTGTAAAAATATTATCTATTATCTATGTTTATTATTATTATTATTATTATTATTATTATTATTATTATTATTATTATTATTATTATTATTATTATTATTATTATTATTATTATTATTATTATTATTATTATTATTATTATTATTATTATTATTATTATTATTATTATTATTATTATTATTATTATTATTATTATTATTATTATTATTATTATTATTATTATTATTATTATTATTATTATTATTATTATTATTATTATTATTATTATTATTATTATTATTATTATTATTATTATTATTATTATTATTATTATTATTATTATTATTATTATTATTATTATTATTTTCTTATATACCTATATACCTATACTAAGTGGACCTGCATTCTGCCCAAAAATTCAGGGCCGCGCCGTGGCTCAGTGATTAGACCGCTTGGCTCACACCAAGGCGGCCCGAGTTCGATCCCAGGCGACCGCAAAGTGAGATTTGTGGTGGACAACACGGCGCTGGGGCGGGTTTTCTCCGGGGTCTCCGGTTTCCCCCGCCATCTCTTTCCACCAGTGCTCCATCTTCATCTCATGTTTCATCAGTGTCATCGCCTGCGGTGCCGTAGGTAGTAAAAGCGGGCGTTAAACACTACACTACTACTGCCCAAAAATTCTATAATAACTTCGGAGATATAGTTTTGATACTACCTGAGTTCAAGAAAAGCTGAAGATCGGAGTATGTGTGTGTATGAACAGCATCGTTTAAAACCGAGAAATCAAGACGCCAAAATAAGTATTTAAGTTCAGCATGCCCGCCCAGGTAGCGTAGATGGTAGCATGTCTGCCTCAGGTCCAAGAAGTCCCGAGTCAGGGTGAGTTATCTAGATAAGGTTTTTCTGAGGTTTTTCCTTGCCCTTAAAGACGAATTTTGGGTAACTCTAAGGTCTATGGACCCCGGGCTCATTTGAGCATCATATCACCCATTTCATTCATCGTCTGATATGACTTGACGTTGGAGGATGTCAATTACAACAAACAAAAGTTCAGCTTCTATTCAAGAATCGACACAAAGATCATCAAGGAAACCCACTTCAGGCCAAACAAATCCCTATGTAGAGAAAGTGGCATATTTTAGGTCATCAAATCTGATTCCTACAGTTTGGATTAAAATCGAATGTTCAGACTCTGTGGGTTCGCAGGCTGCGCCGTGGCTTAGTGGTTAGACCGCTTGGCCCTCACCAAAACGGCCCGGGTTCGATCCCAGGCGACCGCAAAGTGAGATTTGTGGTGGACAACACGGCGCTGGGGCGGGTTTTCTCCGGGATCTCCGGTTTCCCCCGCCATCTCATTCCACCGGTGCTCCATCTTCATCTCATGTATCATCATTGTCATCGCCTGCGGTGTTGTATGTAGTAAAAGCGGGCGTTAAACACTACACATTTCATGGATAGAGACAACATGAAATATATGAGTCAACTGGAGAATTTAATGTCAGGAAGGCACGTTGGCCATGGTAGCTCAAAGGTTAAGAGCTACTGGACGGAAACCAGTAGATCCGTGGTTCAAATCCCGGCCATGGCATTGAATTTTTCATGTTGTCTCTATCCATCAAATATCTTAGCCTATATACGGCTAGTGTGGAGAAATGATTAATTTCCATCAATTAACTTAAATAATAAGAGTTAAATGATGAAGCCTGGGATTTAAGTACTTACAATAGTAAGTCGCCACAAACGGTGTATCTCGGATGCGAGAGCCCCTAGTGGTCTACCGGGGAAATATATGAGTCAACTGGAGAATTTAATGTCAGGAAGGCACGTTGGCCATGGTAGCTCAAAGGTTAAGAGCGACTGGACGGAAACCAGTAGATCCGTGGTTCAAATCCCGGCCATGGCATTGAATTTTTCATGTTGTCTCTATCCATCAAATATCTTAGCCTAGTGTAGAGAAATGATTAATTTCCATCAGTTAACTTAAATAATATGAGTTAAATGATGAAGCCTGGGATTTAAGTACTTACAATAGTAAGTCGCCACAAACGGTGTATCTCGGATGCGAGAGCCCCTAGTGGTCTACCGGGGAAATATATGAGTCAACTGGAGAATTTAATGTCAGGAAGGCACGTTGGCCATGGTAGCTCAAAGGTTAAGAGCGACTGGACGGAAACCAGTAGATCCGTGGTTCAAATCCCGGCCATGGCATTGAATTTTTCATGTTGTCTCTATCCATCAAATATCTTAGCCTATATACGGCTAGTGTGGAGCAATGATTAATTTCCATCAATTAGCTTAAACTACACATTTCATTTACATTTCTGTGGGTTCTTAGAATTAAAAGTCCAATTTGCAGAAATTCTATAATGTTTTTTATTTCCATAAAAGTACAGTCTATTCTATTCTCACAGCAGCAGAATTACGTCACATACACAATCTACCAAGGTCGATGACCACAACAAAAAGCGTTCTGATTACATTTGTTTACATCAACTCTCTTCACAACACTTTACAATTATGTACTCCTCTCTTATTACAACTCCTGTTTACGACTGACTCTTGGCGAGTCATCGCTTCCTTAAATACCTCATTGTTAATTCGATACTGTTCTGTAACAATCAAGAAATCAATTGTTCTGTCACCAGACGAAACTCGAATTTTCTAAACGTGAAACTTTATCTCTGGGATATCTTTATATGTTTTTGCAGGCTCTTTATTTCCACACTGTGCTGCCTATCAGTTCCTTTGTGTAAACAAATGCGCGAACCCTTTTAGCGCATGCGCCGCTAATGGATTCGCGACAATATGTTTAGGATACCTTCTTGGGGAATGAAAGTATATCTCTGATGTTTTGCGAATAGTCCGTGAAAATGCTATGTAATTACTATACAAATGGTGAACAGCAAGAGACAGACAATACCTGAATACAAAAAATACACGAATACACGAAGAATGAAATGAGTGATGTGGTACTCAAGTGAGCCCGGGGTCCATAGAGCTTAGAGCTACACGACATTCGTCTTTAAGGATAAGGAAAAAATCTCAGAAAACCTTATCTAGATAACTCACCCTGACCGAGATTTAAACTCGGGACCCCTTGAACGCGAGTCAGACACGCTACCATCTAAACTACCGAGGCGGGAAAATGTAGAGATGATCAAACCACATCTTTGTGTTAATATTTTGAACAGTGGAACAGGAATTTGGGACTATTCGTCTTTAATTTGTCTCCATCATCATCAGCCACACGTTCGGGCGCAATTTGGGACAGGATTTCTATGTTGGACGCACAACTCTTTCTCTTCTCGTGTGAGTTTTTGCGGCTATCTATTTCCTCTGGTCACCAATTGTATCATCTTATTCTAAATAAGAGTCATGAGACATCTGTGTTTCAGGCGTGGTTCGGAATAAAGTTTCGGAGAAGTCAAATTCTGTAACTATTTAATTGTATTATTTAGATTACATTTTGCTTGAACTTCCTTTCCCAGTCACTTCCAACATATCGATAAATTCTTACTTTGTTATATTTATACAGATTCAAACTATTACTTGATCTTGAACCACTATTCATCACACTCACCATTACAACAAAAATCTCTCTCTGCCAAGATTATTGATTTATCGTAACTATAGTTTTTCCTGTCTTAATTTTGTGATTGGCCGATTTCATTCCACGTCACAACATTACGTCATGTTACGTCATACAATTATTACTTCGGCCAATCACACAATTACATCCATTTTTACATATTTAAATTATTAAATATATTTACATAATCATTTTTCTATAAATTTATAAACTTTTCATGCTTCAAACATAACCCAAAAGTACTGTTACATCAGGTAGAGTCAGTCTGAAAAATGCAATACTATAGCCGGAATTTGAACCACTGATCTCCATTCTCGTCCGGTTTCTCTTAACCATCTCAGCTACTATGGCCAACATGCCAGCATGACTTCAAATTCCCCAACTGTCTCGTATTTTCCCTGTAAACCACTAGGGGTTTTCATATACAATGTCAAGATTTACTATGCTAGGAGTACTTAAGTTCAAGTCTCCATGGTTTAACCACTATTAGGTTAACTGGCAGAAGTGAAGTTGTTTCTCACACTAGGGTAAAATTTGGATAGGAGAGTCAGATTGAAAAATTCAATGCCATAGCTGGAGTTTCAACCATGTATCTCCCGGTCTCTGCCCTATTTCTTTTATTCTGTTGCTCTTAGCCACTTAGTTTCCATGGCAATATGCTGGTATGACACTAAATTCTCCATTTTAGTACAGTTTAACAGAATGAGCCCAGTAAATTCAAGGTATTCATTTTTATTGTCAGACAAATATATTAACTTGAATGTTAATCAAAATTGCCAGAAATGTTTTGGGGAAATTAAAAATAGCCAAACTATTAGTTTGGATGAGGGTTTCTAGAAAATTTCTTGTGTATTTATTATCATATCCTTGAAGTACTCTGTACTTAAATATTATGTTAAACTGGCTTTTCGTTTTTGAGTTATGGTGTTCACGAACACATGTCACGTTATCTTGACGGTCCCTCACTCCGTCGGGCTTCAAAGCGACGATCTGTTACTCGTCGTCGACCACGTCGATTTTGTGGCTAAGGAGACGCTATGTTCTCAGGGTCCACCTCGACGAGTATATGTATCAGTACTAAATTATGGAGTACGTGATGTGGTTGGACTGGAAATTAGTTTTTCTCAGGTTATAGAACAGAAAGTGTTGTAATGCTTTTATATCGGCGCCAAGTTACTCGGATGTCTACAGGTTTATAGCAATTTAAGCGGGATTCGCGGACTGCACTCTTAACTATATACCAGGGCTGTTCAATAAAGCATGATCAAACTTTCTTGACAACGTGGCTTTATTCATCCTCATAATTTTGATGGTTCTTCTCAAAATAGTCTCCCCTGAATGCGATGCACTTGTCCCAGCGTTTCTGCCAGTCTTCAAAGCAGGTTGGAAACAATTTTTTGAGAGATCCTTCAAAATCGCCTCCGCAGCCTTCACCACTGCTTCTGATTATGGATAATGCCTCCCACGAAGGTGTTTCTTCAAGTTAGGGAATAGAAAAATGTCACATGGAGCTCAATCCGGACTATAGGGAGGCTGAGGGATTCAGTTCAATTGGATTTTTGCAATATATACAGCAACAACTTTGGCAATATGCGGCCGCGCATTATTGTAGTACAACATCCAGCCTGGTTCACGGAAATGTAGTCTTTTGCGCCTGATATGGACTTGCAATATTTTCAGGACATCCCTGTAGTATTGTCCACTTACTGATGTGTGTGCAGGTACAACTCGCTGATAAACTGTTCCATGAATATCAAAGAATGAGATGACCATAACTTTCCTAGCAGAAGCAACCACTTTTGTTTTTTTGGGAGTTGGTAATGAAGGAGATTTCCACACTGAGCTTTGCTGTTTGCTCTCAGGATCAAAGTGATGTAGCCAAGTTTCATCAGCAGTGATTACGTTTGAAAGAAACTCTAGATTTTCCTCTAACATCAACTTTAACTGCATGCAGACCTACATGCGAATCTCCTTTTGTTCGGGAATCAACAGTCTTGGAACCCATCGCGCACAAACACGTCTCATGTGTAATGTTTCTGTCACAAACGTGTAGATGGCACCCAATGAAATGTTGAGTACTTCAGAAAGTGATCTTAGGGTAATTCGTCCATCCTCTCTCTATGGTAGCAGCAGTGTTGAAGTTTTCTTCCGTAAGAGCAGTAACTGGAACACCGGGTCCACCTTCCTTTGTAACCCATTGTCTTGCCTCTTTAAACATTTTAAACCACCTTCGAACTGTGCTGTAGGGAAGAACAGACTCTCCGTAGGCCTCCTGTAACATTGTATAGGCCTCAACTGAAGATTTGTTAAGACGAAAGCAGAATTTCAAAGCCGCATTTTGTTCCTCGCGTGTTACCTCTATTGCGGCGCTAGGCGATACTGAACATGTCTGTACTTACCTGGTTCTCACAGACGGGAACCAGGATTACCAAAAATGAAACTACTACGGCTTGTTTGTTTCACATTAAGCTAACAGAATATAATATGATTGAGTTTTACTGCGAAAAATTATGACTGTAAAAAAATTATGACCATTCTTTTTTGGACTTCCGTCGTATATGCGGTATGTTCGTACAAATATTATTATAAAATCATATATGTTGCTATTTATATAATGTTTTACATAATTGTTAATAATTCTTGAATTAATAAAATATAATTATTTATTTTACACTAGAAGAACAGGTAGGCGGAAATATCGCTACACACACAAGAGGCATTTTGGTTAAAATGCTTTTGGAGGGGTTCAAAACATGTAATTGCCGTGGAACTTTGGTATATAATTTTTGGATTAGTGCAATATTTTCATTATTATTGGCAAGAAGTAGAGAAATTGAAGTATAAGGGCATGAAACCTTTTGAAGTCTAAGAACATTACATTTGCAAGCTTAAAATTGGTAAACTAGACACGGTCTCATGTGTTGCTGTCAAAGAAAGCTACATAATCACTAGGGAGTGGATTTACAGGCACTAAAAATGTGTAAAATAGACAGGAAAAAAGGCACTAAAGATGGGCAAACAAATTTTCTAAGTAAACACTTAGAAATACACGTTTTAGTAAAATGGCTCTTAAAATGCACTATAACAAAATGACAATCATCACGACATATGCTGCAACAATTGCGCTAAACATATACTATTTTGTGGTTCCCTAGGCGAAATAGTTCTTCATTTATTCCAAATTTCATAAATGGCTCCACAGCAAGTTAAAAGAATAAATATTGTTGTATAATTAAGATACATATAAATCCGCTTCACTATGTAAGAATCATAATGTGCAGAAAGGTGTGAAGTAACCATCTACGACAATAAAAACAAAAACATGGGTTGGTGGGGGGTGTTCGAGGGTGAAAATTGAAATATCTGAAGCTTTTGTTAGATTTGTTTCAAATTTATACTATTTATTTTTGTGATCGATCAAGAATAGAATAATTACAAAGTTTCAGCGTTTTAGTTACAATAGTTTTTGAGGAATTAACAGTTTATATCTAAATTAGAGGCCATTTTCAAAATGCCCCACATATTGTAATTTTAAAAATTAATGCTTGGGGTATAAGTTTATGCACCCATTTTAAACTATGTGAAATATTTGTCTTCCCCATATTAACGAGGGAAAAAATAATCATACCTATTTAACAATTTTTATTTTCCTAAGCGTTTTCAGTAAGAAGTAAGCATTATAATCCTTTCCAATACAAATAACAAAAGCACAACAAATGTAAATGGATACACTTAATATGCAGTTGCCCTTACAGGCATGTAAAGAATTTCATAAATATTAATAGAAAACTACATCCTGTGAAAGATTTTGAACTTAGGAAACTGTAGAAGATATGGAATCTGAGAAATCTGAGGTTAAAATTACGTAATAGCAGCTACGATATAGGTGTAAGGTTATTTAAATAGTCGTGTGACGTTTTCTGTAGTGCCACTGGAAGAAATAAGCTTCATATAATTGAAGTATGTCTATATTAATTTTAAGACATAAACCAACTAAATTTGGTATTGTTGTAAGTTTTGGACCAATTTGCACAGAAGTGTCTGCTTAATAAACTCCTTTTTGTATACCCAATGTGCAGCAGTAAGCAATTTCTCTTCCCCAAAAACTTCACGTTGAAACCAAAAAATGCAAAAGCTGTTATCACAAATTTCAAGCTGAAGAAATTGGCTAAAAAGGCAGTTTTAGGCACTAATCAGCAGAATAGGTACAAACCTATGAAATAGGCATTTATAGGCAATATAAAACTAAGCAATTCGGCTAATAATTGTAGGAAACGTGCTTATAACTTAAAATAGGCAAATAGGGCAAAAACCGCCCCCTAGTAATCACGTATCCTGACGATATTGGAGTTAAAGCTCTTGTATAACGTCACAGTTAACTAGGTGTGAATTTACAACAAAATCTGTGTTGTCGCGCACTAAGGCGGGGAAGTTAGAACCTGGTGGGGACATTGTAACACTCAGGTATATAGGTCTTAGTGGGAGGGAGATAGTCAGTCAGTGCATTGTGCTATTGTGTGTTCGTGTGTGGTGTTCTTAAACAACTCACCGGTAAGTCTTTGTATGTGACATCCCTGTGTGAGCTTTGAGTGCATTTATCTTGTAATAAAGAATCTGAGAATGACGAGTGACGTATAGTGCAGTGATAAGAACAATATTATAATACGACGTCAGCTGCCTTACCTAACCTTCGTGGCTAGCTTTTAAAATTAGAGTGACAATTCCTTCTTAAAATTTATTTACCTTCCTCCGTTCTTTATAATGTAATGGTACAACACTCAGACGACGTTTATTCCTTATAACTGTACTTCATACAGCCCGGTTATTTCCAATAACAGTTGAAAACTTTCCAGACATTTACGCAATTGTTATGCGGTTTTGCTTTATTTCCTGTTTATGTTAAGGATATCTGTGACTCAAAATTTGAAATCCTGAACCAATAACGCTAGCTTTTTAAGACCACAGATCACAGATGTAACTTAGTGCAAATATGATACAGCCCAAATTTTATAAACTTCACTTTGATATAAATTAATTGTTCTTTCACCCTAGCCGTGTGTAGGACGTACCATGAAAGGGTAGAGCCAGACTGAAAAATTCAATGCCATAGACGCGATTTGAACCACAGATCTTCTGGTCTCCGTCCAGCTCCTCTAAACCATTGAGCTACTATGGCCAACGTTCCAACATGACATTAAATTCTCCAACAATTAATTTCCATTAATTGTATCTAATAGTGATTAACTACAAAGCCCGGGCCTTAAAGTACTTACAGCATAGTAATTCGCCATTAAGGTAGTTGTCTCATGTGTTTATGAGAACTTCTAGTGGTTTACCGGGAAAAATACGAGTGAGTAGGAGAATTTAATGTTATATTGGCACGTTGGTCATAGAAACTCAGTGGTTTAGAGCGGCTAGACGGAGACCAGAAGATCCGTAGTTCAAATCCCGGCTATGGCATTGAATTTTTCATTCTGGCTCTACCCTTTCACTTTGATACTTTGGAATATATTGTCAAATTTACATAAATACTGAGGCTTTCACGGCCGGCGTCGTTAACTCCACTAACTATGATGTCCGGGCTTGTAGGCCGTGGTCCATTTTTTCTACCTTCCAACGTTTCGCCGAAGACTGCGTTCGGCATCATCAGGGTTCTAAGTATATAGACCCGGAGTCCAAGTATATAGACTCCGGGTCTATATACTTAGAACCCTGATGATGCCGAACGCAGTCTTCGGCGAAACGTTGGAAGGTAGAAAAAATGGACCACGGCCTACAAGCCCGGACATCATAGTTAGTGGAGTTATTGTCAAATTTATTTATTTTTGGTTACCTACGTCACCTAAAAAGTGCTTTGCGACAAAATAACTTAAAATTTGGACTAATATTGTAACAGCAGGTTCCCAATGCATCCATTTTTTTCATAATTTGCCCTTGGTTTTTCTGTTTCTCAATAATTTTAGGCTCCAGAAATATTTTAAAGCTTTGGATATGGCTTTCTTGCCCAAAATTTGAAATTGTTGTGTCCTGAAGAAAAGAAAGCGAGCTTAAATGCATCTCACAATAAAACCTAAGGCAATTTCTGTTTTCTGCATCTCAACGAACGTGTGTAACAAGTTTCATTAGTCTAACACTAAAACTGCGACGCAAGGAGCATCCAAAATGATAAAAAATGCTGAAATTTTTAATAACGAGAAAACAAGGATAAAGAATTAGAATTTATATCTAGCACTAGCATTCACGTAACCTTAAAAACTATATTAGAGCATTTAAAAATGCCTTTCGGATGCCATCTAAACATTCTTTGGATTGAGGAAGGCTTGCACTATTTTAAAGACTAAAATAGTCTAGGCTAAAAAGACGAAAAGGTGATTTTTTGAAAATGTTTATGAAATTTCAGTCATACATAACCTTAAATACCATAATAAATAATTGTACAAAAAGAGAAAATTGTGTCCGACTGACATTTGAAACCATTAATCCAATGTTTTATTATTAAACATTCAAAATATTATTTTACTGGATGGTTACAATCTTCAAAGCAATTAATTTGATGGCCTGAGAATACGAAATCTTCGGTTTAACAGTTGCATGTCTATTTTGTTGTATATGTTAAGATATTCTTTCTCCTTTTTATACAATATATGAAAAATGTGTATCTCTTAGGTTATAAAATAACTATGAGATCAAAGGGGTGGTACAAAAGTTATTAAATACCACCTAAAGATGCTGTAAATCTATATAAAATCTGCCAGGTTAAGCTTGAGGAAGTCTTACGTTCCACCAAAGTTTCATAACCTTTTCCGTGAGTGATTATCACGAGTGATTATCCGTTGTTGGCAATGGCTATTACCAACATTACCAATAGCCATTTCCCTAAAAATTTACAGTTATAATTAAAGAATAGAATTCAATGTAACAGTTTTCTTCGTCAAAGAGAACAGGGAGATAAAATGAGATTGATTAAATCGTCATTCAGTTTTTAAAACCTACCCAGGCTAAGTCGGGCAATCACATAGTTGTAACTATTTATATATTATAATGTGAAATGAAACATCCTCGATTTTTGACACATTTTTACCCTAATATTGAAAGGAATAACGTTTTCAACGACAACTCACTGCCATCCTTGCAAGCACAAGGGCTGTTGAATAAAGAATTGTCACTTTTTTTCACAACGTACCTTTACTCATCCTCATAATTTTGATGGTTCTCCTCGAAATAGCCTCCCTTGAATGCGATGCACTTCTCCCAGTGTTTCTGCCAGTCATCAAACACATGCTGGGAACCATTTTTTGAGAGATCCTTCAAAATCGTCTCCGCAGCCTTCACACTGCTTCTCATGATGGATAATGCCTCCCACGAGGGCGTTTCTTCAAGTTAGGGAATAGAAAAAAGTCACATAGGGCTAAATCCGGACTATAGGGAGGGTAAGGGATGCACTTCACGTTGATTTTTGCAAGATATTCAGCAACAACATTGGCAACATGTTTCCGGGCATTATCGTGGTGCAACATTCAGCCTGCTGCACGAAAATGTGGTCTTTTGCGTCTGATATGGACTTGCAATGTTTTTAGGACATCCCTGTAATATTGTCCAGTTACTGATGTGTGTGCAGGTACAGCATGCTGATAAACCATTCCATGAATATCAAAGAATGAGATGAGCATAACTTTCCCAGCAGAAGCAACTACTTTTACTTTTTGGGGGGTTGGTGATGAAGGCAATTTCCACACTGAGCTTTGCTGTTTGCTCTCGGGATCAAAATGATGTAGTCAAATTTCATCAGCAGTGATTACGTTTGAAAGAAACTCGGTTCTTCCTCTAACATCAACCTTAACTGAACGCAGACCTGCATGCGAATGTCCTTTTGTTCGGGAATCAACAGTCTTGCAACCCATCACGCACAAACACGTCTCATGTGTGTTTCTGTCACCAACGTGTGGGTGGCACCCAATGAAATGCTCAGTATTTCAGAAAGTGATCTTAAGGTAATTCGTCGATCCTCTCTCACAATGGCAGCAGCAGTGTTGATGTTTTCTTCCTATGAGCAGTAACTGGAGCACTGAGTCCACCTTCTTTTGAAATTGATTGTGTCCCCTCATTTTAAACGACCTTTGAGCTGTGCCGTAGGGAAGAACAGACGATCCATAAGGCTCCTGTAACATTGTATAGGCCTCAACTGAAGATTTGTTGAGACGAAAGCAGAACTTTAAAGCTGCATATTGTTCCTCGCGTGTTACCTCCATTACAGCGGTAGGCGATACTGAACATGTCTGAACTTGCCTGGTTATCACAAGTGGGAACCAGGAGTACCAACAGTGAAACTGCTATGGCGTGTTTGTTTCACATTAAGCTAACAGAATATAATAAGTTTGAATTTTAGCGCAAAATATTATGACCGTAAAAAATTATGATCATTCTTTATTGAACAGCCCTCCTATGTGAAAATCATTTTTAGTGTTTTAGTAATTTAGGAAAAGGATTTATGTATATTATGGATACGTGAGCATTTGGAAAATTTAGGAAATTAAGCATGAATGCATTGGCTAAATCAGCAGCATCGCGTAGTTCATATTATGCATATAGAAATAACTTCACATTTTTTGTCAAAAATAAATTTTTCAACTAGGTATTATATTGTTGGGATTTCCTTTGGGTAGAAGGTACCAACGGCGTTTCGTCCCAAAGACTCTTCTTCCCTACAGTACATTGCAACACTTGCTTCAAAATTCGTTTTTATTTTATTTATGGCAGGTCATTAAGAATTCGAAAGTTTTTAATAAAATATAGTACTATTTCTCACAGTGATTATTATTTTGTCAAGAATTTAGATCATGTGTTCGACTGCTCAATATTTTAAAGAGAAATGCTCCTCCGAAGATTAGTTTGTAAAGGGTTTCTTGATACAATCATGTGTAAAAATAGTATTCAAGGACCAACGTTACTGTGAAAAGTGTATGCAGTTGAAAACACATATTCATAACATATGTAAAATTTTAATTTTGTAAAATTATTTTGTTGTACATGTAACCTTAACATGCCCTTCTGGCAAAATAGGGTAAGCTTTGGAGATTCAATAAAGTACAACATATAGTAATTTAGGATGTTAAATTAGGTATCTTACCACTATGTCCAATAGTGAGACATAAAAGTCGTGTAAAATACTGCACGGATTTTCTCTCAGTCATATTAAAATTGATTTCTGAATTACCTGCTGGTAGTGATATACCTTCTCAGTGAACTGTTGCACATTAAATCTCTTGCTAGCGACTCAAAACATCAAAACTCAAAACCGTGAACAATTGACTGAGTTAATCGTAAAAGCTGATGGGTAATGGAATGTTTGTGACGAAATCCAAATTGATAAGGCGGAAGAACATGGTTATGATTAAGGTAAGACAGAAGACGGCGATGAATTACTTTTTCAAACAGCTTGAAAAGGGTCGGCAACAGACTTATAGGACGATAGCTTTCGGGGAGGTGTTTGGGTTTATTGGGCTTATGGAAGACTGCTATATGGGCAAACTTCCAGGTGCGAGGAATTCATAAATATAGCAGATAGACACTTCACTTTTAGCAATGTGTCATACTTGTGGGCCTTAAATATGTACATCGTCTTGGACATTTTAAAATATCTGTGTTACATTGCAGAAGCTAACAAAAAGTTAACGTATGTCTGGAGCTTTTAAAACGTAAGGATCAATTAAATATTATACAAAATAAAATATTATTATAAAATACCATTCTTGTTAATAGATCTGTACCGGGTATACTGAAACACAAATTGAAATGTTGAAATGTTTCTGTTAATTTTTACATTTAAATATTATTCTCTTATAAAAGAACTTACTTAAACGTGGAAGCTCAAGTTACATAAATACAAGGATCTATGGAAAATAGCAAAACTTATAGAATATCTCAAAATAAGATTGTTTATTTTCATCACCATGACAAACAAATAGGAGTTGTAACTACTCGTTGTGTTTTATAATTATAAGTGCGCAGTATAATTATTTTAATTAATTTGAAATAATTTCAGCTAATCTATTATATTGAAGGTAGGTCAATGGAAGAATCCCATTTTATATGAAAGGTATTCTGCACTTCCAATCGATAAAGTCATGTAAGTATACGTGTCATATTTTTTTTATTTAAATGCTTAATTATGTACAAATAATGTGAAGGTTCCGAGTTTTATATCTAATAGCAAAACCACAGTTAAACTTAGTTGTGGAATATTTCAACCCTTAGTGCCCATAATTATTGGTGGTTACTAGTACTTCGTCACCAAACTCAATTGTACATTGTGTGTTTTCCTTTCTAATCATTGAAATAACATGAAGAGTGCATAACATCAGTGTATTGACTCAGTTCTCAATATCCGCAAGAAATGGAATTTCAAGTCAGATATAATTACACAGTGAAGACCTAATTCAATTGTTAATTGGAATTAATTTGTTAATTTAAATTGTTAATTTGAATACAACACTGTAGTCTTCCAAATAAAACTGTTGTTGTTTAACTTATTGTTTAACAAAATAGGGAAACATTGCTGTAACAAATAGGCTTAAATTTGCATTTATAAGGGAGTTTAAACTTGGAAATGTTATTTCCTTAATATTTTGCCACTTATTTCTTAATTTTACGCTTCTTTTTCCAAATAAACTAGATAGAGCTACTCTGCTGCCACCTATATTCCGAACGAACTGGTTGCTTCATAGTGGACTTGTCATGGCGGACTATTTAAATTACACACTGTCAACAAATGAAAAAAGCGCAAAAAAAAAGTTGTACGCCTATAAGAAGCATCGAAAAAGTTGATAGATGCGAAATGTTATGAACAGCGCTAGCAATAGATAATAGACGAAAATTTTGAAACGATAGGGAAATATAATACATCTAAAAATTAACCTCGCAGCAATAAAATGTAACAAATAAATAATATACCTAAGCTGAAACAATTTGAGAATATAATTCAAGTACGAGGGCTGTTCAATAAAGAATCATCACAATTTTTTTGACAACGTACCGTTACTCATCCTCATAACTTTGATGGTCCTTCTCAAAATAGTCTCCCCTGAATGCGATGCACTTGTCCCAGCGTTTCTGCCAGTTCTCAAAGACATGCTGAAAACCATTTTTGAGAGATACTTCAAAATCGTCTCCGCAGCCTTCACCACTGCTTCTGATGATGGATAATGCCTCCCACGAAGGCGTTTCTTCAAGTTATGAAATAGAAAAAAGTGACTTGGGGCTAAATCCGCACTACAGGAAGGGTGACGGATGCACTTCATGTAGATGATTTTTTCAAGATATTCAGCAACATATGACAGAATGAGGGCGAAATGAATGCAAGGAAAGATAAGGGAGCAATTGGTGGAATGATGTCGGTGAAAACTGGAGATCCCGGAGAAAACCCTAACTTGCTAAATATTTTCTGATATCCATTCACAGCGAAGCGAATATCCCGACCCATGGGTCCTTTTGGGGGTTTTCCGGGTCGCTAGGCGAATGCTGGATAGTTTAATTACATCACCCGAATCACCTGTCTCTCCATTTCATCTCCATTATCATTTCATATCATCTCTCATTGGTGGTGTCCTTCAGGGTAGAAGTGTCGGCGGGAGTCTAGGCGGTGCACGGTAGGATGGTGTGCTCTGAGGAAAACTACTTCCTCCTCCGGTAGGTCGGTTGCCGGCCTCAGCTCCTCTACTGGAACCATTTCGGGACCGCCAGCCAGGGACTTTTGGGGCTCGGATTGCCTGCTTGGGACCATTAGGGCTCGGCTGCTGGACTCGTTGCCGTCCCGGGGAGCAATTTCGTTGTCCTGGCTTGTCGGGGAAAGTCTCTATTCAAGTAAACTGTAGGGACCCTGCCCTCTGTACTTTTGTGGCTCCTTGGTTCGGCTGCGCTCTGTCTCCGGGCCCAGCATGGTGGCCTACGTACCGAATATAATTATATATATATATATATATATATATATATATATATATATATGAATTGACGTTTGTTAGTCTCGCAAAAACTTCGAGAACGTTGGAACCGATTTGCCTAATTTTGATTATGCAATATTTGTATAAATCCAAGGAAGATTAAAAGGTGATAATGGACCAGGTTATTAGCTAAATATAAAAGTCAGACGCAAACCTTGACGGAATGCATACATCTTTTATTTTCAACAAACAAAAGCATTGCAAAGTACAAAGACATTCAACTCTTGCCAAAGTCTCAAAAGATATTCCACTTAAGGACAGAGGGACGCTTGGAAAACACAATGCTTGCGTTTAACTATACACTTTTGAAAAATCAAAATTCATGGGTTTGCTTTGTCACAGGACAATGAAATTCATACCATCTAACAAGCAACTATTTATTAATATGTTGATAAAGCAAAACATGTAATATAAACTCATAACTTCGCTCAGATGCTTTCTAAGTTGACGTCAAAAAACGAAATTTTCTAAATACATGTTATTATTTAGTTATATATAACCGCCATAATTGGTTTCACAAATAATCCAATTTTTTAGTAGAAATGAAGTACTCAGTGATGCATAAAATGACCGTGTTGGAATTTTTATATAGTGAAGTATATAGACAAAAAATGTTGAATTTGATACCATTATTCTTTCCCTTAAAATGCATAGATTTTAAATTTTTAAAAATTCATAATATTTTACCCTAAAATATCTTTACGGCTATTTTATTAAACATAATTGTTTGTGATACTACAAAAAGTTTCAGACCTCTAACATAAGTGGTTTCTGAGAAATGTATACCCAAACATGTAAAATTGCAACTTGTGGGAAAATGCAAGGAACTAAAACAACAGATTTTTCAGCTAACTCACCAAAAGTTACAACATTCCTGCACCATAATCCTGTACTTTTCTGCACCAGTTTGGATAATAATGATAGCTCTACAATTACAAAACTTTTCTGAGCCCCACTGTTATCTACGCAAAAGCTGTTATCAGCATCTGGTTGTATGTGAGACAGTTTTTTTTCTAGAAGCTGAAAATTTACTGCAAATAGGAAGGTTAGATACACTTTCAATGTCACTGTTTTTTGTGTTTTTACGACAAAACACTGTCTTTCTCCAACCAAAATGCTTTACTCTACCCATATAATAGCAAAGCTTCAAATCACCTTGAATAAATAACACTCAAGTCGATAATTTGAACTGTAAACAAAACTTCAACTATAATCCACATGTACTTCAAATGTAAACAATTCGCCATATTGTGAGAGCCTTCTGCAAATACACATGCAGCCACATTAGCAGCAGAGATACCAACAACGATCATAAAATTTACCGCATAGCTCTGCTGCCACAAATCACAAAGTTATAACAATTTTAATTTCAATTGTTATGTATGTATTAAAAAGGGGGCGTGGACATGGTTACGCCATATTTAAATCACCATTTAAAGGCTTAATTATTAAGAATACCTTTAATGCAATATATCATTGGATTCGTAAAATCTTGCAGATTTTTATAAGACATAAAAGAAAAATTCGATTTTTTGAGGTATTCACACGTCCCACTGTCCATAACGGATTTTATTAAATAACGTTTCTCGTTTTTTATCAATACTGAATGATTTTTATATTTGGCTGGTCTGAAACGAATCTGACCTAATAAAAAAATCTTGTATCTTTATTAGATCGGAAACCTTTCAGACCAGGTATGTATATGTAAAGTATTTCTTGAGTCGCAGTATCATATGCTGCAAAGTTGCCTCAATGTGCTTCATGTATTAGACCAGGAAAATGTTATGGGATGCAACGCCTTCATTATTGTTATTAAATACACTACAGTGTTTTTAATGACTTCATATACACTCTTCATGTCTGCCTTTTGCTGCCAGATGTGCAACTATTGATAGCGCAGAATTCGTAACATTAATGCACATATTGAACGAGGTTAAAATACATTTAATTTGCTTGTTTCCAATAAAAGTCAGCATTTTAGTGAGCTGCTTGGAAGTTTCTGTGAAATTAGTCTTCTTTTAATGGCTTGTAGTTTCACTTAAACTGTTGCAATTCACGTCAGGTAGCGAAATGCCCCCTCACGTTCAACCTTCCCCCCCTCTGCCCCTTTCGTCATGTTTATCGCAACACAAACGTTTATACTCTCTCTTATTTTAATATTCAAAGCTAAGCTATGTGCACTCTTCTCCTTAGTAGAATATTTGAAAACAAAACAATTTTCTACGATGCTTTGGCACATGATGAGTACATTTCCAATGTTGATGTCTTGTTGGGTCGTTTGAAAAGAGACCTAGATTGAAACTCAGAAGATGCTCTTTCACCAGAATAATGCACCATCTCATACATCAACAATCTCAATGGCGAAAGTGCATGAGTTGGGCTTTGAATTGGTTCCTGATCCACCTTATTCACCAGACATATCCTGTTTCCAAAGAAATCTTACCAAAATGTATGAAATTTTCATCTAAGGAGGAAGTGATAGTCACCCTCAACAAGTATTTTGCAGAACTTGAAGGAACTTATTCTTTCGAAGGGATGAAAAATCTGGAACATGCTGGACCAGGTGTATAGTTATCAATGGCAGTGTCGGCTGGTGGGTTAAATTATTGGTGGTGCACAAATGAAAAATAAAATACAGAGTAGTAATGACTCACCTATTTATACAGATTCTCTGCTCCACTCTTCTTAGACCTGGCGAATCTATCGATAACTTTTGCGTTGAAGTTGCTGATCTTCATAACAAAGTCTCTCTCAATTGAAAGCATTGCTAATGCTGTCAATCGGTCCTGTGACATTGTGTTCCTAAGGAAAGTTTTTATTCTTTTTAAAGTTGAGAAACAGCATTCTGCTTCAGCGGTAGACATTGGCATAGTTAACAGTACTCGGAGGAGTTTGACATATTCGCTGAATGTAGCACATAAATTGTTTTCCTTATTGAAGTCCATCAAGCACAAAGCCCCGGACATTCCTCGAAATTCCTCTCGACTGTAAATTACAGTCAGTTCTCTACGAATTTTTGTATCAATGATAAAAGGATAGAACCTTGTTGTTTCTCTAAGGGAATTCTCTGGAAATGTCTTATAAATTTTCTTGATGAAGCAAAGTTGAGGCTACCAGATGACCCGTGAAGCTAAATCTGTCCTTTGCTTCTCTAAGAATTTCACATACTTCAAGAGCTTTTCTTCTTTTCACATCATGATCTTCTATTCTTCTCCTCTTAATTGCAGTTTCTTCGTGTTCCTCGATATCCACGCTATTTCTTACCTTTTGCACTTCCCTTTTAAATGCGTTTAGCTGGGCGATGGCAAACGTTGCATTGCAGTCTCGTTTCTGCAGCTGATTGTACAAAATGTCCACATGTGGCATGACCTTGTAGAAGAAAGACAGCCAAAATACAAAATTATAATCTTTCAAAGTGACCATAAACCCAGAAGCCTGAACAAGTGTGGCGTTGTTGTTTAACAGAACTCTCTTCTGAATAACCTCCATGCATTTAATTAAATTTTCCCTGTGTTCGAAAAACAGAGCACACAGAAACTAAGCCTGAAGGTCACGCTATAGCTGTTGCTAAGAAGAGGAGGAGCTAGGTTTATAAACCTCCATTTAAGCAATGTATAAGAAGCCCCTCCCATCTCTTCACCTTCCCGCAACCCCCTCAGAGAGCCCACATTTGGGCGAAATCTTAGGTTAACTCTTCACTGCAAACCTGCAGCTCCTACAGCTAATCACTGTTTATTTCGACTTCTGTGGTCATGGGCAGTTACAGACGATAAGCGTAATTGAAACATGTCTGTATATAAAACAATGCAAACAAGTACAGCTTTAATGTGCAAAATGCACCTGTTGTATATTCAGAATCAGTGGGTGTAGCGCAAACCTGCAACCTTATGGAGGAACCGCCCCTGATCAATGGAGATTATGTCAAGAAATAAGGTGAGATGTTCAAGACAAATATATTCTTGTTTTGTTTTACCGGACATATGAAACGACCCTCGATTATTTTTAGTGAAGTCTGTGTGCATATATCTATGAATGTCTATGAACAGCAAAATCAGTCAATACCAAACTTTGCATTTAGAGTACGTCATGAGGATTTTCAAAAAAACTCCACCTTCCACTCTAAACTACCCTTTACATGGAACATTTTTCAAAGTGGTTTATTTCCTCAGAAATTACTTTAAACATTTGGAGTAATATTCCATGTGTTTAAGCTAGTTTAATGAGAAAACGATATTTCTCTCTCTCTCTCTCTCTCTCTCTCTCTCTCTCTCTCTCTCTCTCTCTCTCTCTCTCTCTCTCTCTCTCTCTCTCTCTCTCTCTCTCTCTCTCTCTCTCTCTCTCTCTCTCTCTCTCTCTCTCTCTCTCTCTCTCTCTCTCTCTCTCTCTCTCTCTCTTTTTGTTTTTGCTTGTTCCATTTACACCCTGCCTTTAGCTACTATGGTCATATCAGCGGCCGCTCTTCTTTGGAACATACCGAAGGTGTTAAGTCGTTATATTTGGGTTTATTTATCATTACATCACGCACACATTCACACTCTCATTCATACTTCCAGAGTCTCGGGAAGATGGGGAATTATCTTGGTCGGAGAAAAATCCCCTCCCCCACCGCCGGGAATCGAACCCGGGACCCCTAGTTCTCATATGAGTTTGACTTTGTTTGGATCTTTCTCACTTTAAATTGATATTTTTCCCATTATCACGTTTTACTTTAAGATTTAAAAAGATGACAAATGAAGTGGTGATTTAGTGCTTAAACAAACCCGGAAAACAAAACGTTTTCAGAAAAGGCAAACCTCAGGATGCCGAGATTCAAGCAGGTACCCTCCAGGGAGTTAGGAAGACTGTGTCATAGAAGTATAGAAATAAAAACATGGATAAATAATAAAAGCGTGGAGAGTTAGCGATTTCAGTTTGTAGAGATTTAATGAATTTTTTATTTATTAATTCTCTAACAGGTACCTGGTACGTAGAGAAGGTATTGTATTTCCTCCAAAATTTTCTGTCGAAGGAATCTATCCTTAAAGATGAGTCAGAGCACCACACGTAAGCCACTATGGCCCCTTTTGTTTCGATAGGGACTCCTGGGAGGGAGGAATGAGGGAAAGAACCGAAGGGAACCACATCCAAGAAACGGAAAGCGTGGAGGGGGTCCCTAACTCTTACAGATTGAATAGATTCGACACCGTTGAAGCCGAACCAAGAACCATGAACACTCCCTCCACTCGGGATATTTTAAGGGAAACAGCTCTCAAAGTGTGGTTGACCGATGCTGTGGACAAAACTGCACAAAGCATTTCACCGCTATCGCTCGTAACACTCCAAATAGGTCTGGTCTTTCAATCAGATGATGATATTGAGGACGACAAAGGAGGTGGAGCAGGAGGGCGGAATTATATACAGAAAGACATGTTAGAAGAGGAGCCTCGCAGGGAATCGAACCTGGGAGCCCTTGAATTTAGCCTCTCGTGTCGTGAGATCATGTGTTTCCATTCCAAGTATAAAAAATAAAATAAACATTGAGTTCGTTACAATAGGTCGAAGTTTTTGAAGCACATTTATCCGCATTTTTATTCTCTATGTCACGTACCACGTAGGCTGAGGAAATGTTACATTTTATTCAAAGTTTCATATGAGGAATTCCAGGGAAGCAAAAGTTTGAGATCCTTTAACCTAAAAGGCTGCGCATATACAAATGTGGCATTTAAGTTCAATACTTTGACCCATGAGATGGGTTCCAAGACTGTTGACTCCGAAAAAGAGGACATTCGCATGCAGGTCTGCATGTAGTTAAAGCTGATGTTAGAGGAAGAACCGGAGTTTCTTTCAAACGTAATCACTGCTGATGAAACTTAGCTATGTCATTTTGATCCTGAGAGCAAACAGTAAAGCTGAGTGTGGAAATCTCCTTCATCACCAACCCCCCAAAAAAGCAAAAGTGGTTGCTTCTGCTGGGAAAGTTATGGTCATCTCATTCTTTGATATTCAAGGCATTGTTTATCAGCAGTTGTACCTGCAGACACATCAGTAGCTGGACAATATTACATGAATGTACTGATAACTTTGCAAGTCCATATCAGGTGTAAAAGACCACATTTCCATGAAGCAGGCTGGATGCTGCACCACGTTAATACGCGGCCGTATATTGCCAATGTTGTTGCTGAATATCTTGCAAAAATCAACGTGAAGTGCATCCCTCACCCACGCTATAGTCCGGATTTAATCCCATGCGACTTTTTTCTATTCCCTAACTTAAAGAAACGCCTTCGTGGGAGGCATTATCCATCATCAGAGGCAGTGGCGAAGGCTGCAGAGGAGATTTTGAAGGATCTCTCAAAAAATGGTTTCCATCATGTCTATGAAGACTGGCAGAAACGCTGGGAGAAGTGCATTGCATTCCGGGGAGACTATTTTGAGAAGAAACTTCAAAATTATGAGGATGAGTGAAGGTACGTTGTCAAAAAATTTGCGATCATTGCTTTTTGAACAGCCTTTGAACTGCATTTAAGGAAGTTGCATCGGCTATAAGGAAATTCAAGTAGTCGCAAAAGATCAAGTAGTTCTGACTCACCAGTTCAAGTGGAGAGCAGAGATTTATGATTTGGTTTGGCGTATTATATGAAGTACCCATTGTGACGTCAATCGGATATTTATCAGTTGCCACTTATTGCGTAACTCACCAATACTTCTTATCCAGGTAATAACTGTTTGGTCTCTTAAGATTTATGAAATATTATGAAATAAAATATCTACCTACTATTTCGCTTTTCTACGAGATTAACTAACCACTTTCATTTGTCTCTGTATCTGTTCTATAAATTATTCATACGAAGGCTTACAGTAAGTAATAATAAGCATGGTATTTAGGCATGAGACATGTGAAGGCTGTTTAGGGGGATTCCGTCTTCAGCCTAGAATATGTTTTTTATGTTTGATTGGGCAGAGATCTATCATTCTTTCAGGTTGAAGCTTTATTTGTGTCTGTATCTTATGATGGAATTGTTCTTAAACCTAATTTTAGATAGGGAGTATCACGTCTTCGTCTAAGAATAAAAATTATTTTTGTGTTTTCTATTTTGCAGATTTTTTGTTTTGTTTTTTGTGGTCTTATATATAAAGTAGAATGAACTCCAATACCCGGTCGGATAAATATCCATCAGCCTCTTTCATACGTCACCCGCTCATTTTTGCTTTGTCTTTTTTTTCATTGTTGCTCGGCCTTTTTCAGGTTTAAGCTATTTTTGCTGGGATGTCTAGATGGTGTTGTGTTTGTTTGTTCTTCTTCTTGCTTTTTATCGTAAATTTGGAAGAGTGTGATAAGTGGTGGGTTTTTGGTTTTGGTGGTTTGGCTGATTGTCTTCATCTTTTGGGCTGTATTAATTAGTTTTCTCCTGTATCGTCTATTGTGTGTTCATTGTCGATGTACTTCAGCATGTTTGGCGATGTGTCTGTCTATGGGCTCTGTTTGGGTGTCTGTATACTTCCTGGTTTTTATCATTAGGCAACACTTTGTGTGTTGTTTGTAGGCATTTGCGCTCGAACGACTGTATTTTTTGCATTGTTTCTGGGTTGATTAGTGGCACTGTTGCCACTGCTGCATAGCTCAACTTATGTCGGATTAAGCAGGTGTACAAGGACTGTTCAATAAAGAACTATCACTATTTTTATTTGACAACGTCCCTTTACTCATCCTTATAATCTTGATGGTCGTTCTCAAAATAGTCTCCCCTGAATTCGATGTACTTGTCACAGAGTATCTGCCAGGCTTCAAAGATATGCTGGAAACTATTATTGAGAGATCCTTCAAAATCACCTCCACAGCCTTCACCACTGCTTTTGATGATGTATAATGCCTCCCACGAAGCCGCTTATCTTAAGTTAGGGAATAGAATAAAGTCACGTGGGGCTAAATCCGAACTATAGGCAGGGTGAAGGATGCAGTTCACGTTTATTTTTGCAAGATATTCAGCAACAACATTGGCAATATATGGCCGCGCATTATCAGGTGCAGCATCCAGTCTGCTTCACGGAAATGTGGTCTTTTACGTCTGATATGAACTTGCATTGCTTTCAGGACATACCTGTAGTACTGTGCAGTTACTAATGTGTGTGCAGTTACATCATGCTGATAAACCATCCCATGAATAACAAAGAATGAGATGACCATAACTTTCCCAGCAGAAGCAACTACTTTTGCTTTTTGAGGGGTTGGTGATGAAGGAGATTTCCACACTGAGCTTTGCTGTTTTCTCTCAGGATCAAAATGATGTAGCCAAGTTTTATCAGCAGTGATTACGTTTGAAAGAAACTCCGGATCTTCCTCTAACATCAACTTTAACTGTATGTTACCTTCATTGCAGCGGTAGGCGATACTTAACATATCTGAACTCGTCTGGTTCTCACAGGCGGGAACCAGGAGTATCTACAGTGAAACTACTACGGCGTGTTTGTTTCACATTAAGCTAACAGAATATAATAAAATTGAATTTTAGTGCGAAAAGTTATGATCATTCTTTATTGAACAGCCCTCGTACAGTCTATGTAGTATGTTAGGTGAAAGTCCCCTTTTGTTTAACCGGGCGAGTTACGTGAGTGTTGCATGTATTTATCCTAGACTTCATGGTAGTGGTGTTTGATTGTTAGGTTGTGTGTTATGTGTATTCCCAGGTATTCGACTTTGTCTTGGCACTGGATGGATTCGGTACGTAAATGAAATGTGTAGGTTTAACGCCCGCTTTTATTGCATACGGCACCGCAGGTGGTGACACTGACGATGTATGAGATGAAGATGGAGCACCGGTGGAATGAGATGGCGGGGAAAACCGGAGGTCCCGGAGAAAACCCGCCCCAACGCCGTGTTGTCCACCACAAATCTCACTTTGCGGTCGCCTGGGATCGAACTCGGGCCGCCTTGGTGTGAGCCAAGCGGTCTAACCACTTAGCCACGGCCTTATTCGGTACGTAGGCCACCATGCTGGTCTCTTTATTCCTATGCCCTAAGTGGGAGCACCCCCGGGAGGAAGGATGGGGTAAAGCAGACATAGGACGTCCAACCCAGGGAACCACGACAGTACAGAGGGCAGGATCCCTACAGTTTACTTGGATAGAGACTTCCCCCGACAGGCCAGGACAAGGAACAAGCTTCCCTACAATGGGACAGCAACGAGCCCAGCAGCCGACCGGTTGCGGAGGCCGGCAACCGATCTACCAGAGACACCCTCGTACACTTCTACCCTGAAAGAGCCCACCAGATGAGAGGGATTTTTTTTTTTTTTTTTTTTTTTTTTTTTTTTGCAATTTATGTCCTCCAACGACGATGAATGAATTGGGTGAAATGATGCACAAATTAGTCCGGGATCCATGGAGCTTAGAGTTACCCAACATTCGTCTATCAGGATAAGGGAAACCCCCGGGAAAACCTTATCCAGGTAACTCACCCTGACCGAGATTCGAACTCGGGACCTCTTGAACGTTAGGCAGACATGCTACCATGTACGCTATCGAGGTGGGCCCAGATGAGAGATATGATATCAAATGGACAGGAAACTCGGGGGATGTAATTAACTTACCCAGCATTCGCCTAGCGACCCGGTAAAACCCTCGAAAAAACCCATGGGTCAGGGAGGTCGGCCACGGGAATCGAACGCGGGCTTTCCGGCTGCTTGTCACAGACTAAACCCCCTTAGCCATCCGCTCGGTAATTTAACACTTCCTCAACTTACATCATTCCGGAATCTCTCTCTCCTTTTTTTTTCCCCTTCAATTTTACGTCCTCCAACGTTCAGTCATATCGGACAGGAATCTCTCTGATAAGGAAACGTCTTGTTTCCCAACCCGTTGCCTACGGGCCTCGAGATTAGTGGTTCAGAAGGTCCTCTGTTCCACTTCAAGAATTACAGTAATTCATTCTTTTATTCATTTAAAAATAGACACTGCACTTCGTAATTACTCCAAGAAATAACATAAAATGCATTGCCAAAACGTGAACTTACAGATAAAATCCTATACCTGTGGACCTATCCATAATCTCTCCATCAAATTTAAGGTGACAACACTTACTGTAAATGGTAACAAAGGAAGCAGCAAAAGCGCGTTCTGGTTATTTCTTCACTTTCACGAGAAACTGTATGTATACCCGACAGAATCAAACCCATACTTGATCGACTCTAAGACTAGTTTCTCAACTAAACTGCAATGCTGACAGTTAAACAGAAGCCAATGATCTGTACGTGAGATTATTAAACTTAAGGTGTATGTGGGAGAATCTAACAGACGAACTGCTTCGGACGTGTTTGGAAAATATCCAGGCAAGAACAGGACTGGGTTCATGGCACGTTTGTGGAATGTTACAAACGGTTCAAGTTCTTTTACTACTAGATGCACTTTTCCTGTACCAATATAACTCATCATTCGGTATTTTACACCGAAATGTTTGGGTAAATAAAGATATTATTTTATTGTGCCTAACTATCGCTTAAAGATGTTATCAAAAGATATCTTCATCCACTAAAGTTTTTTGAAATTTATCAGTATCAATCTTTTGTTTAAATCCATTCTTGTCTAACTGGATGAATTAATTTAAATGAAATCTTAGACTGATATGTCTGATTATTATTTTTCCTGCAATTTACGGTAGATATTGTGACTTTATGTGTCACTAAAATTAAAAGTCCAGGTTATAAACACTAAAATTGTTCTTTATTTCCGTAGAAACACTAGTCAACCTGAAAGTCCAGAATTACGTCACATACACAATACAACTTGCAAGGTCATCGACCACCAAAGAGTTCACTTTTACAGCTTTTCACGCACACGCGTCCAATTACCGACTGACTGTGGCAAACGGCGGCTCCCTTTTTATAGCTACTCACTATTTCAGAAATTCGTGGAATATTCTCAATCAGGACGGCGTTAGAAGAAAGACGAACTCTCCAGAAATCCCCCTGTAGGGGAGGGGATTCATCCCCTTCAGCTGCCGTAGTGCGGGCGCTGCGGACTCTTAGCACTCGTGGTAAAGTCTGTTTAGTTAATGCATGTGCAGTTCCGAGTCAAAGGAACCTGAGCCACCCGCCCACTAATGACCGTCATAAATCTATCTCCACACTTCAGAAATGGAACACTGTCGTTGAGGACCAATAGCAACCCTGATTTTCTCGAAGTGACAGACGCATGTCTACTCCACGTGGAGTCTAAGTTGCCAAAGATCCAACTTCTAGTTGATCTGTTTCATTACGTGAAGAAATTCGTTGTGTGTCACGATGTGGAGACCGTAGGAGGGAAATGCAGTGTAAATGCAAATGAAGTAGAGATAACTTTCAGTCACGTGAAAATAATCAAAGTGGAAAAGCCTAAAAAAATAACAAAGTTATAACGGGAACTGTTTCTAAGCAAATTCAAGCGCCTGTTTTGAACACATATAAATATGTGCTGACAAATAAACTTGGTAAGGGGTCATGCAATGAACCTAATGATAAATTCTGGGTATTCACAGAAATACAGTAAGAAATATTGTGACAAAAGGAATACCAAAGACGCCGATCAAGTGTGAAAACAAAAGGAAACGTTTCTCTAAAGTAGATAATTTCACATGTGAATTAATTCGTCGAGAAATGTATGGATTCTATGCAAAAGGGAGAGCGCCCACCTTAGACGAATTGGTTGCACATTTGCAAGAAATTTGTGATTTTCCTTATGAGCACTGCACTTTGCTCGGCCTCCTAAATGAGCTGGGTTTCAAATACTGCACTTTGAATAAGATAAGGGTTATTATGGAATCCAGTAGACTTGTAGCTTGGCGATATATATTTGTCAAAACTAAGGAAGTTTTGCAGTAATGGACACAAGATAATTTATTTAGACGAAACCTCGTACGATACCCATGACCTATCGAGAAAGGTGGCAACCTTGCAGAATGGTTTGGGAGAAGGAGGGTCGGGGGTTGTAAAACGATTATAAGGGTTCGTCCAAGGCAGAAGCCGACGTGCACACGCGTTAAGTAAACAGACTTTACCTCTGACGTTACCAGAGGAACCTCGGGTCGAACTGCCGAGCCCCTCCCTCTGGGAGTTGTTTGGATTGAGTTGGTCTGGAGGGGGCAGTGGTTCCCGATACCCGTGGGTGATCGGGTACGTCTCCAGACGGAGTTGAGGAAAGCCATTAATATTCCCGCGTACTAGCCAGCAAAGCTAGTAGAAGGTGTGCTAGATCACCAGACGGCCTCACCGAGGTCATATCGGTAGCCTTCCCATTTTGGTGTTGGCGCGCGTAAGTGGAGTATCCACTTCCATCCCGTCTTGTGTCCTTGGACCAGATGGGAGGGGGGCTTGTTAGTCTCTATGTCTTGCCCTATGGGAAGCCCCACGGAGGACGCCGGGCGCCCTTTGGCACAGCTCGGATACTCCCTGGTTGATAGAGGCCCGGGTCTTGGTCCTACGGGCCCAGGACTAATGGGAGTAGAACCTCTGGACTCAACTGACTCAACTCTCCAGAAATCCATCTCCGCCCCCCCCCCCCCGCCGTTTCGGTAAGCTTTTATCTCCGCACTGTTCTGTCCGTCCCTTTGAACTCGTCCCTCGCACCGCTTTGCCGCAACAATGCGTTCACGACAATATAGAATATACCAAGCGGGATGGCTCAGGTTGTTTCCTCTGTGGCCAGCATTCGGGGAGGCCTGGGTTCTATTCCCGTGGCCAACCTACCTGACCCATGGGGTTTTTCGGCGGTTTTCCCGGGTCGCTAGGCGAATGCTGGGTAGGCTAATTACATCTCCCGAATTTCCTGTCCCTCCATTTCATATCATCTCTCATCTGGTGGTCTCTTTCAGGGTAGAAGTGTCGGCGGGAGTCTCGGTGGTGCATGGCAGGATGATACGTTCTGAGGAAACTACTTCCTCCTCCAGTAGGTCGGTTGCCAGCCTCCAAACCTACTATTGGGACCGTCTTCGAACTACAGTATGGGGGAATTTCCGCTGTCCTAGTCTGTCGGGGGAGGTTTCCATCTAAGTAAAAAGTCGGGACTCTGCCGTCTGCACTGTAGTGGCTCCTTGTGACGGCCGCCCGCTGTCTCCTCTCACCTTACCCTTCCTCCCGGGGATGTCCCACTAGGGGACATAAGGTACAATAGACCAAGACTGGTCGTCCAATCCCCTACGAAAAAGACATCCAAAAGTTCGACTTTACAGAAATTAGAGTTTTGATATTTCCTAAATAAAAGAAAATACACATTTTTATAAAAAAGCACTCTGTACGTTGGTCTGTGTATGTGCGTATAACTCATAAATGACGTTTCCAGCATTACTAGCTTAAGACTTTCAAGAAAATCTCTATCACTAACTACCCTTTTCATGGAAAAGTTTTTGTAAAATTTGGTTTTCTCATAAATTTCTAAGTATTTTTATTCAATTATTATATGTTTAAGGACTTTTTCTGCAAATTAAGTATATTTTATACTAATGAAATGCATATCTAAAAGTTTATGAGAATAGAAATTGTTTCACACTAGCCGTGTATAGGCCAAAGTATGAAAAAATAGAGTCAGACTGAAAAATTCAGTGCCATAGCCGGGATTTGAACCACTCATCTTCCGGTCCCCGTCTGGTTGCTGTTATCTATTGAGCTACAATAGCCTACGTGCCAGCATGATATTAAATTCTACAGCTGACTCGTGCTTCCCGCGGTAAACAACTGGCAGTTCTCAAAACACACGAGACAACTACTTTAATGGCGACTTACGTCCTCCAAGATTTAGTCATATCGGACGATGAATGGAATGGGTGAAATGATGCTCAATGCGTCCGGGGCCCATGGAGCTTAGAGTTACCAGACATTCGTCTTTCAGGCCAAGGGAAACCCTTGGAAATACCTTACCCAGGTAACTCACCTTGACTGAGATTCCAACTCGGGACCTCTTGAACGTGACTCTAATGGCGACTTACTGTACTGTAAGTACTTTAATAATTTACTAATAGTGATCTGAAACCCAGCGGGATGGCTCAGGCGGTGTCGTCTGTGGCCCGCATTCGGGAAGCCCGGGTTCGATTCCGTGAACGAGACCCTTGAGCCTTTTCGGGGATTTCCCGGGTCTCCATGCGAAAGCTGGTTAGGTTAATTATATCTTCCGAATTTTCTGTCCCTCCATTTAATCTTAATTATCATTTCATATCATCTCTCATCTGGTGGTGCATTTTAGGGTAGAAGTGTCGGCGGGAGTCTCGGCGTTGCATGACAGGTTGATATGCTCTGAGTAATACACTTTTCCCTCCGGCGGGACAGACTCCGGTCTCCGAGTTGGCCTAGTGGGTGATTCAGAAGCTCGGCAGGCAGGATCTCGGTTGTGCAAGACTGCCTGGAGTACTCTGTTCTGGAGGTGGCCTCCGATCTCCGAACCGGCTTCGTGACTGTTTCGGATCCACGGCAGGTGGGATGACGATTGTGCTAAACACATCGTCGGAGGGTTTCTATCTGGTAGAATATAGGTACCTCACCTCTGTAATGTAATGTCTCCTTGGGGTCGGCCGCCCTATGTCTCCTTTCACCTCATCCCTCTTCTCGGGGACACCCAACTTGGGGCATAGGTACATAAGAGAGTCTGGTCGAGGTGCTGAATCCACTTCGAATAATCCAATACAATAGCGGTCTCAGTTATAAAGCCCAGACCTTAAAGTACTTAAAGCACACTAGTGCCCGATTTCACCAACAAATGTTAAGACTTAACACGAGTTTAGCAATAGTTAAAACAAAAATTGCATTTCACCAACAAGTGTTGGCGTAACACTCTTGTTAAATCTCATGTTAAACTAACAAGCCGAATTTCTAATGTTAAGTCCTTAACAATTGTAAATATTCAAGATGGCGAGCATGAACTCAGTTATTGATGTCGATTTGCTATATTTGAGACCGTCTAAATGGCATTCATAATAGGGTACGGCCTATGAGGAGAAATGATTTTGAGGAAATATCCGAAGAAAATTGTTTTACGGAGGTAAAGACTGTCGAAACATGTTGCTATGAAGGTTACTGCGGAAGTACAAGAGAGGTTACAACATGCATCGAAAGCAATATGACTATCTCGCCTTAGCTTCAAGTATTAGTAACCTTGCGATTTTATAATTCACTGAATTATGTGGATAATACATTGTCCACCTGCCGTCTTGAAACGTTCAAGTCACTTGTCCTTCTTCGCGCCTCGTTTTAAATTTACGTAATACTGAGTTAGAGCATGCGTCGAAAGGAATATGAGTATCTCGTCTTTGCTTCAAGTATTAGTAACCTTGCGATTTTATAATTCACTGAATTATGTGGATAATACACGGTCCACCTGCCGTTATGAAACGTTTAAGGCACTTGTCCTTTTTCGCACCTCGTTTTAAATTTACGTAATACTGAGTTAGAGCATGCGTCGAAAGGAATATGAGTATCTCGTCTTTGCTTCAAGTATTAATAACTTTGCGATTTTATATTTCACTGAATTATGTGGATAATACACTGTCCACCTCCCGTCTTGAAACGTTTAAGGCACTTGTCCTTCTTCGCACCTCGTTTTAAATTTACGTAATAATGAGTTAGAATATACATCTAAAGGAATATGCCGACCTCGCCTTTGCTTCAAGTATTAATAACCTTGCGATTTTATAATTCACTGAATTATGTAATTATGTGGATAATACATTGCTCACCTCCCGTCTTGAAACGTTCAAGTCACTTGTTCTTCGCACCTTGTTTTAAATTTACGTAATACTGACAAGTTGTTTGGTGCTTGTAGTAGTGACACATGCATTTGAATTAAATTCGTTTCCAATATTTTCCCCGCGACATCTTTCTCTTTTACATTCACTGCATCCGTCCTCTCATTTTCCACGATAATCTTACACTTCGTCACCATTTCAATTAACAATTCTTTCTCCGTCGATGAGAAATTTGTCTCACGGCTTTATTTATGATTTTGTTCATCCGCCATTTGTGCAGACGAAAATGAAAACAAAAGCGGATCGAAGTACGTTCAGAAGATCATCCATCGCCTTCTGTAACTGTGATATTTACAAGTTTCTTGGCGTTAACACAGGTTTGTTAACATTTTAAGAAAACAGGTTGGTGAAATGCAAGAAATTTAACATTAGTTTTAGCGCTGTGACAATTGTTACGTTACATTTGTTAACGTCGATTTTAACATCTGTTTGTGAAATCGGGCATAAGTCAATATAATGGTAGTCTCATGTCTTTATGAGAACTTCTAGTGGTTTACCGGAAAAAGCACGAGTTAGTTGGAGAATTTAATGTCATGCTGGCACGTTGCCCATGGTAGCTCAACGGTTAAGAGCAGCCGGATGGATATCGTGGTTCAAATCACGGCTATGGCATTGAATTTTTCATTCTGACTCTACCTTTCCATTTTACTGAGAATGCTGTGTCAAAACCTTTCCATTCTTAAGACTTTTATATAACTGATAATCGTGAAAAATAGACAAAGTATATCATTCACGGTTTAAGAGCCTGCATGAGAGCCTTAGCGTACCAACCCAACTGCAGAGGTGGGCGATGATCTGACCGATACGTGGAGATGTGGTCAGCCTCTCGGCGCCCCCAGCCGGAAAGTTGAGAGAAAGTATTTCTACATACAGATATAGATGTTGTTAAGAGTAGACAATTTGTCTTTAATATCGAATTTAAAAAGTCGCGGGTTTGATCCCCATCAACCACGTATTCTGACTTGGGATTTTTCGTAGTTTCCGCTGGGGTACCTACTTTCATACCACATTCTTTTCCCTTCATTCTATTCGCTAATCATCTTTCAGTCTCCTGGTGAATGGCAGTGCCGGGCAGATAGCGCGGAAGCTTGCGAAGTATAAAAATTGTTCTTGAAGTTGGACGGCCTTTGTGTCCTCAAGTGGCACCTTTCGACTCCAGAACCAAAATGTTGCTGGCTGCGAAGCGGGTGCCTGCTCTTGGAAGGTGTTACAGCTGCAATAGAACTGTGTGTAGGTCTTAGTAAACTAGGTGTCCCCTTCCACTGTCTATCCCTTACAATTTACACCTATCTCTGACATTAACGATTTCAGAGATATCCTTTTTTATTTGTTTGAATATTCAAATATTTGAAAATATGGTAATTTTTTCTCTTTTTCTTATGATCAAGCAAGGAGTATGGATTTTCAAAGTATGAGGCATGTCTTTCAAGTCAGTACCGTTTTGGAATTAAAAAAATACGTGCATAGATATCACAATAATTTTATTTTTACATGAAAGCTTGTACCTCAATCTACTTTTCTACATAATTTCCGTGAATATTGAGGCACTTGTCATAACGTGGTACCAGTTTATGAATACCCTCTCCATAAAATTCTGCCACCTGACGTGTTAACCACTGTATCACAACTGTTTTGACTTCGTTATCGTCTTGAAGACGCTGACCGTCCAGATGTTTCTTCAAGTGCAGGAACAAAAGGTAGTCACTGGGTGCCAGATCAGGGCTGTGTGGACGATGATCTAGAGTTCCCCATTGAAAAGATTTTATGAGATCTTTGGTCCGATTAGCCACATGTGGGCGGGCATTGTCATGCACCAAAACGATACCCTTACTCAACTTGCCACGTCTTTTGTTCTGGATTACACGGTGCAGATTGTTCAATGTCTCACAATAAGACGATACATTGATTGTCTCTTTACGGGGCAGAAACTCCACTAGCAATACTCCTTTTCTGTCCCAAAAAGCTGTGTACATGGTTTTCCGGGCAGAAATTTTTTGCTTTAACTTCACTTTTGTGGGTGATGATGAATGTCGTCATTCCATGGATTGTTGTTTCGTTTCTGGTGTGACGTAGGCCACCCATGTTTCGTGCCCAGTAATCATTTGGTCTAAAAAATCTTCACCTTCATTGTGGTACCGCTCAAGGAAAGTCAATGCACTGCCCAAACGTTGGGTTTGTGCAAATCCGTCAAAATTTTCGGAATCCAACGTGAACACAATTTCCGGTACTTCAAGTTCTCGGTCACAGTGCGATACAAAATACTACGAGAATATTGAGGAAAATAGTCGCACAATGATGAAATTATAAAGCGTCTGTTTTCGCTCACCTTTTCGTCCACTTTCTTCACCAAATCTTCAGTAACGACCGAAGGACGCTACTCCGTTCTTCGTCATGCACATTTGTGCGGCCATCTTTAAATGCTCTCATCCATTTCCTTACCATTCCATCACTCATAATGTTTTGTCCGTAAACATCACAGATCTCACGATGAATATCGATCGGTTTTACGCCTTTAGCACTAAGAAATCTTATAACAGCCCGTACTTCACAATCAGCGGGACTCATGACTGTCGGAGGAATCTTAAACACCCAGTAACCAACGTATACAATGAAGAATCAGACTGTAATGGCGTCAGTGCGTAGACAAGAGATGTAGGTAACCAGCGCGCATGCGCGGAACCCCGACCGTAGCGCTGCGGCGGCGGACTCGCAAAACGGTACTGACTTTAAAAACATGCCTCGTAATCATTAGTAACAAGCATTAAAATTTGGTCTTTGTTCCACCATAGCTACTGTGTACTTCTAATAAGAAATATGTGATGAAAGATTATTGTCAATAACAAGAAGCAGATAGAAGATAAGTGCTGAAAGAATGGTTTATAGAAAGCTAAGTAGTAAAATTCACGTGAATGCCATACATGTTTTTAAAATTGATTAGCAGTGATTGCTTTTTGCTCTCATTTCTTAGAGGTGTGAAATGAAGGATACATAGCTGTGGATATGACATTCATTCCAAGGTCGTTTAGTCACCCAACTTAGTCCCTGAGTATATAAACATCTAGTACCTACAATCCAGGTGCATTGTTAGCGTATAATTACCACGTCTGACGTCTGCATTAGCTACTTTATCAGTGAATTTCAGAAGTTAATTTCAGTGACTGTTTGTACACTCATTGGTTAGATCTTACGTGAGTTTTATGTTGGATAACTGCTTGGAAATGAAAATTTACTTTATTTTCTTAACAAAACCAGTGGCGGCTGGTGGGCTAAATTATTGTTTGTACACATATGAAAAATAAAATACAGAGTAGTAATGACTCACCTATTTTTACAGATTCTCTGCTCTACTCTCCTTAGACCTGGCGAAACTATCGATAACTTTTGCGTTGAAGTCGCTGATCTTCATAACAAAATCTCTCTCAATTGAAAGCATTGCTAATGCTGACAATCGGTCCTGTGACATTATGTTCCTAAGGAAAGTTTTTATTCTTTTTAAAGTTGAGGAACAGCGTTCTGCTTCAGCGGTACACATTGGCATAGTTAACAGTACTCGGAGGAGTTTGACATATTCGCTGAATGTAGCACATGAATTGTTTTCCTTAATGAAGTCCATCAAGCACAAAGCGCCGGACATTCCATGATATTCCTCTCGACTGTAAATTAGTCAGCTCTCTGCGAATTTTTGTACCAATGATAAAGGGATAGAACCTTATTGTTTCTCTAAGGGAATCCTCTGGAAATGTCTTAGAAATTTTCTTGATGAAACAAAGTTGAGGCTACCAGATGCCCCGTGAAGCTAAATCTGTCCTTTGCTTCTCTAAGAATGTCACATATTTCAAGAGCTTCTCTTCTTTTCACATCATGATCTTCTATTCTTCTCCTCTTAATTGCAGTTTCTTCGTGTTCCTCGATATCCACGCTATTTCTTACCTTTTGCACTTCCCTTTCAAATGCGTTTAGCTGGGCGATGGCAAATGTTGCATTGCAGTCTCGTTTCTGCAGCTGATTGTACAAAATGTCCACATGTGGCATGATCTTGTAGAAGAAAGACAGCCAGAATACAAAATTATAATCTTTCAAATTGGCCATAAACCCAGAAGCCTGAACAAGTGTGGCGTTGTTGTTTAACAGACTTCTCTTCTGAATAACCTCCATGCATTTAATTAAATTCTCCCTGTGTTCGAAAAGCTGAGCACACAGAAGCTAAGCCTGAAGGTCACGCTATAGCCGTTGCTAAGAGTAGGAGGAGCTAGGTTTATAAACCTCCATTTAAGCAATGTATAAGAAGCGCCTGCCATCTCTTCACCTTCCCGCAACCCCCTCAGAGAGCCTACATTTGGGCGAAATCTTAGGTTAACTCTTCACTGCAAACCTGCGGCTCCTACAGCTAATCACTGTTTATTTCGACTTCTGCGATCATGGGCAGCTACAGACGATAAGCGTAATTGAAACATGTTTGTATATAAAACAATGCAAACAAGCACAGCTTTAATGTGCAAAATGCACCTGTTGTATATTCAGAATCAGTGGGTGTAGCGCAAACCTGCAACCTTATGGAGGAACCGCCCCTGAGCAAAGCAGTAAGCTATTTCTAAATTTTACGTGCACCTCTAAATAGCTGATTCACAATAACTACTGTAGGTGTTTGCACACTGCTTAATTCGGATTACTTGCGAATTTCATGAAATGGTAGGACAGTCTGCCTCTGTGCTCCAGTGGTTAGCATGCCTAGCCTTCAAATCTGCAGGTTCCCAGTTTGAATTTCGGACCATATTTTCGATATTTCTTCATCCAGAATTATTTCCCATCGACCCTAGAGTCCAGAAATGTAAGTGTGAGTGTGTGTGTTAGAATTCATTGACTGCAAAACGAGTGAACTCCTGTTGTTTAGAATTGTTTCAAAAGGGGGACTGGACTGAACTACTTTACGGAGGTGAATCGAAATGGAGACCCAAATGCGGCCTATTGTAGAGTTAGATTACTTCCGTTAAAACCCTGGCATAATTCATTGCTTACCTTAGGAGCGACTCTCACCACCGATGGGCGTGGCTTAGGCGTGAGGTGATTGGGCAAAGTTCCTCGATGCCGTCCAGCATGTCGTCTGCACATCTCTCGAAAACGTACCTCTCGGCTCTGCTGCTGCACTCATATTCAGACGTTGCTAAGTAATCACTTTCTGAATCACTGCTGCTAGTGTCGTCATTAACAGTGATCGTTAGCTTTTCCACCTCTGTTTCTAGGAGACCCTCAGTTTTTATACATTTCTCTTCCACTTGGTGAACATGCCGGCAAACTGGACCCCATTCTGCTTCTCCTATTTCACCAAATCGCTGTTCGCACAAACGCCACACGTCTCCCAAGTTGAAGCTCACATTGCAAAGCATAACCCATTTTTTACATTTGCCCAAATTTTTTCTATGGCATTCAGGTCGGGATGGTACGGTGGTAAGCGGAGAACTACGTGCCCCTCTTCTTCTAAAATTGCATCCACAATATATTTCTTATGTTTTGGCTTATGCAACTTTATAAGATCATATAGTTCCGCTTTCAGCATATGGCTTCTGAACGGAATCCTATGCTTAACCAACCAGTCTTGCATATCCTGCTTTTTTGTGTTCACTGTGGGGCATTTTTCTCTGGTCACATTGTGATATGAAGCAATGTCTATCACAAGAACAGACTTTTCTGGAAGATTGGGCTTTAGTTTTTCTTTAACTGCATTCTAACTGATAAGTTTCACAGATTTAGTGCTCCCAACAAAGCACGTGATAACCAAGTTCACTCGTCTAGATGAGGATACACACTGACCTTTGCGCATACGGGTTGACGCATACGGCTGGGAGAGAGGGAGAGAGGGAGGAACTGGCATACATGAGGCGCCAAGCGGATATTGGAAACAGGTTCGCCCGCTGAACACCCAGGGCTTTTATGGGAATATGGCTACTAAACCTATACCGCAATTGGAGGCTTCTCCGGGAGGAAGGATGAGGCGAGAGGAGACAGAGGATGGCCGTGCCAAGGAACCATGACGTGTCAGAGGGCACGATTCCTAAATTTTACTAGATGGAAATTCCCCCGGACAAAGGATAATCAGCCCTACTAAACAGACCCCCTACGAGAGTGGGTTCAGATAAAGGACTCCGACCCATCTATACTGTAGGTCGTTTCTTCTCCGTAAGGTTGCTTCACGAAACCTCTCTTCTCCCTTAACGAAATCAGGCGTCGGGAAGCAAAATTCTACGCTCAATTTCCAACACTCAGAAGCGCCTTTGTTCGGCCACTAGGAGATTATTATGACCCTGCAAGATGCTACCCCATGTGCCGCGGTTCTCATGTATACGTGTCTTGCTCGAGGTTAGGCTTCTTCCATTCTGCGGTGGCCATGGCTGGTGTTAAAAAGAAATTGGGATCTATGTTTCTTGTTTTTCTTCCCTTATTCTGATGTGTTCTTCATACGTCAGTGTAACTTGAAAGCCATGGCTCTGTATTATCTGTTTTATGAAGAACGTAGTCTGTATACACCAGTAAGTATGTTATCCTCGATCGGATTCATTTAGATACTTGGAGGACACTTGAGGATGGTTGCTTTCACTGCCTTGAGTGTCCTCGTATTCCCAGTTGTTAGATGCCCATGTTTTGCTGATTCCATAGCACGTGATTGGAGCCTTTTTGATATGGAAAAGTCGTGCTATTAGAGAGTTTCTGGATCTTTCTTATGTCAAACATGACCTTTATCGCTGCCGAGCATATTTCCTCTATGTGCTTAGTCAAGGTTTTGCCAGTTACCTGCATTATAAGTACCAGATACTTATAGGAGTTGACAGTTTCCCGCTTGTCAGTTCCTCATAATATGTCAGTTTTGGAGACAGCGCTGTAACCTTTATAATTATGAAGTTCCCCATTGCTTTATTTACTTTTTTCGGTAGCATTGCATCATAGATTATGCATTATGTATTGCAATGCTCTTATGTAGTGGCCTAATAGTAATATCAGGGGGGGGCCTTCGGCACTTCGGCCTTCTTACTTTTAGTACCTCTCTGTGGTCCTGGGAGGTAAGACGAGACACGTATGGCTGATCAAGAAGCCATGACACAGTAAAAGGCAGGGTATCCAAGTTCTAGATTGAAGCATCCACATTTTCTACTCGGAGGATCTATCCGAACACCCGAAGACCCAGGCCTTCTTCAACCCAGGAGCGATGGAAACTTTGGGGCTCTTTCCATAGGGCAATACCTGATTTCTTAACCCCCCCCCCACCATCGACAACGTCAAGACGGGATGGAACTGGATACGCCATTTACGCACGTCAACCCCGGGGAAGACGACGGAAAATCTCGGTAGGGCCGCCTGGTAATTTATCACACCTTCTAATACCTCTGTAGGCTAGTACCCGGGACTCCTTAGGCAACCCTCTACCCAGGCCGAGGCCTGGCCGGAGGTTCCCGATCTCCCGCAGGTGTCGGAACATTCTGCCGCCTCGAGTACAACCCAATTCGAACAACTCCCATTCAGAGGGGGGCATAAATGTTCGGCCAGAGGTTCCTCTCGTAACATCTGAGGTACCACGAGTGCTAAGGGTCCGCAGCGCCCGCACTCCGTCTAGCGCAATCGGTGCTCTGGAGCTTTGTACAAAGGCCTCTCCCGAGACCGTCTCCTTTCCGGGTCATATTTTTCCTACCAAGCATCGCCGAGAGACCTGTCGACGCGTTGCAATACTGAAAGAACCAAACGGATAAATGAGGAAGTGAAATGTGAAGAAAGGTGAGATAGAGACAAATAAAATCTGGAGTATAAAAGAAACCTTCCAAGCATTTGCCTAGAAACTCGGGGAAACCGAAAAAGCTCTGGGTCAGGAAAACTGGCCGCGGTGATACATGTCATGTCCTGCATTCATTATGTAAAGCACAAGGTGCAATAATTTTGGCCATCGGCAAAATGTTATGATCTATATACACAAAATAGATCAACAAACAAGTATTTGTACTAATGATCCAGTTAGAGAATGTAAAAGAGAGTAGCCTATATCGCACCGGTTCCTAATCTGTACCACGTTTAAGAAATAAGTGTTTCTGATAGTATATAAATATAGTGTTGCAATTGTCTGTTATTGTTTTAGTTTTGAGCTTTCTGTGTGACCTTTTGTTGGAAGATCATTTTATGCAACTGTAATGTAATTGCTTGTGTATATGGCTAGGAAAATTACGTTAATAAGGTAAGTGAAAGTGAACCTCGCGGCCTAAATATGCATAAAGATGGCCTACTAATTTTATGTCGTATCAAATCTTTAATTACACTGGTCGACAAGGGTTTTTTTTCACAAGAGATCTGAATAGTGAATCTAGTGGCATTTTCCATCCTGAATTCAGATATGTAGTCAGAATTTTCCCATCAGGCATAGTTTTTCTGTAAAAGCTACTTTTAAAAATATGATTTTAGTGTTTTCTTTGACCTGTCATAGGAACCATTACCTCATATGTAGCTATTTTACTCAAGCTGTATTATTGAAATTATTTGCAATGTCATGCTGAAGCGCAATAAAACATGACTGTGCAGGTTCATTGTTGTTGTTTAGACATGTTCAGACCTGTTTGGCATTGTGATGTGTCAGTATTGAGCTGACTGTGAGATTGTTGAGTAGTGAAATATTTGCTTTCTTTCTGTTTAGAAGTGTATTGTGTATGTTGTGCATGTTGTATTTCTGTGCTTTATTTTTTCATCATGCCAAGAAATTGTGTAAATCATGCAGATAATTTCTGCTATATTTGTGGTGAGCTGACCTTCAAGTCTCAGAGGCGAAATTTGACCCCACTTGTAAAGAAGTGTTATAAACTTTACTTTGGCTGTCAAATTGGTGATTTTGATAAGAGCTGGGCCCCAAATACATGCTGTGTTTCGTGTGTTAGATTGCTGACTGGGTGGAAAAATTGTACACATCATATGCTAATTGCAATTCCCATGATTTGGAGGGAACCGAAGGATCATTTAACTGACTGTTATCTTTGTTTGACAAATACTAAAGGAATCACATCTAAAACAAAATATACAGTTAAGTATCCGAATTTTCAATCTGCAGTGAGACCTGTCTTACACAGTGAAGAGTTCCCCGTACCAGTATATGCAGATACGACCTTACGTGATAACTCTGGTTCTGACCTGACTGAAACTCCAAATTATTCAGATGAAAATAAAAATGATCTTACATATGAAGCCAGTAGCTGTTCATCAGAACCATACTTTCCCAATCAGCAAGACCTTAGTGACCTGATTCGCCATTTAAATCAGTCTAAACAGCAAGCGGAAGTTTTAGCTTCCAGACTCAAAGGGTGGAATCTACTCCAAAAAGATGTAAGAATTAGTAGATATCGTAACCGCCATAGTGTTTTCAAAGTATACTTCTCTGAAGAAAATGGTATTGTGTTTTTAATAATATTTGTTCAGTTATGGAAACTCTTGGGCTTCAACACCGGCCAGATGAGTGGCGATTGTTCATAGACTCCTCTAAAGTAAGTTTGAAGGCTGTGCTGCAACATATTGGCAATAAACTTCCATCAATACCGGTAGCGCATGCCGCTGATATGAAAGAGACATATGAAAATATGAAACTAGTTTTAGAGAAAATACAATATGGAAAATATGAATGGAATATCTGTGGTGATTTAAAGGTCGTTGCTTTATTGCTTGGTTTGCAACTTGGGTTCACCAAATTTTGCTGTTTTTGTGCGAGTGGGACAGCAGAGATAAGAAGTCTCACTACATTAGAAAGTCATGGCCAAAACGTGAATCTCTTATCCCTGGCCAGAAAAATGTGGCATGTGTCCCTTTAGTGAAGACTGAAAAAATATTTTTACCTCCATTGTATATTAAGTTAGGAGTTATGAAAAATTTCGTCAAAGTTATGGATAAACTTCCTGGTGGATTCTTGTACTTGAAATCGAAATGCGCCAAAGTCAGTGATGCTAAATTGAAAGAAGGAGTTTTTATAGGACCACAAATCCGATCATTAATGGCTGATGAACATTTCGAGGGACTGTTAAATGCACTGGAGAAAGCAGCCTGGCAGTCTTTCAAAAGTTTGTGTTGCAATTTTTTTTGGAAACCATAAAGCAGAAAATTATCGCGACATAGTGGCTGATCTTCTGCATTCTTATAAAGCTATAGGATGCAACATGTCTTTAAAAATTCACTTCTTGGACTCTCACTTGGACTTCTTTCCCGAAAACCTTGGAGCTGTCAGCGATGAACACGGTGAGCGTTTTCATCAGCAAATTTCTACAACAGAGAAGAGGTACCAAGGCAAGTGGAGTTCCAATATGCTGGCTGACTACTGTTGGACTAAAATGAGAGACGTTCCAGATGCAAAATATACCCGATAATCACTATCTACCACTTTCTATCTAAGTCAGAACCAGTGTTGATGATGGATACAGGGGCGCTCAACTACAGCGGTTATCAGCGCCCTTTTAAAAGCTACTCATGGCAAAAGCCAGATATAAAAGGTTTCTAAAAACTATACTAATGTAAATAAACCTATTAAAACTACATGTACATAAAAAGGGGAAAAAAACAAAAAAAAATCAAAACCTACCAAAAATTATGTTCGCTATATCCTAAAGTCTAAACGAGAAAGGAATCTAAAAACCTTCTCCACTACTGTGTTATCGTCCGCTAGCATTTCTGCAAAGCTGGCCGGCAGCTGCAGAGACGTCCTAAGGTCTGCTAGGTGAAAACACTCTAGCAGCACGTGTCGTACAGATAACGCTTCTTTGCAAAACGGACAAAGTGGAGAAGGCTCCTTTTTAAATAGAAAACTATGAGTAAAAAAGCAGTGCCCAATGCGCAACCGAGCCAAAATCACCTCCTCGCGACGAGATGACTGACAGGAGGTAACCCAAGGAATCGGAAGTTCTTTGACAGATCTAAGTTTATTATTGCGGAGAGCGGACCACTCTTCCTGCCAGCAGGTTTGCATAGCTCTCCGCAATACGGCCCTAAAATCTTCCGATGTCACACATGGTACTCGAACCCTGGGCTTCATGGTAGCCGTCTTGGCTGTCGAATCCGCCATTTAATTCCCCCGCAAACCTACATGACCAGGGATCCATGCACACACCATGTTAACGCCAGGAGCGTGTAAAACGTGGAGGACATCCTGTATACGCTGCACAATAGGGTGGTAGTTGTACAGCTGGCGTAGGCTTTAAAGTGCACTGAGGGAATCACTTAGGATTAAGCAGTTCCCCAACTTTCGTCGACGTACGCGTAAAATGGCCCGGTATATTGCATAAAGCTCTGCGGTAAAAATGGAAGTGCTAGTGTGGAATCCGAATGTATACTGTACGGTTCACACACGTAAGCACAACCAACACCATTTGAGTTCTTGGAGCCATCAGTATAAATTGCAAAATGGTCCTGATATCGCGATAAAAATTCTAAAAAAACATGTGCGGGTACTAGATATAGACATGGTAGATTTATCATATTGGGTCATGTCCAGATCAACGTGGGACGCTCTGCACAACCAAGGAGGGTGTGTCCTCTCCCCCCTAGGATACATCTTGGGCATTTCAGTATCAAGATGTCTAAGGAGCTCCCGGAAACGAATCAGAATCAGTAGTTATAATTTTGAGTTAGATAGCTAGTTACGGATTTTTTGGAATATTATAAAAAATTCAAATGCATATCACACAAAACTCCTGCCCGATGAGGAAAAACTGAAATTATATTTGAATTCAGTACGAAAAATACTTTTAGAATCTGTTATTTTAATTCTTGTGAAAGAAAAAAGGTTAAATTTTGTCAACCAGTGTTATTGTTGTTCATACGGAAAAACATTTGCAAACATAAAATGGCGTGTTTGCTTATTGTTCGCCACTAGTAGTTTCCATCATCGTACAGGTACAATTTGAGAAGTTCATGAAAGTTTGATAGATAATTAGTAGTATCATATTTCTATTGACAACCTAAATTAATGTATTGTGGCTTTGTGGGTTCCTAAAATTAAAAGTGAAGTTTGCAGAAATTCAAAATATTCTTTATTTCCATACAAAGACACTTTTGTACACCAAACTTGGCGTTCCTACACCAGATGTAAGAATCCTTGGCTTTTAGATGGCAGAAATAATTGGATATTCATCCATAATTTTAATTATGACTAGTGGTAACAATATTGAACTACGCATTTATGAGAAAGGGGCCCTAAATTAAGTTACAGACACTGGAGTCTCAGTTATTTGTATAGAAAAAGGTTAAAAAAGGAAAGGGTGTATGAAGCTTCTCGACATCCTTTATACTTTGTGTGACAGACATGCTTATTGACATTGGATTTTCAACAATATTTCCGCCGAAGTATTGTTGTATCGCTAGCGCAAGCCACAGCCGGCACGCTGGCGAGCGCTGAACTCTTGCCGAGAGCGAGTGTCGTCTGTCTCGCTGTATCGTGATTTTTATCTAACGGACGACTGAATGCTAGAACAATGACTGGAGGTATAACTGCCGGCAAAGTCAGTAGTCGGTCAGTTGCTAGTGAGTTCTTAATTGCGTGTACAGCTGTGTGGACATTTGAAATGTACCACAGTGAATTCTTTTGTTTGTTTACGTGTAGTGAAGCAGCGAGACGACCTTGAGGACTCCTTTTGTATATGTTACGTCATTTTGCTGCTCTAAGGGGTGCACAAAGCGTCTTTTTACTGAAATAAAGAGACATTTTAAATGTCTGCAAATAAGACTTTTAACTTTACGAACCCACAAAGTCACAATATAGAAGAAAACAGATAGACAACTGTGGGCAAATAAAATGAGGTCCCACATATAAACAGAAGATGCCTTGTTGGTGAAAATATTGCAAAGAAAACAAAAGATAGTGAAAGTAAAACGTGATTCTGTGAATTTTATAGTGAGAAATATGAAATGTGTAGTGTTTAACGCCCGCTTTTACTACATACGGCACCGCAGGCGCTGACACTGATGATACATGAGATGAAGATGGAACACCGGTGGAATGAGATGGCAGGAGAAACCGGAGATCCTGGAGAAAACCCGCCCCAGCGCCGTGTTGTCCACCACAAATCTCACTTTGCGGTCGCCTGTGATCGAACCCGGGCTGCCTTGGTGAGAGCCAAGCGGTCTAACCACTGAGCCACGGCACGGCCTTGTATAGTGAGGACGTATTAGAAATTTGTGAATAAACGCTCTCAGAGTTTTATTTCATACTGGGCGTGAAAGATTGCTTAATTTTACTCAGGAGTCCCTTTATCAGGCTTTTATGACACATGACCATTGGCTTTACTTCCATTCCGAAGGAAACTATGACAAGGATTTGTATACCCGAAAATAATTCATCAACTTTTCTTAGATTTGAACCTGCTACCTCGGGAATCAGATAGAAGGAATGATGAGACGTATGACGTGTGGAAGTTGGGTCCATGCAAAGTGTGCAGGTTTCAGGAAGGTATACAGTGAGTGTGTGGTGTTTTAGGGCCCGTCGACAGCAAGATCATTTGGGCCCGGAAGGTATATATGATTAAGATTTCATTACGGAGGGGATTCAGTACATAGGCCACGATGCAGGGCCCCTTGTTCTTATACCCCCAAATGTGGCACCCCCGGAAGGAAGGATGAGGCAAAGGAGACACAGGATGGCTGACCCAAGAATCCACGACAGTACAGAGGGCAGGGTCCCTACAGTTTACTGGGATAGAGACTTCCCCCGACAGGTCAGGACAACGGACACGCTCCCCCACTGCGAGACGACGAGCCCAGCAGCCGAGCCCCAAAGGTGCCTGGCTGGGGGTCCCGAAATGGTCCCAGCAGAGGAGCGAAGACCGGCAATCGACCTACCGGAGGAGAAAGTAGTTTTCCTCAGAGTATATCATCCTGCCATGCACCGCCGAAACACCCGCCGACACTTCTACCCTGAAATATACCACCAGATGAGAGGTGATGTGAATTGATAATGGAGACGAGATGGAGAGAGATTTAAGTGCAGAGGATCTACTCCCATTAGCCCTGGAACCGTAGGACCAAGGACCCGGGCCTCCTTCTACCCGGGAGCGATGAATACTCCGGGGCTCTTTCCATAGGGCAATACCTGATTTCTTAAAAGGACCCACCCCCCCGCTGAGCCCAACGTCAAGGCGGGATGGAAGTAGATACGCCACTTACGCGCGCCAACCCCGAAGGGAAGACTACCGAAAACCTCGGTGAGGCCACCTGTTGATGTAGCACACCTTCTACTAGTGCTGCAGCCTTGTACCCTTGACTTATTAGGCAACGCTCTACCCCATCCGGGCGGCCGTAGCCTGGTCGGAGGTACCCAATTCCCCGTGGGTGTCAGGAACACACTGCCCCCTCGTGTCCAATACAATCTGAACAACTCCCCGAAGGGAGAGGCTCGGCAGTTCGTCCCGAGGTTCCTCTAGTAACGTCAGAGGTACCACGTGTGCTAAGGGTCCACAGCGCCCGCACCACTGCAACTGAAGGGGCAGGAGGAAGGATGAGGCGAAGGGTACAGATGGCGGCCGACCCAAGTAGGTACGATAGTACAGAGGGCAGGGTCTCTACAGTTTACTTAGTGGCTTCTCCCGACAGGCCAGGACAATGAACACGCTGCCCTACTGCGGGACGGCAACGAGTCCAGCAGCCGAGCCCCAAATGTCCTGAAATAGTCCCAGCAGAGGAGCGGAGACTGGTAACCGACCTACCGGAGGACGAAGTACTTTTCCTTAGAGCATATCATCCCGTCATGCACCGCCGAGACTCCCGCCGACACTTCTACCCTGAAAGATACCACCAGATGAGAGGTGATGTGAATTGATAATGGAGATGAGATGGAGAGACAGGATATTCGGGGGATGCAATTGACCTACCCAGCATTCCCCTAGCGACCCGGGAAAACCCCGAAAAACCCCATGATACAGGTAGATCGACCACGGGAATCCAACCCGGGCCTCCCGAATGTGGGCCATGATTCTGAACTTTTAATATAGAGACCGGGAAATTACGTATACTTATCACAATAATATTGTTAGATACTTTTTATAAAGACTGATTGAGTTTCATTAAACAAAAGTTATGAAGTGTTGAAATTTCAGGAACTTGTTTCTATCTATACAAAAACAAAGAATTGTGGATGAAGATTTGTATACGCTGAAACACATTTATTTTCCCAATTACAGTTTTCTGACATTGGTTGCGGCGCAAGTACCTTATTTAAGCAAAATCCTTTTCTCCCGCCAAGAAAAGATCCTCCAGGGATTATAAGTTTACAGGCTGACACCGCACATGTAATCTGCATATTCTGTGACCAATACAGACTGCAGAGAGCGGCCCTTGTAGGTTCAAACAAAGGTATAGAGCAGCATTTCAACAAAATTCAACCTAAAGATGAAATCAGTTTGTTTACAATTTGAAAATGACCTCGAAGATATTCTGTGACGCAACGAAGTCCATGTAACACGCACGTGACTGGGACAACGTTAGGGTGTACGGTACCCGGCATGAGCTTTTCACGCATGCTGTTACGATATTTAAATGACAATGTGTCCTTAGTCCAGCTGAAATACAAACAGAAACAGTTTTAAATGTAGTAAATACTCTAGCTACAAAATAATACGTAAAATCTTGTACATGACTACTGATTTGCTGCAATAAACTACAGTAAGCTGCGCTTATTTTACATAGACAATTTTATGTTGCTTTGGACACTTAGTGTTTAGGTTAAGTGATGAAAATTAATAACTTCTTCACAATAACCGTATATAGGCTAAGGTTTTAGATAGATAGAGTCAACATGAAAAATGTGTGAAGAAATGGTTAATTTCCACCAATTAACTTAAATAATAATAGTTAAATAATGAAGCCTGGCACTCAAGTACCTACGATAGTAAGTCGCCACAAAGATTTTATCTCGGATGCGAGAGCCCCTAGTGGTTTACCGGGAAAATATATGAGTCAAATGGAGAATTTAATGTCAGGACGGCACGTTGGCCATGGTAGCTCAATGGGTTAGAGCGCCTGGACGTAAACCAGTAGATCCGTGGTTCAAATCTCGACCATGGCATTGAATTTTTCATGTTAATTCTATCTATCAAAAACCTTAGCCTATATACGGCTAGGGTGAAGAAATAATTAATTTCCATCAATTAACTTAAATAGTAAGAGTTAAATGATGAAGCCTGGGACTCAAGTACTTACGATAGTAAGTCGCCACAAATGGTGTATCTCGGATGCTAGAGCCCCTAGTGGTTTTCTGGGGAAATATATCAGTCAGTTGGAGAACTTAATGTCAGGACGGCACGTTGGCTATGGTAGCTCAATGGATTAGAGCGACTGGACGGAAACTAGTAGATCCGTGGTTCAAATCTCGGCCCTGGCATTGAATGTTTTATGTTGAGTCTATCTATCTAAAACCTTAGCCTATATACGGCTAGTGTGAAGAAATCATTTATTTCCATCAATTAAGTTAAATAGTTATAGTTAAATGATGAAGCCTGGGACTCAAGTACTTACGATAGTAAGTCGCCACAAAGGTTGTATCTCGGATGCTAGAGCCCCTGATGGTCTACTGGGGAAATATATGAGCTAAATGGAGGATTTAATGTCAGGACGACACGTTGACCATGGTAGCTCAAGGGGTTAGAGCGACTGGACGGAAACCAGGAGATCCATGGTTCAAATCCTGGCCGTGATTTTTTCAGTTGGCTCTAATTAATTAAAAACTATAGAGACCCTGCCCTCTGTACTATCGTGACTCCTTGGGTCAGCCTCCCTCCGTCTCCTTCACCTCATCCTTTCTACCGGGGTGCCTCACTTAGGGGCATAGGCACAATGGGCCCAGCCTGGTGGCCTACGTACCGAATACCCTCCGTAAAGAAATCCCTAATCCCCTCTCTATAAAGAGAGAGAGAGACAGTAGAGACCTAACGCCCTAGGTAACATCATAAAATCTGCAGAGACGTGTAAACTAGACTAAATTAATCATGAAAGCAACTGAATCTCAATTTTCTTTGAAGACAGTTGATAAACATTTGAATTTCACCCTTAGCTGTAAAACAAAAGACAACAGAAATGTTCCTTCTGAACCAACTGTTAAAATAGTCATATATCACGTTAAATGCCTCTTCATCACGTTGTCAACTCATCGGGAAGTGAATTGCTCTTATCTACACAATCACCTTGAAAGGAGAAAATGTTCATTAATTACCTCCTAGAACTAGCACGGGACAACAAACAATACACACAATCTATACGATTTTAAATATGGCTCTAGAACAGGGGCGGTTCCTCCATAAGGTTGCAGGTTTGCGCTACACCCACTGATTCTGACTATACAACAGGTGCATTTTGCACATTAAAGCTGTACTTGTTTGCATTGTTTTATTTACAAACATGTTTCAATTACGTTTATCGTCTCTAGCTGCCCATGACCGCAGAAGTCGAAATAAATAGTGATTAGCTGTAGGAGCAGCAGATTTGCAGCGAAGAGTTAACCTAAGATTTCACCCAAATGTAGGCTCTCTGAGGGGTTTGCGGGAAGGTGAAGAGATAGGAGTGGCTTCTTATACATTGCTTAAATGGAGGTTTATAAACCTAGCTCCTCCTACTCTTAGCAACGGCTATAGCGTGACCTTCAGGCTTAGCTTCTGTGTGCTCTGCTTTTCGAACACAGGGAGAATTTAATTAAATGCATGGAGGTTATTCAGAAGAGAGCTCTGTTAAACAACAACGCCACACTTGTTCAGGCTTCTGCGTTTATGGCCACTTTGAAAGATTATAATTTTGTATTCTGGCTGTCTCTCTTCTACAAAATCATGCCACATGTGGACATTTTGTACAATCAGCTGCAGAAACGAGACTGCAATGCAACGTTTGCCATCGCCCAGCTAAACGCATTTAAAAGGGAAGTGCAAAAAGTAAGAAATAGCGTGGATATCGAGGAACACGAAGAAACTGCAATTAAGAGAAGAAGAATAGAAGATCATGATGTGAAAAGAAGAGAAGCTCTTGAAGTATGTGACATCCTTAGAGAAGCAAAGGACAGATTTAGCTTCACGAGGCATCTGCTAGCCTCAACTTTGTTTCATCAAGAAAATTTCTAAGACATTTCCAGAGTATTCCCTTAGAGAAACAATAAGGTTCTATCCTTTTATCATTGGAACAAAAATTCGTACAGAACTGACTGTAATTTACAGTCGAGAGGAATTTCGTGGAATGTCTGGCGCTTTGTGCTTGATGGACTTCAAAATGGAAAACAAAATATGTACTACATTCAGCGAATATGTCAAACTCCTCCGAGTACTGTTAACTATGCCAATATCTACCTCTGAAGCAGAATGCTGTTTCTCAACTTTAAAAAGAATAAAAACTTTCCTTAGGAACACAATGTCACAGGACCGATTGACAGCATTAGCAATGCTTTCAATTGAGAGAGAGTTTGTTATGAAGAGCAGCAACATCAACACAAAAGTTATCGATAGATTCGCCAGGTCTAAGATGAGTAAAGCAGAGAATCTGTATAAGTAGGTGAGGAATTATTACTCTGTATTTTATGTTTCATTTGTGCACCACCAATAATTTAACTCACCAGCCGCCACTGCTCTGGAACATCACAAAAATCTTATTAGACCTTCTCCTCCCCCCCCCCCCATTTTTAATTATTATATGTCTTTTGCAATCTATTCTTAAAGGTCATTTCTCTGTTTGCTTTTCGTTAAAGAGATAAACGTTTGGAGAAAAATCTTCATAATACATTTAGTTAAAGATACAAGATGGAGGAATCAGAAACGGCACTCATATGTTTAAAAGCGGATAGCATTGTACTGGCGTTGAATGGCATTATTTGTCTAAGACATCGTCAGAAAAAAATGCATAGGAGAGGGTTTCAAAAAGTAATTGTAATATAGGAAAGTTCAAACCAATAGGATGTATGGAAATGAATTGTTCTTTCACAGTAGCCGCGTTTAGGCCAAAGTATCGCAAGATAGAGTTAGACTGAAAAATTCAATGCTATAGCCGGAATTGAACCACAGATCTTCCGGTCTCAGCCCAGCGCCTCTTAACCATTTAGCTACCATGGCTGCAATGGCCCATTATTGACCTAATAGTGGTCTAAACTATAAAACCCGGGCCTTAAAGTACTTACAGCATAGTAAGTCGCCATTAAGGTAGTTGTCTCATGTGTTTATGAGAACTCCTAGTGGTTTACCGGGAAAACAGGAGTCAGTTGGAGAATTTAATGTCATGTCGGCACGTTGGCCATAGTAGCTCAATTAAGAGCTCCCGGACGGAAACTGGAAAATCGTGATTCAAATCCCGGCTATGGCATTAAGTTTTTGAGTCCGACTCTAACTTCCCAATACATATATGTCTACAAAATGGCTGAGGCCATGAGAAATTATTTGTGTTAGAGTGTGTGTTTTAAACTATGCGTGGCACTCATATGAGTTTCTCAATTCTTTTACGAAGTGTGTTCAAGTTATAACACCTATTTTTATTTCAGGACTAGGAGCAGATAGAAATTTTTTAATACACATGGGCCCTTTGTGAATGCGCGATGGAGATGGCAGCACTGTACAGTGAATAGAACTCTGGTGGCAGCCACGAGAGTTAGTACTGTTTTGATACTTACAATGGCGACGTTTTCATTGCAAGAACAGCGTGTAATCATTCGTTTTCTCCATTTTCGTGGTGTAACACGTATTGAAATACATCGTCAGTTGAGTGAGGCATGTGGTGATAGTACCATGTATGTGTTTAATGTACGTTCCTGGGTGCGACAGTTCAAGGAAGACAGAATATCGTGTGACAACAAACCAAGACAGTCAGGACATCGCACCAGCCGGTCTAACGACATGATCCAGCGAGTGGACAACGTTGTTTTGGAAGATCTCCGATTGAGCATTTTCAGATCTGCATGCAGGATTGTGTGCACAGATCCCACGGAAATAACAATTTTTGAGGCGATGTCTGTAACTGTCTTTGTTTGTTGTCACACGGTGTTTTGCCTTCCTTGAACTGTCGCACCCAAGAACGCACATTAGACACATACATGGTACCATCACCACATGCCTCACTCAACTGGCGATGAATTTCAATAGTTGTAACACCACGAAAATGGAGAAAACGAATGATTATTCTTGCAATGAAAACGTTGCCATTTTATGTATCAAAATAGTCCTAAATCTCGTCGCTGCCACTATAGTTCTATGCACTGTACAGTGCTGCCATCTCTGTCACGCATTCACAAACAGTTCACGTGTGTTTTAATACACCAGAAGTTGCTATCTAGTCCCAGCCCTGAAAAAAAGTTGAACGCACCTCGTACAAATTATTCCTACGAACGTTTATTCCTTTATCTGCTGCATATCAATCGAGATGAGCATTTGCAGAAATAAATTTATTGCTAATTTTCTTATAGTAGCAAACGGAGAATTGAAGTAGGATTTTAAAATATAGTCCCGAATTCAGATGTTTCTGAGCACTTTCCGAGAACATTCAAGATATATGTTTTATTTGTAATGAAATTATCTTAAAGATATTGTCGTTCAAATTGTTCAAAGCCCTGTTTATGTTGATAGAACTGGTCTCCACCAAATAGATGTTCTTCATTAGGCTGCTAAATATTTTCATGGCGATTTTAGGTGCCTAGACCACTAAAGTGCCTACTATTTTTTGGCAGTCCAATAGATATTTGGAGCAAAACTACATTTATTATGCAAAACGAACGTAAGGCACATCCCATTTTGCCTTAACAAAGGCCAGCACTGCGTGAAATCCGGGACTCTGCATGGGTTATAGGGCACCTCTATTGAATTTATCGCTCAGGAGGAACCCAATTATGCAATTGCTCAGACTGAATGAGGCTCAAGGTCATATTAAACATAATGATGCTGCTGAAGTTGCATAGAGAGCGAAAGGTTTAACAAACTATAAAACAGAGCCACATTTTAATGCGTGGTCACTGATTACCTTCCCTAAAGGCTAGCTATAAATAGTGCATTATTAAAGATGGTGAAAAGCAACTATTAATGTCACTCTGGCCGTTTTACCTGATGAGGTCACTTAACTGGGACACTCCAAGAGTGCATCGCGTGATTCTATGGTGTTAAGTTTTCATAACCACCTTCTTCTGTGACTACGTTCTTTGCATTAAGTAATAAAATAATTTTAATTGGAACATCATTACTTTCCCAATGCTCGCCTCAGTAGCGTGGTGGTAGCATGCCTACCTCACGTTCAAGAGGTCCCGAGTTCGAATCTCGGTCAGGGTGAGTTATAAGGTTTTTTTTCCGAGGTTTTCCCTTATTTTGAACGACGAATGTCGGGTAACTCTAAGCTCTATGGACCCTCTAACGATATGTTTTAGTTAGAACTTTTTATATGAATATTGTTTTCTGATATGACTTAGTAGGCCATGTAATGACATATTAAAAACAAATATATGTGTAATTTTGTGATTGGCCGTAGTAATAATTGTATTACGTAATACGGTGACGTAGCAGTACATCGGCCAATCACAAAATTAATAGAGAAGTAACGATAGTTACGGAGAAAATCAATGATCTTGAGAGAGATGTGTTCTTCAGTCTTGTTTGATGAGGATGAAAAATGTTGTGGTGAATATAATTGTAAAGGAAAGTTAAAAGAAACAAGTGAATTGTAATTCTGATTATACAATGAAATGATATATTATGAAATTGGATTCATATAAAATTTTATTTCTGTTACCAAAAATCCACACCTGAGAAAAGATCTCATGACTCTTTATTTAATCAAATCTCGACCTGCATCTTCAAAACAGTCGGCGTGCTTCCTATCTGCTGCGAGTGGAGAATCATTTTTTTTCGCCAAAACGTCGGGCTCATTTGAGCATTATTTCACCCATTCCATTCAACGTCCGATATGACTTAACTTTGGAGGACGTAAATCACAAAAAAATAGAATGCTTTCCCAATGCCTTACCTATACCAGCTACAGAAAGTATTACATTCCACTCAGAAATACTATTACGAAATTTCAATAGAACTACGTGATTTGAGGCCCCCTGAATCTGGAGAAAGCATTTTCTAAAACCATCCATATGTGTGAAATGTGCCTGTGTGGGTGTAGAGGAACTCCAAAATAAAAAGTATGATAAATAAGAGTACTAAACTTGCATTTAAGTTCAGTACTTTCCAAATATACAACATGAAGATAGTGATGAAATTTCTTACACTGCAAACAAGCCGTTACATGGAAAATTTTCTAAAAATTTCTTGTTATAATATGTTATATTAAAATATTTACATTATATATACACGGATTTCATTTTTATTCGTTATTTCCCGCCCTCCGATTGAGTAGGAATGACGTCATAGCTGACTGCTGAGTCTATCTTGAAATCATAGTGCCCTCTACGGAGAAGCGGAACAGTAAGCAAATTACAGCTATGAGTGTGTTTGTGCCGCTAACTAATACAATCAGCTTCCTTGGATATGAACACAGCCGACCACGTCTTCGTGGTTGGATGCTCCTTTCGTACCGATATTAAAATTAGTGCGATATATAAATATAATTTAAACCGCTGCAGCACCGTCCAGGATTCAGACAACTCCCTCGGAGCGTAATGTTGTCAAAAGTGTCCAGGTACCGTCAAATTGACATACTTTTGTTTGCAACATAAACGTCTTACGTTTTATCAGTATACGATTTAAACTTTTTGTCATTCTCACACTTAATTAAAATGTCTATTAATGTTGGTATCCTTATGTCTTTTAAAATCAAAGGTGGATTAAACAATTCCAAGATACAGGATCGCTTACTCGCAAAAAGAGAGATACTGGACGCTATAAAGTGACTGGTCCTAATCTAGAAGCAATAAATAATGTTATGACAGAGAGGCCTCAAGTATACCTTCTCGCAATACAGACAGTGTTTAAGGGGAAGAGAGAAAGGAAATATAAGAAAATGGACACACAAGACTATGTTCTAGAGATACTTTCTTGTTTAGACTTGGATAAAAGCTTTGTACATATTGTGCCATTAATTTATTTTTCATTCTCAGAACATGTTCTATTAATTTTCTTATTGTAATGAAGTTACATGGTGAGGAAACTGTGGGTGAAATAAAAGAATAGAGATCAAATTTAAATATTTATATTTTATGTGACAGGTTTACAATATGCATATAGGTCTACTATAACAGAAAAGCAGATGTTCATTGTGAAATAAGTGTTCATTGACTTATCATTTCGTATATTTTTCATGGTATACTTTTATGGCTGCATAATTAGCTTTGCAGTGCACTCATTGCGGGTTTTTTAAAAACAGTTACCATTTATACGCACAAGGTGAAATTCCGCACCTTTATACTGCGCTGGCAGACCCACCTCTCAAATAGTATATTTATCTGCCGGTAGAGGCAGGTCTCAAAGTTGCTGTCAGCACAATAAGTACGATCACAAGCCGCTAGGGTAATCGTGTATAATCTCGCTCTATCAGTGATGCTATTGATGACGTCAAATTTTGCACCGTAAAATTATAGATAAAAAATGACGACTGTGTATATATATATATATCTTCAGTTTTCTAAAAGTAACCTATGAATTCTTCGTTCGGAACGAATTTTGTATAACCCTGTTTAACAGGTATGCATGCTTTAAGCGACACAGAATAAATGATTACTCGAAAAATGTAGTGTAGAGAAAGTTATGCGCATTTGAAACCTCACATTTTTAATTCCTTATATGACACAATTTACACATATGTTACATCGCTACTGCCCGTTTAAACCTTTACCGAAAGAAGAAAAGAAATTCTCTTTATAACTTAAACATCACTTGATTTCATAAAACATGTTGAAGCATGAGGACAAATTTTTGCGCTGCCAACATATTAATTTACGAACCTCTATTCTTATGGATGTATTAATATTTTTCCATATCTAAAGTACCACCTAGTAGATGAAACCTTTGTGTTAATAAGAAAGTATGATGCATTCCATTCACATGAGAGTTCATTTTTATATAAATTGCTCGTGTAACGTTTATTCTTCTACATAAGTGGTCTGAAAAAAATCCGACCTATTAAGATTCAATACTTTTTTCAGAAATTCTTTTTTTTTCAACATAGTGTCCTTGTAACACTACACACTTCTCCCAGCGATGCTCCCATCTCTGTAACCCGTCCAAATAGAACACAGCTTCTTTTAACATTGTCTCCTTGTAGCTCTACACACTTCTCCCAGCGATGCTCCCATCTCTGTAAACCGTCCAAATAGTACTCAGCGCTTTTCAACATAGTCTCCTTGTAACTCTACACACTTCTCCCAGCGATGCTCCCATCTCTGTAAACCGTCCAAATAGTACTCAGCGCTTTTCAACATAGTCTCCTTGTAACTCTACACACTTCTCCCAGCGATGCTCCCATCTCTGTAACACGTCCAAATATTACTCGGCGTTTTTCAACATAGTCTCCTTGTAACTCTACACACTTCTCCCAGCGATGTTCCCATCTCTGTAACACGTCCAAATAGTACTCGGCGTTTTTCAACATAGTCTCCTTGTAACTCTACACACTTCTCCCAGCGATGCTCCCATCTCTGTAACCCGTCCAAGTAGTACTCGGCGTTTTTCAACATAGTCTCCTTGTAACTCTACACACTTCTCCCAGCGATGCTCCCATCTGTGTAACCCGTCCAATTAGAACTCGGCGTTTTTCAACATAGTCTCCTTGTAACTCTACACACTTCTCCCAGCGATGCTCCCATCTCTGTAATCCGTCCAAATAGTACTCGGCGTTTTTCAACATAGTCTCCTTGTAACTCTACACACTTCTCCCAGCGATGCTCCCATCTGTGTAACCCGTCCAATTAGAACTCGGCGTTTTTCAACATAGTCTCCTTGTAACTCTACACACTTCTCCCAGCGATGCTCCCATCTCTGTAATCCGTCCAAATAGTACTCGGCGTTTTTCAACATAGTCTCCTTGTAACTCTACAAACTTCTCCCAGCGATGCTCCCATCTCTATAACCCGTCCAAATAGTACTCGTCGTTTTTCAACATAGTCTCCTTGTAACTCTACACACTTCTCCCAGCGATGCTCCCATCTCTGTAATCCGTCCAAATAGTACTCGGCGTTTTTTAACATGGTCTCCTTGTAACTCTACACATTACTCCCAGCGATGCTGCCATCTCTGTAATCCGTCCAAATAGTACTCGGCGTTTTTCAACATAGTCTCCTTGTAACTCTGCACACTTCTACCAGCGATGCCCCCATCTCTTTAACCCGTCCAAATAGTACTCGGCGTTTTTCAACATATTCTCCTTGTAACTCTACACACTTCTCCCAGCAATGCTCCCATCTCTGTAACCCGTCCAAATAGTACTCGACGTTTTTCAACATGGTCTCCTTGTAACTCTACACACTTCTCCCAGTGATGCTCCCATCTCTGTAACTCGTCCAAATAGTACTCGGCGTTTTTCTCTGCAACATAATTGTTCACTAGGGTGATTGCCTCTTCAGTTGACGAAAATCTGTGTCCTCCAAGCGCAATTTTCAGATGAGGGAACAAAAAGAATTCGTTTAGGGCTAGATCTGGTGAGACAAGCAGTTCAAACCATAATTCGTAGATTTTCGCCATTGCATCCTCTGAGGTGTGAGAGGTGCGTTGTTTTAGTGAAACAGGATTTTCTTTTTCTGTAAATGTGGCCGTTTTTCCGCAAGTTCTGTCTTCAGCTTGTCAAGTAATGACGTGTAGTATGCTGCTGTAATGGTTGTTCCTTTTTGAATATAATCGATTAAAATAACTCCATGACTATCCCAAAAATCAGTCACCCTCACTTTCCCAGCCGAAAGAAAATGTTTTTGATTTTCTTGGAGGCAGTTTCCCTTTGCAGTCCATTGTTTGAACTGTACTTTTTTTCGGGCGTATAATGGTGTAATCAAGTTTCAAATACAGTAATTAATCGACGCCAAATCTCGGATTTATTGTGCCAGCAGAGCGTTGGAAATGTTCATTGGAACACGTTTTTGGTCTAACGTGAGCAAACGCGGCACCCAACGCGTGGACAGCTTTCTCATGTGTAATTGTTTCTTTAATATGTGACAAGCACGTTCTTTTGACATGCTCATAGCCTCTGCTATCTCTCTCACTTTAATTCGGCGGTCGTCTAGCACCATTTGTTGAATTTTGGCGATGTGTTCGTTGGTAGTTGCAGTTTTGGAGGTCTCGAACGTTCATCGTCTCCCCAGCACTTACGGCCACGCTTAAACTCAGCTGCCCAAAATTTCACTGAGGTAAATGATGGTGCTGAGTCCCCATACACAGAATTTAACTCATCTTTGATTTGCGTAGGCGTATTTCCTTTTAAAAAACAAATATTTAATGAGAGTTTGATACCTGATTTTGTCCATTTTCATAACAACACTTCAACTCACTCGAACAACTGTTACATAACAACTGAGTGTCCAAAATAGCTGAAACTTTGATGAGTAACTGCCAACAGATGAACAACGAAATTCACTAGCTTTTGTTTACGAGTACTGCCATCTTCATGTTGAGGTCGGAAGCTTTTCGGACTACCGTCGTAGTATTAGAATAATAACCCCCGAATTATTAGAGGGAGGAACGTGGAAAAATAATATGATCGAACCTTGAAGTATTGCTTATGAAAGAAACACCTGAAGAAAACCAAGTAAATTACTATAAATACAATACTTCAAAATCTGTTTAATTTATTTTCTTAAGTACAGAAACAGAATGCATTATTGTTTTGCAAAGTTGTGTTAAAATAGCTAGACGTTTACTGTATTATTTCCAAAGATTTATTTAGTCGTTTGTATAAATAACAAGTTGAAAACTATTTTCTTGAGTCACTGTTTGTGAAAAATCACTTAAAACAATTTTGTGCCATGAGAGTCTCAAACTAAGAACTAGCTAACCGAAACTCTATCCCTCTTACTCTGTCACAGACACACATACATTCTTCTACACATAGGACCTACAATTTTAAAAATTTAGAGGACTTATAAAAACTCCAGATTAAATGGACATGCTTGAATTTAGCTGAGGTCTGAAGACGTTTCTCTGTCTTAAACTGGGCGTCTAACAGTGCTGTTCTTTTATTTATTGCTGCAACAACGGAGTAGAATGCCGTTCCGGTCCGTATCCTTTCGTTCCGTATCATAAAATCAAATTTGGTACGTCATACATTTTCTTTATTATTAAATGTGGACGAAAACTAAAAGTGCCCAGTCTGCCATATCGCACACACAAATTTAGTGTCAGGTTCGTTTTGAGGTAAGTGTAAACCGTTGCTAATTTTATCGCTAACATGACAGCTGTTCGCAGCTCAAGTCATATCTCAACGCTGCATTCCGTTGACAACGAAACTCAGTTCCCAGATAGCACGGATGAACGGCTAGAATACAATTAGTGAAGTCATTTGGGCTTTCTCTATCACGTACCTACACTAAAACAAATAAATACTACTCCCAAGTTTACCGGAAATGCATATCTTGAGTCACCCGAACTTTGTTATGAGTTTAAGTTTTCAAATGTTTATACTTTCCTGTGTGGTATATCACAATCATAATTTTTTGCGGTCATACAAACATCACACAATTTCAAAGCCATCATAAAGCGACCTAATCTAATGTCTTAACAAATACATTTTATACCTAAACTTAATTAAATCGCAATTAAATATTTTCTGCCTTAAAAATAACTTACGAGGGCGGTCTGAAAAGTATCCGACCTCAACATAAAGATGGCAGCACTAGAAAATAAAAGGTAGTGATTTCGTTTGCCATCTGTCGACTCATCAAAGTTTCAGCCATTTTGGACGCTCAGTTGTTATGTAACAGTCGTTTGAGTGATTTTGACTGGTTTTATGAAAATGGACAAAATCGAGTATCAAGCTCTCATTAAATATTTGTTTTTGAAAGGCAATACACCTACGTAAATCAAAGATGAGTGGGATTCTGTGTATGGGGACTCTGCACCACCATTTAACACAGTGAAATTTTGGGGAGCTGAATTTAAAAGTGGCCGTAAGAGCTGGAGAGACGATAGACGTTCGACACGTCCAAAAACTGCAACTACCGACAAAAACATCGCAAAATTAAACAAATGGTGCTAGACGACCGCGGAATTAAAGTGAAAGAGATAGCAGAGGCTTTGAACATGTCAAAAGAACGTGTTTTTTACATATTAAATCAACATTTAGACACGAGAAAGCGTGCCGCGTTTGCTCACGTTAGACTAAAAACGTGTTCCAACGAACATTATCAACGCTCTCTTGGCGCAGCTTAGGCACAATAAATCTGAGCTTTGGTGCCGATTAATTACTGTAGATGAAACTCGGATACACCATTATACGCCCAAAACAAAAATACAGTCCAAACAGTGGACTACAAATGGGCAACCGGATGCAAAGAAGAAAAAACTGCTTTTTTCGGCTGGGAAAGTGATGGCGACTGTTTTTTAGGATAGTCATGGAGTTATTTTAATGGATTATCTTCAGAAAGGAAAAACCATTACAGGATCATACTACGCATCACTACTTTACAAATGGAAGGCAGAACTTGCGGAAAAACGGCCAAATTTGCAGAAAAAGAAAATCCTGTTTCACCAAGACAGTGCACCGTCTCACACCGCAGCTGTTGCAATGGCGAAAATCCACGAATTACGGTTTGAACTACTTGATCATCCGCCTTAACTACCAGATCTAGCCCCAAACAACTTCTTTTTGTTCCCTCATCTGAAAATTGCGCTCGGAGGACGGAAATTTTCGTCAAATGAAGAGGCATAATTATTTTGCAGAGAAAAGGGCGAGTACTATTTGGACGGGTTATCGAGATGGGAGCATCTCTGGGAGAAGTGTGTAGAGTTACTAGGAGACTATTTTGAAAAACGCCGAGTACTATTTGGACGGGTTACAGAGATGAGAGCATCGCTGGGAGAAGTGTGTAGAGTTACAAGGAGATTATGTTGAAAAACGCCGAGTACTATTTGGACGGGTTATAGAGATGGGAGCATCGCTGGGAGAGGTATGTAGAGTTACAAGGAGACTATGTTGAAAAACGCCGAGTACTATTTGGACGGGTTACAGAAATGAGAAATGGGAGCATTGCTGGGAGAAGTGTGTAGAGTTACAAGGAGACTATGTTGAAAAACGCCAAGTATTATTTGGACGTGTTACAGAGATGAGAACATCGCTGGGAGAAGTGTGTAGAGTTACAAGGAGACTATGTTGAAAAACGTCGAGTACTATTTGGACGTGTTACAGAGATGAGAGCATCGCTGGGAGAAGTGTGTAGAGTTACAAGGAGACAATGTTGAAAAACGCCGAGTGTTATTTGGACGGGTTACAGAGATCAGAGCATCGCTGGGAGAAGTATGTAGAGTTACAAGGAGACTATGTTGAAAAACGCCGAGTACTATTTGGACGTGTTACAGAGATGAGAGCATCGCTGGGAGAAGTATGTAGATTTACAAGGAGACTATGTTGAAAAACGCCGAGTACTATTTGGACGGGTTATAGAGATGAGAGCATCGCTGGGAGAAGTATGTAGAGTTACAAGGAGACTATGTTGAAAAACGCCGAGGACTATTTGGACGGGTTATAGAGATGGGAGCATCGCTGGGAGAAGTATGTAGAGTTACAAGGAGACTATGTTGAAAAACGCCGAATACTATTTGGACGGGTTATAGAGATGGGAGTACCGCTGGGATAAGTGTGTAGAGTTACAAGGAGACTATGTTGTAAAACGCCGAGTATTATTTGGATGGCTTACAGAGATGGGAGTATCGCTGGGAGAAGTATGTAGAGTTACAAGGAGACTATGTTGAAAAACGCCGAATATTATTTGGACGGGTTATAGAGATGGGAGTATCGCTGAGAGAACTGTGTAGAGTAACAAGCAGACTACGTTGAAAAACGCCGAGTACTGTTTGGATGGCTTACAGAGATGGGAGTATCGCTAGGAGAAGTGTGTAGAGTTACAAGGAGACTATGTTGAAAAACGCCGTGTACTATTTGGAGGGCTTACAGAGATGGGAGTATCGCTGTGAGAAGTGTGTAGAGTTACAAGGAGACTATGTTGAAAAACGCCGAGTACTATTTGGATGGCTTACAGAGATGGGAGTATCGCTAGGAGAAGTGTGTAGAGTTACAAGGAGACTATGTTGAAAAACGCCGAGTACTATTTGGATGGCTTACAGAGATGGGAGTATCGCTGGGAGAAGTATGTAGAGTTACAAGGAGACTATGTTGAAAAACGCGGAATACTATTTGGACGGGTTATAGAGATGGGAGTATCGCTGAGAGAACTGTGTAGAGTTACAAGCAGACTACGTTGAAAAACGCCGAGTACTATTTGGATGGCTCACAGAGATTGGAGTATCGCTGTGAGAAGTGTATAGAGTTACAAGGAGACTATGTTGAAAAACGCCGTGTACTATTTGGATGGTTTACAGAGATGGGAGTATCGCTGTGAGAAGTGTGTAGAGTTACAAGGAGACTATGTTGAAAAACGCCGAGTACTATTTGGATGGCTTACAGAGATGGGAGTATCGCTAGGAGAAGTGTGTAGAGTTACAAGGAGACTATGTAAAAAACGCCGAGTACTATTTGGACGGGTTACAGAGATGGGAGCATCGCTAGGAGAAGTGTGTAGAGTTACAGGGAGACTATGTTGAAAAACGCCGTGTACTATTTGGATGGCTTACAGAGATGGGAGTATCGCTTGGAGAAGTGTGTAGAGTTACAAGGAGACTATGTTGAAAAACGCCGAGTACTATTTGGACGGGTTACACAGATGGGAGCATCGCTATGAGAAGTGTGTAGAGTTACAAGGAGACTATGTTGTAAAACGCCGAGTACTATTTGGATGGCTTACAGAGATGGGAGTATCGCTGGGAGAAGTATGTAGAGTTACAAGGAGACTATTTTGAAAGACGCGGAATACTATTTGGACGGCTTATAGAGATGGGAGTATCGCTGAGAGAACTGTGTAGAGTTACAAGCAGACTACGTTGAAAAACGCCGAGTACTATTTGGATGGCTTACAGAGATGGGAGTATCGCTAGGAGAAGTGTGTAGAGTTACAAGGAGACTATGCTGAAAAACGCCGTGTACTATTTGGATGGTTTACAGAGATGGGAGTATCGCTGTGAGAAGTGTATAGAGTTACAAGGAGACTATGTTGAAAAACGCCGAGTACTATTTGGATGGCTTACAGAGATGGGAGTATCGCTGTGAGAAGTGTGTAGAGTTACAAGGAGACTATGTTGAAAAACGCCGTGTACTATTTGGATGGCTTACAGTGATGGGAGTATCGCTGTGAGAAGTGTGTAGAGTTACAAGGAGACTATGTTGAAAAACGCCGTGTACTATTTGGATGTCTTACAGAGATGGGAGTTTCGCTGGGAAAAGTGTGTAGAGCTACAAGGAGACTATGTTGAAAAACGCCGTGTCCTATTTGGATGGCTTACAGTGATGGGAGTATCGCTGGGAGAAGTGTGTAGAGTTACAAGGAGACTATGTTGAAAAACGCCGAGTACTATTTGGATGGCTTACAGAGATGGGAGTATCGCTAGGAGAAGTGTGTAGAGTTACAAGGAGACTTTGTTGAAAAACGCCGAGTACTATTTGGACGGGTTACAGAGATGGGAGCATCGCTAGGAGAAGTGTGTAGAGTTACAAGGAGACTATGTTGAAAAACGCCGTGTACTATTTGGATGGCTTACAGAGATGGGAGTATCGCTTGGAGAAGTGTGTAGAGTTACAAGGAGACTATGTTGAAAAACGCCGAGTACTATTTGGACGGGTTACACAGATGGGAGCATCGCTAGGAGAAGTGTGTGGAGTTACAAGGAGACTATGTTGAAAAACGCCGAGTACTATTTGGATGGCTTACAGAGATGGGAGTATCGCTAGGAGAAGTGTGTAGAGTTACAAGGAGACTATGTTGAAAAACGTCGAGTACTATTTGGACGGGTTACAGAGATGGGAGCATCGCTGGGAGGAGTGTGTGGAGTTACAAGGAGACTATGTTGAAAAACGCCGAGTACTATTTGGATGGCTTACAGAGATGGGAGTATCGCTGGGAGAAGTATGTAGAGTTACAAGGAGACTATGTTGAAAAACGCGGAATACTATTTGGACGGGTTATAGAGATGGGAGTATCGCTGAGAGAACTGTGTAGAGTTACAAGCAGACTACGTTGAAAAACGCCGAGTACTATTTGGATGGCTTACAGAGATGGGAGTATCGCTAGGAGAAGTGTGTAGAGTTACAAGGAGACTATGTTGAAAAACGCCGTGTACTATTTGGATGGTTTACAGAGATGGGAGTATCGCTGTGAGAAGTGTATAGAGTTACAAGGAGACTATGTTGAAAAACGCCGAGTACTATTTGGATGGCTTACAGATATGGGAGTATCGCTGTGAGATGTGTGTAGAGTTACAAGGAGACTATGGTGAAAAACGCCGTGTACTATTTGGATGGCTTACAGTGATGGGAGTATCGCTGTGAGGAGTGTGTAGTGTTACAAGGAGACTATGTTGAAAAACGCCGTGTACTATTTGGATGTCTTACAGAGATGGGAGTATCGCTGGGAGAAGTGTGTAGAGTTACAAGGAGACTATGTTGAAAAACGCCGTGTACTATTTGGATGGCTTACAGTGATGGGAGTATCGCTGGGAGAAGTGTGTGGAGTTACAAGGAGACTATGTTGAAAAACGCCGAGTACTATTTGGATGGCTTACAGAGATGGGAGTATCGCTAGGAGAAGTGTGTAGAGTTACAAGGAGACTATGTTGAAAAACGCCGAGTACTATTTGGACGGGTTACAGAGATGGGAGCATCGCTAGGAGAAGTGTGTAGAGTTACAAGGAGACTATGTTGAAAAACGCCGTGTACTATTTGGATGACTTACAGAGATGGGAGTATCGCTTGGAGAAGTGTGTAGAGTTACAAGGAGACTATGTTGAAAAACGCCGAGTACTACTTGGACGGGTTACACAGATGGGAGCATCGCTAGGAGAAGTGTGTGGAGTTACAAGGAGACTATGTTGAAAAACGCCGAGTACTATTTGGATGGCTTACAGAGATGGGAGTATCGCTAGGAGAAGTGTGTAGAGTTACAAGGAGACTATGTTGAAAAACGTCGAGTACTATTTGGACGGGTTACAGAGATGGGAGCATCGCTGGGAGGAGTGTGTAGAGTTACAACAGGCCTATGTTGAAAAATAAAGTTTTGAAAAATATCTTGTAGGTAACTTTATTAGGTCGGAAACTTTTCAGACCACTCTCGTATTCAGCCATGTTACTTAATCACTGTCTTAACAAATTCCTTTCTGTGAACGATTCAATTCAATTCAATTCAATTCAATTCCTTTCAGCCGATTTATCAGTTCGTGTCTATTAATGTTACGAAATGTTCTTTCGTTCTGGTTTCGAAATTACGTTTCGTCCTACCAATGTAAACCTGATCACAATCTAAACAAATTGATAAATATCAGATATTTTATTATTAGGAATTTCATCTTTTTTAGAGAAATGTAGCACATTTTAATACTATATTTGTTTTGAGGAACCAAAGTTATATCAAACTGATTAAAAACTTTCTCAAATTGTTTATTAAACCAAGGATGGTAAGTATAACTAACTTTGGTCTGGCTGCCAATGATAGCACATCATGGCACTAGCCAAACAGGTAATCCCGGAGGTGGTGTTAGGCGTCCCCCAACTCCGACTGGGCGGCAAATCCAGCCAGACGTACCCAATAACCATAAGTGTCAGAACCACTGTCACGCCGAGACCAACCCTATCCTAACTCCCCATCGGAAGGAGCTCGAATGAAAACATACGCACCTACACAGAGCACACACTTCCTCCGTGCTCTATATATAATGGTTAACATATTCGTGCTCAAACCCGGTGGAGAGTCATAGACCTCTTAGGGTGCAAAAGCTCTTACCATAGCTTCCTTCGGAAAGGAAGTAGAGCTTGTGGTCCCGAGTCATAGGTTCACGGCATATAAAAGAACTTCAATTCCAAAAATGAGACATGTAGGCAAAATTAAGTGGTCTTTAATTGATAGAGTCGACATGAAAAATTTAAACGCCACGGCCGGGATTTGAACTATGGATCTACAAGTTTTCGTCCAGTCGCTCTTACCTATTGAGCTACCATGGCTAATTTGTCGTCATGACACTATATTCTCCAACTGACTCGTATATTTCCCCGGTAAACCACTAAGGGCTCTCGCATCCGAGATACACCGTTTGTGGCGACTTGCTATCGCAAGTACGTGAGTACCGGACTTCATTATTAAACTATTTCTATTTAATTTAATTGATGGAAGTTATTCATTTGTTCACACTAGCCGTATGCAGGCTAAGGTATTGGATTGATAGAGTCGACATGAAGAATTCAATGCCACGGCCAGGATTTGAACCACGGATCTACTGGTTTCCGTCCAGTCGTTCTTACCCATTGAGCTACCATAGCCAATTTGCCGTCAAGACATTAAATTCTCCAATAGACTCATATATTTCCCCGGTAAACCACTATGGGCTCTCGCATCCGAGAAACACCGTTTGTAGCGACTTACTATCGTAAGTACTTGAGTCTCGGGCTTCAATATTAAACTCTTATTATTTAATTTAAGTGATGGAAATTATTCATTTGTTCATACTAGCCCTATGCAGGCTAAGGTATTTGAACCACGGATCTACTGGTTTCCGTCCAGTCGCTCTTGCCTGTATACGGCTAGTGTGAAGAAATGAATAATTTCCATCAATTAACTTAAATATTAAGTGGTCTTTCACATGCAACATAGAATGGAACTCTGAGAATCCCAGTAGATAAAGTCCACCCTTAAAAAATAATGCTTGCTTACATACATACAAAGAGGACATAGGTCATTCATATAAAACGCAATATATACATTTCATTTGCCACTGAAGTATCTGAAGCATATAGTACGCGGGCTGTTCAATAATGAATGATCACAATTGCTTTCGGCAACGTACCTTACTCATGCCCATAAGTTTGATAGTCCTTCTCAAAATAGTCTCCCCTGAATGCGATCTACTTGTTCCAGCAATTCTGCCAGTCTTTAAAGACATGCTGGAAACCATTTTTGGAGAGATCCTTCAAAATCGCCTCCGCAGCCTTCACCATTGTTTCTGATGATAGATAATACCTCCCACGAGGGCGTTTCTTCAAGTTAGGGAATAGAAAAAAGTCACGTGGGGCTAAATCCTGACAATATGGAGTGTGAGGGGTGCACTTCACGTTGATTTTTGCAATATATTCAGCAACAGCAGTGGCAATATGCGGCCACGCATTATCGTAGTGCAGCATCCAGCCTACCTCACGGAAATGTGGTCTTTTGCGCCTGATATGGACTTGCAATGTTTTCAGGACATCCCGTTAGTATTCTCCAGTTACTGATGTGTGTGCAGGTACAACATGCTGATAAACCATTTATTGAATATCAAAGAATGAGATGACCCTAACTTTCCCAGCAGAAGCAACCACTTTTGCTTTTTGAGGGTTCGTGATGAAGGAGATTTCCATACTGAGCTTTGCTGTTTGCTCTCAGGATCAAAATGATGAAGCCAAGTTTCATCAGCAGTGATTACGTTTGAAAGAAACTCCGGATATTCCTCTAACATCAACTTTAACTGCATGTTACCTCCATTGCAGCGGTAGGCGATACTGAACATGTCTGAACTTGCCTGTTTCTCACAGGCGGGAACCAGGAGTACCAACAATGAAACTACTATGTCGTGTTTGTTTGACATTAAGCTAACAGAATATATTAAAATTGAATTTTAGTGCGAAAAATTACGTCTGTAAAAAAAATTATGATCATTCTTTATTGAACAGCCCTCGTTTACTTTAATCTAAATCTTTTGACCCGTTTTCGACAAAATAAACCTAATTAAAACACTTTTATCTAAATGATCATTCACCGTGGTGCATTTTAATGAACATCTTAGCGTACATCCTTAAAATATTCTGAATTTAAATACCTGTTTAATCTTTAATCAATATTTCGTTTGTAAGTTACGATTTACAGGCCACAGTGACAGTGAACTCATACAGACCGCTTCCAAAATTATTTTTGAGGTTCAGGAAGTCCCAAAATGTGTAATTATAATTAAATCTCTATATCGCATTTTTGGTTGGAATGCGCTACTTCTGGTAAGTAGTAGAGAAAGTAAAATCAGCAATGTCAGAATTATTTTTGTCACATTTCCGACAGTTTTAGCGGCATAGTTTACTATCAAGGTCTAAACTGTAGTAAAAACAAAGAGGGAACAATGGTGGGGGTGAACTTTGTTCTTATGACTCGTACTACAGCACTTGCTCACGAGCACGTAGCTTGTGAAGTGAAGCAGTGTGCTATGGACCTTGTTTCTTGTTTACTGTTGTGTTAACTTTAGTGAAATGTTTGCTTTTTCGTGTACTGTAGTGTCGTGTCGGGACAATTCGTACACTCGGAATTGTTCGTTAATTAGTAAGCAAGGAAAGGTGACTTAGCGTGTAAGCAGAAAGTGTCGCTCACGTCACAATCTCAAAATGTAAGTAACATAATGTTTTATGTGCACGGCGTGCTTAGCTTGATAAATGTGTTTCAAAATCAGTATTCTGGAAGCCGAAACTTGGCAAGGGTCGTATGTGGGCAGGAAGGTTAACTTAAGGCAGCAAGGTCAGTTTCTTCCTCCTTCACAGAACTTTCGTCATCAAAAATGTTGAGAAAATAGGCTAATGCATATTTTATTTCGGCCCTTTAAAACACATCGTTTATGTTTTTGACAATTTAAACTACGTTTCTCGCATTTTAAGGATTTCATATCATTAAGATCAATGTGCTATCCATTCCGCTTGTACCTTTAAAACGGGAAAGCTTCTCTAAGCTTTCAGCCACATTCAGTGCTTGGAATAAACAACAATTGTAAAATATAAATAATTGCTCACCCTATAAAGAGGCAAACATAGAAATTTGTAAGTATCTCGCTTTTATTTGAGTCTGAAAAAGGCTACAAAGTCTTAGTTCTTTCACATAATAATTTTATTATTTTTAAAACTACCTCACAATGAATATTTAACAACTTCTCCACCATTCAACTGTGTCAGGTGGAGGAAACCTTGAATCCGCTACAAAATATACACGCAGTTTTGAGGATTTTTAATCCAAAATATACCATTTTTGGAAAAATGTACATCTGTGTGTTCTGTCTGCTTGTTCTGATTGGTATTTAATAACCTTGGTATATACGACACCACAGTTGATGGAGACTGGTGATATATGAGAACCCCTAGTGGTCTACTGGGAAATATACGAGTCAGTCGGAGGATTTAGTGTCATTTTGCCGGCCCTCGTAACCATGGTCGTTAGAACGTATGTCTCTAGCGTTCCACCGCGTAGAGGGTCGCGGGTTCGAGTCCCGCCCTGGGCATGGGTGTTTATGTGTATAGGGTCTGTGTGTGAAACTACTGAAAACAGATAGGTAATTAAACGAAAACAATAAAAAACGGTTAAATAAGGAAAAAAAAATATATATATACAGATATATATTTTAAGATTAAAAAAAAAAGAAAACAAAAAAATGTCGGTATGTTGGCTACAGTAGCTCAGTGGTTTAGAGCAGCCACACGGAGAGCGAGAGATCCGTGTTTCAAATCCCAGCTACGGCATTGAGAGGCCGCGCCGTGGCTCAGAGGTTAGACCACTTGGCTCTCACCAAGGCAGCCCGGGTTCGATCCCAGGCGACCGCAAAGTGAGATTTGTGATGGACAACACGGCGCTGGGCGGGTTTTCTCCGGGATCTCCGGTTTCCCCCACCATCTCATTCCACCGGTGCTCCATCTTCACCTCATGTATCATCAGTGTCATCCCCTGCGGTGCCGTATGTAGTAAAAGCGGACGTTAACACTAAGCATTCCATTTACGGCAATGAGTTTTCCAGTCTGGCTCTACTCATTCACACTTTAGCCTACATACGGCTAGTGTGGAAGAAATGATTATTTCCATCAATTTACCTATAATAAAAAACATAATGGTTTAACTATGAAGCCTGGAACTTAAGTACTTACAGCATAGTAAGTCGCCACAAAAGGTGCGTGTGTCATAGCATATGATAACTCCTAGTGGTCTACCGGGAAACATAAGTCAGTTGGAGAATTGAGTGTCATGTTGGCATGTTGGCCATAGTAGCTCAGTGGTTTACAGCAACCACACCGAGAGCGGGAGATCTGTGGCTCAAATCCCGGCTATGGTCTTGAATTTTTCAGTCTGGCTCTACTCATTCAAATGCTTGTACCTTTCTGAAATAGGAAGTAATTTATATTTTATTCTTGTCTTTGTTTTTTCCTTGTTTTATTTTCTTTCTTGCTTGGTCATGCAATCATACAGCAGCCAGCTGTTTAACGACTTCACTGTCACAAAAATCTCGTGTATTTTCTTATTGCAAAGGTAACCCCGTGGCACAAGAGCCCATAGAGGGTCACGTCCATCCACTCCATTCACAATGGGTGTCATATTCAGGGTGCAGTAGTGAAGTAAGGGACGTGAATCCCTCTGTGAATCCTTTTCGGCCGAAGAATGAAGACTCTGCAGCCGGGAAAGGATAATCAGGACGGGCGATTATAAGTGCAAGGAAGAATATGATGTGAAATAAAGTTGAAACTGGTGAATGGAAAAGTAATGATGGAGTAATTAGGGGGATAAATGATAGGAAAAACCGGAAATCTCGGAAAACCCCAGAGGAGTTCATAACTCGCGGTGCACTTTAATGCTTTTTTTTACATATTTACTGTATCTGACCATAATGATATATCACAATGTTAACTGCTGTACAATTTAATCAACACTTCACATATACAATTGTATTCACAGCGGTAGCTGTTGAGACTCTTAATTTATCCTTCTGCGTCCATTTGAAGAGGATAGTCATTGCAAACGATTGCCTAACTATCTGAAGGAACACAGTTCTAAGAACTTGTGACGAGAAAAATGATCTTGCTAAAGATTGTCTGCAGTCAGTCTAGATGTTGGGATGGAAGTTGACTTCTGAACCAGTGTAATGGAGCTCAAATCGGATGATATAAGGCTCCATAGAACCACTGAGCCCCGCCGTGATTAGCTTCCAGCGTTCCTTTCGCAGGAAATCAAACCATTCCCTCTGTAATGCCACATTTCCAGGATTTTTCGCAATTATCTAGTGTAATGTCTCCATTACCAACCAGATCGCACATCTGTGGAGCGACGTGTTTCTAAAACTGAATGCCAGTCGCTGTAGTCTTCGAAGACATGGTGGAAACTCCGGCGGGCACCATTTTCCAATAAAGCCTCTGAGTACCATCCAGATATGATGCACCTGTTTGCAAGAGGCAATCCTATGTTCCAAGGTGTCTACTTGTGAACAAATTTGGCATATGTTACACGTTGCATGGCCATGTCGCCATAATTTCTCCGCTGTTGGCATGGTCTCGTTTAATATATCATATGCTGTCTCTTGCCAAACAGTAGGAACAACTTTATTGAAGAGATTCTTCCATATAAGTTTCCACTCTCTATTCTCTTTCTCTTCAATCCTGGGTGTACACTGCGATGTATTGAGCAGCTGATATTGCTTTCTCGTTGATTCGAAAACTGCGAGGTCATCACTGGTGTCCAGCAGATGTCTGAGATGGTTAACAATGGGTTTAAATCCCGGATATGTCCTCTGAGGGTTCTGTATATGATCCTGCCAGAAACTCCCATCTATCAATGAACCATTACCACCCAGTGATCTGACAGCAGTTTTCCCTAATAAGGCCATGCATTTCTTGGCGATGTCCAGCAGTCCACATCCACCTTTGGATTGCGGCAATCGCAACTGAGCTCTGCTCACCCTGTAGGCTTTACCAATCCATAAGAAATAGCCAAGCAGTTGCTCAAGTCTCTGTGCGTCACGTCTCGGAATTGGCAGTATCTGTGCTAAGTAACAAATTTGACTGAGACCATAGATATGTAGGTACCAAATTCGCTGAATCAAATTCAGGTTGCGAGCCCTCTCCAACGATAGCGAATATTGCAAGTGGTTGATTTTCTCTCTCCATTTGTAAACTATAGTGGCTTCCATATCTGCCATAAAAGTGATACCAAGTACATTGCATTCACAGTATTCGTACTGGTTCCAACCACTGTCCAAGCAATAATATCTCAGATTTGTTTACGTTTAACTTTGCACCCGACATCCTTGTATAGATCTCCAGTCCATTCTGTAGGGCTGCCATATCGTGATTGTTAGTCGCTACAGTGGTGACATCATCCACATAAGCAATGACTTTAAAGTGTTTCCTCCACCAGCATCTATACATGTTTGCACTCGTCTCACCATATTCTCTGAAGTTTTATGGGGATGGTACCGAATTGAGAGAAGATTGTTTCCAGCAAGATGGAGCAACGTACCATATATCTAATGACGCCATGGAACTTGTAATCAGTTTCTTTGATAGTCGAATAATCTCAAAAGGTCTGTAGCCCCCCAAATTCCCTGACCTAACCTCACCGGATTTTTTGTGTAGGTATCTAAAAAGCAGAGTGTACAAGAATAGGCCACGGACAATTGATGGTCTCAGGGAATCCATTCAGACCGAAATAAGTAACATTGGCGAGGGTACTCTCCGTAAAACTTCAGAGAATATGGTAAGATGAGTGCAAACATGTATAGATGCTGGTGGAGGACACTTCCAGCATTTTCTCTGAGATGTAAATAGTGTAATATAATCTCCCAATTGTGTATTATATTCTCCCAAAGTTGCACGTTTGTCCTATTATTTGTTCAAAGATTATGGCCTATTGAAGTGGTTCAGGTGTATATGGGTCGCACTGTATATGAAAAATCCATTTTTGCAAACGTTTACTCAGATTAGCATGAAGTATATGGAAGCATACGTTTTTAAAAACACTTTTTATAAGAAAGTCATGCGAGTTCGCATGTCAGAGTTATTTATTTATTGCAATTTACGTCCTCCAACGTTAAGTCATATCGGACGATGAATGAAATGGGTGAAATGATGTTCAAATGAGTCCGGGATCCATGGAGCTTAGAGTTACCAGACAGTTGTCTATCAGGACAAGGGAAAACCCCGGAAAAACCTTATCCAGGTAACTCACTCTGACCGAGATTCGAACTCGGGACCTGTTGAACGTGAGGCAGACACGCTACCGTCTACGCTACCGAAGCGGGCACATGTCAGAGTATTTAACAGTAATTTCTAGGAGAGATAATAAAAAATGGTGACTAAAACATGTGCGAATGTAAAATAATTTGAGTTATTAAATTAAATCCTCAAGTAACGTTTTATAAATTTATGACATCATTGGGATTTACCAACTTTTATACTCTTTTAACTTTATTAAGCTAACCACACTATACTAGTGTACACATAAATCTTACTTAAACTTCGCGCTCAGAGCCATAATATTCAATAAATCTTCATTAGAAAAAATTGGACCTGTGTTTGCAAACAGCAGACTGTTAAGTTTTAACAAGTAATTTATGAGCATCTATCTACTGCGGAGATTGCAATTGTTATTCTCTAAATTCGGCTTACCTTAAAGAAATGAGTGTAAGGAGATATAAGGTTTGTCTCCTTCCCTGGCTTTACCACTATCATGGTGTTAGAGGATTCTTTGTTCCTCTATTGCTTCCAGTAGGGGAGGGGATCCGTCCCCTTCAGCTGCTGTGGTGCGGACGCTGCGGACCCCTAGCACTCGTGGTACCTTTGACATTACTAGAGGAACCTCGAGCCGAACATTCGAGCCCCTCCCTCTGGGAGTTGTTCGGATTGGGTTGGACTCGAGGGGGCAGTGTTTCCCGATACCCGTGGGAGATCGGGTACGTCTCCGGACGGGGTTGAGGGAAGCCATCAATATTCCCGGGTAATAGCCATGATAGCTAGTAGAAGGCGTGCTAGATCGCCAGGCGGACTCACTGAGGTCATATCGGTAGCCTTCAACTTTTGGTTTTGGCGCGCGTAACTGACGTATCCACTTCCATCCCGTCTTGAGTCCTTGGACCAGATGGGGTGGGGGGGGGGCTTGTTAGTAGCCCAGGTCTTGCCCTATGGAAAGCCCCATGGAGAACTGATCCTGTATGTACGCGAGGTCTGGGGTTCGGTGGCTCATACCACCCTCCGCAGGCTACAGAAATTGCTCCCACCGTTAAATCATCCCCATACAATAAATCAGGAATCTCATTGTTCATTATTATTGGGCAATAGCAATTGCATGCGGATGATTTAACGGTGGGAGCAATTTCTGTCTACAAAAATCAATTGAGGTAATTCATAGGTTTTGCGCTGACTGGGGACTTAGAATAAACAATTGCTTGCCTTAAGCTTCCCTATTATGTCATCTATAAACCAATTGAATAGAATGGGACTCAATTTGTACCTCTGTCTCAAGCCTAACTTCTGTTCGGTCTCTTCCGATAGTACAGTTAGCCCACATCTTATTTTGAATTTCACTCAATTATAAATTTTATCAATTTCATTTATAAACTTCTCGCTCGCCCCTTTTCTCCTCAACTTCCATTAAGTGGATGACAGAATCCTCTTTAATAAGTGGATTTCTCGTTCTATATCATGATTCTCCTTCCAAAATTGGTACGCTACCACCGATTTATCTATTTCTTTGTTCCTGATTAAAAAGTGTCCAAGATCCAGCTGTATTAACCACGTGGGAAAAATCTTCATTAAAATATGAAAGAAAATTGTTTAATTTCGACACTACCTTTGAAGAAAACCCAAACTTCAAGTTCACCAAGATACCGACAGAGGCGCACCTATCACCTCCAAGGAGTTCACCAAACCAACTTCTATTAGTCTACAACAGCTGATGATGTTAGGAAGATCCTAACGAAACGTGTTCCAGGTAAATACTAGCAATAAGTGGAGCATTGAGTATCAGTTCAACTCAAAATTATATTAATTTTTTGCTTCATTGTATCATAGTCCTTACACAAATACTTATATTTGCTGTTGTACATCGAAAAAATCGTTTTTAATTTTTCTCTTTCGTGATCATATACAAAGGAGTAATTTCAGAGTCATTACATAGCAATATATGTTTTAAATACTTAATTTGCACGTTATTTCCTGTATCCCACAGTAAGTGCGTAAATGTTTTTATCTCTGGATTAAGAAGAAATAGAATAAACTTTTCTGGAAGAGGAATTCTATCTTCAAAATCACAATTAAGCGCTAAAACCAGAATTAGAAAGTGAATACACCACATCGTAGTGCACAAGAACTTCCTTTTAAAGCTACATCCCTTGTTTTACTTTTGCGCAATTTACGTGTTCCGAAACTAGGCAGAAGTGAAAGCTTTGCATTGTTGCTAATTGATGCCATTAGTTTGACAAACTTTGCAAGTCACCCTCATTATCTACCATCAGGACAGCATCGCCAACATAACAGACATACTATTTACATTTGCAAAGGTTACTACATAAATGTTATCTCTGACGAAAGCTATATCTATGAACATGTCATTTGAGATGCAGTTTGAAACTCCAGAGAAGTAGAATTGACCAGGTCAGTATTTTAAGCATCTAGGAACTGGGATGGCCAGCTCTGGACCACTATAGAGTGAGGTTATGTGACACGTTGAGGAGATACAGTACCAGGTTGCCATAATTACATAATCTGTAAGAATACACATTTAAATAATAAAATGTAAACTAAAATTTAAAAAACGGCGGAAGATTACTACTGGCATGCCTCAGGAAATAGAATTATCATGACAAAAACAAAACAGTTCTTATATGCACTTCAGGTCGATATCTTAAAGAAAAAGAAAAGTAAATATAAAATAAGGGAAATACAATTAAAATGAGGAAATAAGGACACATTTGGACATTCAAGAAAGAAATAAATGGCTGAAAAAAATATATGAACTGAATCTGCATGTATTTCAAATGGTATACTATACAGGTGTTTCACATATCAACAGTTAATCACTGGGAATGCAAACACTGGAAAATTTCTATGTTTCTGGACTAAACAAGCTATAAGCCTAGCATAAAGCCAAGTGCAGAGAAGAAGAACAAGAATAAGAGGAGGAAATTCACTTAATGAACTGATAATTTAGAAACTGTACGTAGTCACAATATTATAGTTCCGTTGCTTACATTGTAGATCTTTTACATGCATGTTGTTCTCCCAAACATATCGTTAGTAAAAAAACAAAAGGTAGTAAAAAAAACATACGCTGACTGTATTCACAAGATTTTCTTGACTTACCTGTTCAACAAATTGTGCATACGAAACGTTATTCTTAATTAGAAGCTATTTCAGTCGAATTTTGTGAGAGAACTTCACTTACTTTTAAGAATTCACGTATGTTTAGATGCCCTTTACCTTCCGCTGCAGTCTTACCTATGTCTACTTCCGGTTAATCATATAAACGTTTGTTGCAATACACGCCGTCTGTTAAAAATAATTACGAGGGCTGTACAATAAAGAAAGATCACTTTTTTTTGACAACATACCTTTACTCATCCTCATAATTTTGATGGTCCTTCTCAAAATAGTCTCCCCTGATTGCGATCCACTTGTCCCAGCGTTTCTGTCAGTCTTCAAAGACATGCTGGAAACCATTTTTGAGAGATCCTTCAAAATAGCCTACGCAGCCTTCACCACTGCTTCTGATAATGGATAATGCCTCCCACGAAGGCCTTTCTTTAAGTTAGGAAATAGAAAAAAGTCTCATGGGGCTAAGTCTGGACTACAGGGCAGTGAGGGATGCACTTCATGCTGATTTTTGCAACATATTCAGCAACAACATTGGAAAAATGTGGCCGCGCATTATCGTGATGCAGTATCCAGCCTGCTTCATGCAAATGTGGCACCCAAAGAAATTTTCAGTATTTCAAAAAGTGATCTTAAGGTTATTCTTCGATCCTCTCTCACAATGGCAGCAGCAGTTTTGATGTTTTCTTCTGTAAGAGCAGTAACTGGAGCTCCGGGTCCACCTTCCTTTGAAACTAATTGTCTCCCCACTTTAAAAATTTTAAACAACCGTTGAGCTGTGCTGTAGGGAGGAACAGACTCTCCATAGGCCCCCTGTAACATTGCATAGGCCTCAACCGAAGATTTGTTGAGACGAAAGCAGAATTTCAAAGCCGCATTTTGTTCCTCGCATGTTACCTCCATTACAGTGGTAGGCGATACTGAACATGTCTGAATTTGCCTGGTTCTCACAGGTGGGAACCAACAATGAAACTACTACGGCGTGTTTGTTTCACATTAAGCTAACAGACTATAATAAGATTGAATTTTGGTCGAAAAATTATGACCGTAAAAAGTTATGATCATTCTTTATTGAACAGCCCTCGTAGATTTTTAAAAAGTGGTTTGGTACGTGGTAGCTTTGAAATCCTTTACTCTTTGTCTGCTGGCGAGAGAAAGCGAATAGCAAGTAACCAAATAAACAAGTATAAGTATTTCAGCCTTCAAACCAATAAAAAAGATACAACGAAATATTTAACGCCATAAAGAAAAACATTGGACATTCGATATGAAGCACAAAACACTCAGTGCTGTAAGGAGCTCTACATCTTCTGTGCAGTAAGATTTCCTATATATCTTAGGTTTTACTAATAAACTTAAGAAAGTCGTTCGGAAGTCTTCACATTTGAAGGATATTCAATATATCGATTTGTCATTCAAGTATAGGTATTAAATATGCTATGGCATAGTGTAACCTGACTGCTGGCCTAATAGTATGCCAATAACTTTAAAATCTCCACATACCTGCCATTTATGTTCTGCATATTTGAATTTTTTCTAGAAGTAATTTTAAGTTTTATGTTTCGTTGAGGTGATCCGAAAGGGCTACTGGAACTGATGCATATTTATCTCCATTATACAAGAGTACACCTTTCAGACTAACTTTGGAGGAACCTATAAAAGATCTGCATTCACCTGGAATGCCGGCCAAAAGAAGAAGGACGCGGCCGTACCTCGCCAAATAGCTGCCCGGCCACCGGAGCAGCAACCGCCGCAAGATTCGCCCGCTAGCTCTCGGCCCTCCTCGCCGCACCTCACTGCAGAGCAGGCTGCGCAAGCGCCGCTGGCATTGCCTGATGTACCCTCGGGGAAGTTCTTGGCAGCCCCCCAGATCTCTGCTCTGCCTAGCACATCCAGCGCAACCTTGGCACCTGTTCATGCATCGCCGCAATCTGTGCTTTCCACCTCTCGTGACACACAGACATTACCATGCAGGGGCGGTTTCTGAGGTAGTGCCGCTGTGCCATGGCACCATCTGTATGAAAACGAAAGAAAGAGAAGTGTATAAGAATTGCTCAAAAAGAATTGTTTATGAGAGGTTGCTCCCTCGTGTGAATAGGCACGTTAAACGCCAGCGCTCTCTCTTGGTTGTTTTCCGTAGCTTGGTGCCGATTCCAGAACGGCATCATCTACGCTCTTAAGCGCCTGTGTTAAGGGCTAGGATATCTGCTTGTACACGGCTTCTTATGGGAGAAGGTCAGAGAAGGTAGTGCCGGGATTGCTCTGGCGCATAACTTACGCTTTGTCCGTTAGAGTGCAGTAAAGCACGGGACTTCAGAGATCCACGATCCTGCCACCTAGCGAAAGACAATGCTAAGAATGCATTTCGCGCTATGCCTTCCCTTAATGCAGTGTCACCATTCTAATGCAACTTAATGCTGAAGAACTTCAAAACGCAAATTAACGCTTAATGAAATCAGTTGTAGAAGCACAACACATAGATATCCTTATAAATAAAATTAATTTGGTTTCAATGTGAATATAGTATTAGATTTTAAAATTTAGAGACAGCATTTCAACATGTGCATATTTCACAGCAGCTGGTTTGTTGGTACAACATAAAACCCGCGCGTCCAGCATGTGTTGGACACATGTTTTCAAAACAATGGTAGAGTAGTTCTGTATGTGCCCTTGTAATGCTGTAGTTCATCGTGAGCATGGATTTTTAAAACTGTGTTCAGTGTTTTTTCTTTAAGTTAAACTTCACAGTAAAGTTACGAACATGAACAAGGTGAGTAAATTACTGAAAACTTCATTTAGTAACAGGACTCTAAGTGGAAAAAATTCAGATAAAAACAATGGGTAGGCCACTCCCGAATCTGAATTTGAAGCAGCAAACAAAAAATCGATGCCGTAAGTTTAATCCAGATATTTATCAAAAGAACAAATGGATTTGAGGCTGTGATGAACACAATGCAGTTTTTTGTTTTCCTTGTGTGTTATTTGGGGGAGATGTCCATTGGTGTAAGACTGGAATAACTGATATTGGGCATTTATGGTCTAAAATGAAAGTCCATGAAACATCGAAGCGACACATGGACAATGTACTGAGTCTTTCATTTCTAGGCAAAACCAATATTCAGGACAAATTAGATTTGCAGTATAGGCAAACAGTCAACAACCATAACAAACAAGTAGACAAGAACAGGTATATATTGAACTTAATTATAAACTGTATTCGGTTCTGTGGTGCTTTGGAGCTGGCTCTTAGGGGACACGAGGAATCTGACGCCTCTCAAAATAAGGGTTTTTTTTTCGTGAGTTCATTCAGTTTAGTGCGGAGTTGGATAAAGAACTTCAAGTACATCTCAGCCAGTCATCAGTATTCAAAGGCATTTCTAAGATTGTTCTGCACGTTCTGTTTGGTACGGTATATTATAAAATATGTTGGATTACTGATAATATTACCTCAATCGTTCGTAATTGGTACACATATTTATACTTTAACAACCCTTATTTATTTATGGCACCATCAATACAATACCTCACCGGCCGCCCCTGTTACCATGGCCAATTTTCGAAGAAGCACACAACAGAACAACCTACGCCACAGCTACCGCAGCTCCAATCAACATCACAACTGCATCGCCACACCGAATAAGTGATCCTGGCTATGCATCGGCCACACCACACAGCGAAGTCATCAGGGAAGCACCCAGGAACCTACACTGCCGTTAGCTCCTTGCCGCGGCCCAACAGAGATGGCCCTCCGCAACCAGAGTCACTAGGATCATCTTCCGCAGCCGCGCAACATCACTCATCCGCCTGCAGTTCGCTGACCTAGCTGACCTCAACGCAGCTTTGAGGACGGGCCTGCCCTTATTAGGGCGGCGTCTCAAAATTGAGGCCAGTAATTATGAGCGTAAGACACCCTGTCGGCGATGCTGCAATTACGGACACGATGCTTCGGCCTGCGACGCACTACCCCGGTGCCACTACTGTGGAGCACTCTCGCTGAAGTCGGAGTGCGCCAGACAAAACATACGCCACCGCCAGCGGTACTGCGCCACCTGCAGCGGCTTCGGCCACTACACCGGGCAGGTGCAGTGCCCTTACTACCCTCGCCATACGCACAGCCTGCGTGGAGGCATCACAGCTGCTGCAGCAGAAGCACAACAAGCAGCTGAACCACCACCAGAAGCAGCAGCTTCAACTACAGCCACCACCACCGCCACCGGGTTCAAAGAACTCCGAGCAGTCCTCGAGAGTCTTTGCTCTGAGGTCCACAGCATCACTACCCGACTGACAGCTCTGGAGGGCATTCTCACCACCACCAATGCCGCCACGAGTTATCTGCCTTCACGGGAAGAACTCCAGAACATCCACACTACCGGCTTGCAGGACCTCTGCACTCGAGTAACCACCGCCAACCAGCGCCTGACTGGCCTAGAGAATGCTCTCTCCTCTGCCAGCATCCAATAAAGCAATACCACTGCAGCCATCCAACAACTAGAACGCCACATAGAGAACACTTCATGATGGACTCCACGACAAAGCTTACTACCCTGGAAGAGACACTCAAGACCACCACAGACACCATCTCAACCCGCACTACAGACTTAAACTCAACCGTTGACCTAAAACTCACCTCACTACAAGACCTCATCAACCTACAACACCACGACTCACTGCAGAAACTTAACACACTCGCTCTGAAACAAGCAGAACCCCATCTCGCAGTGGCAACACTTAAGTGCGACCCTGAGGATCTCCGCTGCTACTTCGCCCAGTTCCTCGCAAGCATTGACAACTTACAGTCATGCATACCCCAACCAACAGACGACATACACAGGACAAGGCGCCAACGGCGCCACTAAGCAACCCATCCGCAAACTCAAGCATCTAAGATGCACCGTGACAACAAATAAAGACTCTTGATTCCCTATCACATCCTTTTAAACCCCGGTGATCCAAACAGGGCTTCCGGTTATGGCTGGGCCCCGGACACTTCCTTCCCTTGAGTTGCACGTGCCCCTCAGACACCTGCGCCCTTACTGCCGATACTACCCGGGGTGCATCCGCGGGACCCCAACATCTATCTCATTCCGACTCCTTACCACATCACTCGCTCTTAGACAAAAAAGGAATATATTTAGCAGCTCCCAAGGCAACCACTAAACCAGGAATATCGTAACAAAATCTAGAGTCTGTTTAGTTAACTCGTGTGCACGTCGGCCGCCTCCTTTGACGAACCCTTATAATCGTTTTACAACCCCGGCCCTCCTTTTCCCAGTCCTTTCTGCAAGGTTGCCAACTTTCTCGATACGTCAAGGGTACCGTACGACGTTTCGTCTAAATAAATTATTTTATGTCCATTACTGCAAAACTTCCTTAGTTTTGACTTATATATATGTATATATATATGTATATATCGCCAAGCTACAATTCTACTGGATTCCATAATAACCCTTAACTTATTCAAAGTGCGGTATTTGAAACCCAGCTCCTTTAGGAGACCGCGCAAAGTGCAGTGCCCATAAGGTAAATCACAAATTTCTTGCAAATGTGCAACCAATTCGTCTAAGGTAGGCCCTCTCCCTTTGGCATAGAATCTATAAATTTCTCGGCGAATAAAGTCGCATATGAAATTATCTACTTTAGAGAAACGTTTCCTTTTGTTTTCACACTTGATCGGCGTCTTTGGTATTCCTTTTGTCAGAATTTTACTTACTGTATTTCTGTGAATACCCAGAATTTATCATCAGGTTCATTGCATGACTCCTTACCAAGATTATTTGTCAGCAAATATTTATGTGTTCAAAACAAGCGCTTGAATTTGTCTAGAAACAGTTCCCGTTATAACTTTGTTTTTTGAGGCTTTTCCAGTAATATAACTCGGCCCAGTTATTCACACTATTGTCATCACTTTAATTATTTTCACGTGACTGAAAGCTATCTACTACTTCATTTGCATTTACTACTGCATTTCCCTCCTACGGTCTCCACATCGTGACACACAACGAATTTCTGAACGTAATGAAACAGATCAACTGGAAGTTGGAACTTTGGCAACTGAGACTCCACGTGGAGTAAACACGTGACTGTCATTTCGAGAAAACCAGGGTTGCTATTGGTCATCAATGACAGTGTTCCCCATTTCTGAAATGTGGAGATAGATTTATGACAGTCATTAGTGGGCGGGAGGGTGAGTTCCCTTTGAGGGGCAACCGCACTCGCGTTCACTAGACAGACTCTAAGATTTTCTTGCTGGGAGAAATACGGAACAAATTCCTCTTCACCGTGTCTGTATCAAGAAAATGATGTTCCTGGAGGGAAGAAATGTTTTTCTTTTAGTCTGAATCCCAATAATTCAGCGGTAACCTTAGGAAGATTTAAGTTTATAACCGAATCATTGAGTTCTGCCTTTGTGAATTGTTGAGGTTGATGAAATTCCTGTTCTTGTTCTATATATAAATCATTGCTGATGTCTTGAGAACTTTTTTTATAGAATCTGATGACGATTCCTTTCAAAAGGCTTCTATTGGAGAAGGCACACGTTAACGTTAACTGCAGAAGTTGTACTCCAATTAGTCCCGGACCAGTGGTCCAAAGACCCTGGCTTCCTTCAACCTGGGAGTTACCGTTTCCATAGGGCAAGGTAAGACCTAGAGACTAACAAGGCCCCCCCATCTGGTCCTATGGACTCAGGACGGGATGGAAGTGGATACGCCACTTACGCGCGCCAACACCAAAATGAGAACGCTACCAATATGACCTCGGTGGGGCCTCCTGGTGATCTAGCACACCTTCTACTAGCTATGCTGGCTAGTACGCGGGAATATTAACGGCTACCCTCAACCCCGTCCGGAGACGTACCAGATCTCCCACGGGTATCGGGAACCACTGCCCCCTCGAGTCCAACCCAATCTGAACAACTTCCTATCAGGGAGGGGTTTGAATGTTAGGCCCGAGGTTCCTCTAGTAACGTCAGAGGTACCACGAGTGCTAGGGGTCCTAGTGCCCGCACCACGGCAGCTGAAGGGGGCGTATCCCCTCCCCTACAGGAATTGGAGAAGGCAGAGGAAGACCAGGACAGTGTAATATGGGTCTTTTTGCTGACAATAAATTTGTATAAGTGATTTCTTATATATTTTCACCTAATTATCGGAAGGCATGGCCAGCTAGCAGCTGGGGTTGGCGACAGGAGACATCGAGGTACCTACCCATTTATCTTGTGGCGTTCACTGAAGGGGATAGTGAGGAAGTGTCACTGGTCGCTGGCCGCCTCTTTCCCCTCCCCCTGACGTCTGGAACAGTCTGGATATTTCATCTAATCCGGAACCTTCTAGATAGCTCAGTTGGTCTTATATAAGCGACGCACCGGGCTGGAGAGATTTCAGTTCTTGGCTAGCAGCCGTAAGGGGCGCCGTGCTAGTGAACGGACTGGAAGACTGTGTACGTGTATCAGAGGAGTTGTACGTAATTGTGAGTGTAGAGTGGACCTGTGACAGACGAACTGGCGAATTTTAATTGCGTGCGCTATGTAATTCTGTGTAATCGGTAAGTATTCCAACTGTAATTCGGTGGAAATAAAGAACATTTTGAGTTTGTGCAATTGGACTTTTAATTTCACGAATCCACAGGGTCAGAATATATTTTTGTGTTGTAGCCTGTAACATCACATACACAAAAATAGCAATCATCCACATGGTTTCGAGGTTCATGCTAAATCAAAGGAATAACTAAGGGCATACTAGCTTTTTTTTTCCCTTTGCTCCAATTCTTTAGTTGTTCTACACAGGTATGGCATACTTTTTGGAGCCCATTTTTTGTCAAGATTTCCAAGCTTCATATGATCATAGGCTTTGTAGGCTTTTTAAACAAAATTTTTAATATTTTGTCTTATGTTTCGAACCACAAAGCTACCACAGATATGGCAAAATATATCATGGTTATATTTACACTTTCTCGAAGTCATATTGCTTCAAATTTTCAAAATATGTATGTCATACAACTGCCTATCACAAAAACAGATCCTCACTATTTGAAAAGCTAAATTTGCAGGTATTGGACTTTAAATAAAGCATGCATTGTCTGTTACACTGTTACATTGTTATGTTGTTGTGAAGCAATTTAATTTCGACAATGAAATCAGTATTGTTTCTTGGTTTACTGGTTTCTTTTCAGTGCTATACAATACATTTACACACAGAACTACGTTAAAATATTTGAGGTATAACTGTTAATTGTGCAAAAATGTTACGTGGTGGAAAAAACTGATTATAGTTTTGGAATCAGCACATAAAATTTAGTAAAATAGATCTATTTTAGAGTAAGCCCCAGAATCATGCATAACGGTGTTATTTGTTTTGTACATTATTTAATTTGTTAAATAATTTTAACGATTACTGTCACTTAATAAGTTGCCACAGGTGGGTCACTTCTTATACATGAACTGAAATGATAACTGACGAAAATTTGGTAAGGAAATGTTCCATGCATAGATTTAGGATACTTCTCTGACCTTTGCTGGTTATGAAGACTGAGGAAAACCTAGCGAAATACACAATCAAGGGGGATGGTACACAGGGGATTAGAACCACAGGTCTGCCCTTAGTGACCGCGGATCGATGTTTGCTTAAAGTGCATGTAAGGAAACGAGTCAGTTCTTTTGTTATTTTTGCCCAGGCTGAAATGAAGTGTTTCTGCTATTTTTTCTCTCATTTTAATATCAGTGATTTTCTGACTCATTACACAGCCTTGAAAGCTTACTCGGTTTAATAGAACATGTCATTAAAATACACGAAAGGTCTACTTGCAGAATAAAATCGTAATGTTTGAAGATAATATCATTTGAATTAATTGGAACACTATTACTTTTCGGAATTTTCACAGGTTTAACTATGGATGATGATGATGATGATGATGATGATGATGATGATGATGATGATGATGATGATGATGATGATGATGATGATGATGATGATGATGATGATGATGATGATGATGATGATGATGATGATGATGATGATGATGATGATGATGATGATGATGATGATGATGATGATGATGATGATGATGATGATGATGATGATGATGATGATTAGGTGTACGGGTGCTCAACTACAAGGTTATCAGCGCCCTTAAAGTGCCGAAAGGAATAAAACGAGTTAAAAATCTAAAAGATGGTCATTTAGATAAACACTATATAAAGCAACAGCACAACAGTACGTCACACACTAAAAAAAAAACTTAAAACCTGTGAAAGGCTAAAATGACTAAAATGCCCAAATGGTTTGGACCTATATTCTAAAATTTAATGATGAAAAGAAAGCTAAAACCTTGGTCACCGCTGTCTCGACATCCGCCAGTACCTCTGCCAAGCTGGCCGGCAGCTGGAGAGACCGGCGGAGACGTGGTAATCTAAAACAATCTAAAACTACGTGTCGGACCGACAGGTAACGACCGCACAGGACGCAAATCGGTTCTGGGGTCCGGTTTAATAAAACATTGTGACTAAAATAGCAGTGACCAAGACGTAAACGCGCTAAAACAACTTCCTCCTGCCGGGATGCACGAGAGGAAGTGGCCCAGGGAATCGGAAGCTCCTTTACCTCTCGAAGTTTGTTCCTGCGGAGAACAGACCACTCACCGCGCCTGCACGAGAGTACCGGTCTCCGCACGAGTCGAAAGTCTTCCGAGAGCACGACAGGGATATTCACACTGGGCCGTATGGTAGCCACCTTAGGTGCCGAATCTGCCATCTCATTTCCCCGCAACCCTGCGTGACCAGGAACCCAGGCACTTACCACGCTAACCCCCGAGGCATGTATAACGTGGAGGGCGTCCTGGATACTCTGTACAAGGGGTTGTTGATTGTACAGGCCACGAAGGCTCTGAAGTGCGCTAAGGGAATCGCCGAGTATAAGGCAATTGCCCAACCTTCGGCGGCGAATGTATAAAAGGGCTCGATGTATGGCGTGGAGTTCTGCAGTGTAGTTGGAAGTGCTGCCATGGAGACCGAATGTAAAGTGTGCGGCCTCATGGACATATGCACATCCAACACCGGCAGAACTCTTGGACCCGTCAGTATAAATGAAATTAAAATCTCTTTAGCGCGATAAAAACTCTTTAAACAAACCGCGCATACTCCTCGGGGGTGTCGTGGACTTGTCGAAGATCAACGGGAGGTGCTGCATGTAACCAAGGAGCATACACTCGTTAACTATGGACCACCGTCATCTGCACTTCAAAGGTAATATTCTTAATCACCTGGAAGGAAAGCTACTTCTCCTTCCAAAGCATCTAACTGTAAGAACGAAAAAAGAAATGCCTTCATAAACGTTAAGGAATAGCATATATCCTTCTTACACTAGATACATGCACTGTCATATTTATGTTATATAAATCACTAACAAAAATCGAGGCGTAAATTGTCTCTTGGCGCCGTCTAACAAAATGTTTTTGCCAGGGTAAAGACGCCAGCCTTGTGGTCATATTATGCAATATACAAATATGTAAACAATTGGAGACATTTAAAATAAAATCTAGATCATAAATCTCATGCGTCAACGTTAAACTGCATTAAGTAATCATAGTCTGACAATTGTGTCTGATAAACCATGGTCATTCACCCAAAGCGCTTATCAAAGTCACATTACATGAAGCGAGTAGAAACAGGACGCCTTGAGATAATCTACATGTGTACTACAGCATGTCCTTAAAGACGTAGTCAGTACCAGGATGAAAGAAACAGCACTTTGCTCCTAATTATAAATTGTTCTGCCTTTAAATCTAGCCCTGTCATAAACAAATGTCCTAGGCAGAGTTGTAAATTACGATATCTAATCCATTTCTATTTACTATAGCGCGTCCCACGCTTAGAAGACAGTGCAGGTCTTATGGGATGCCCTGTTGCCACATGTAACTCGCAACTTCGGCGACGGCAGCGACCGCTCTGCCGGTTTGATATTGTATTGTAAATGACACATCATTAATACGGAAAGATGAATGAAATGGGTGAAATGATGCTCAAATGAGTCCGGGGTCCATGGCTCTTAGATTTTTTAAGGGCGGCCCCACACCCGCCTCCCCTGGTGACGATCGTCCGGCATGCAGAGCCGTGCACTACATCGCCTCCCTCATGCATTTCGAGTACTAACATGCCGGGAGAATGAGTAAGTTATTCGCGTGTGTTATTCGGGTCCCGCATTAGCACCCCGGTTAGTCCCGTAATGTATGATGCTGGCATGCATTGCATGTGAGCGTGTCAAAGGATGAGATCCCGGGCTGTAGCCATGAGCAAGTCCTGAGTACAGCCAGGGGTAGTTGAGTGTTCATGCATATGTTAGTGCGTGCAGTAGTTAACTTACGTGCTTTCACTAATATTAACGTGGTTTTATCATGCAGGGAGTTGAGTGGTTAGGTGGTGGGAGTGGTAATAAACATAGCTGTACGTGGTCCCCATCAAGTGGGCCGTGTCCGTTCGTGTAGTTTCTGTCCATATTCGCGCCAGGTCGCCATGCTGTACACACTTCCACGCAGTAGCATTCTCGGCGAAGACGGTGCAGCTACAGGGAGTGTGTCACTTGAGGGCACCCTTTTCCCCTCGGGTCCGCCTTGGCTGGGTAGCTCAAGGTCTTGAAGGGCTGGATCTTAGAGTTACCTGACATTCGTCTGTCAGGATAACCCCGGAGAAAACCTTATCCGGGTAACCCACCCTGACCGAGATTCGAACTCGGGACCTCTTGAACGTGAGGCAGACACGCTACCATATTACAAACCAAATTGAGGCATGCAATGATAAAAGCTTTAAATATGCTTTAAATGTGTCAGCTACGTTATCCTTCATCTCTGCCGTTGATAAGGATGCAATTCCTTTCATGCCCGCCTCGGTAGCGTAGATGGTTGCGGGTCTGCCTCAAGTTCAAGAGGTCCCGAGTTTGAATCTCGTTCAGGGTGAGTTCCCTCGATAAGACTTTTTCCGGGGTTTCCCCTTATTCTGAAGGACGAATGTTGGGTAACTAAGCTCTATGGACCCCGGACTCATTGGAGCATCATTTCACCCATTTCATTCATCGTCCGATATGACTAAATTTTGGATAACGTAAATTACAAACAAACAAACAAAAAATTAAAAAATAAGATCCTTCCATTTCGTCGTCCATTAGCCTGGTCGACAAATCTGATAATACCTTCTCTTTCTGTTAGTAAACACTTGTTACCTCTTCTTTCATATTCGAATCCCAAATCGTATAGGAACCGATTCAAAGTCATTACTGTTTACCCTTGCCAAAACTAGATTCAGCATGGGTGGAATGTTTTCAAGCAGCAAAGAGTGAACAATACGCCGCAATCCGCTATTCCATCATATTGGGTTAAAGCAGTGTTCTTTTGTTTCCCCGCTCCCTTTTCATGGAGTTCATATGGGAGCTTTCATTTGTTATTTTTTTGTTCTTTATACTAATGTTTCTGAACACCCGGTAGCCTTAGCTGTTTCTTATATTGCCTTACTGATACTAATTTTACTTGAAAAATAACATAAGGCATTCAATAGTAACGTGCGGCCCTTACTTCCTAGTTTACCAATATTTCGTTTCTTCTTAGGTTCACCTTCCATAACTATAAGTATTTACAAAACTGTTGAATAGCTTCACGTAGCACTTCACAATCTTTCACACGCTATAAACATAGTCATAAGAACTCTTATGCCCGATTTCACCAACAGATGTTAAAATCGACGTTAACAAATGTCACGTAACAATTGTAACAGCACTAACAAAGCTGTTAAATTTCTTGCATTTCACCAATCTGTTTCCTGAAAATGTTAACAAACCTGTGTTAATGCCAAGAAACTTGTAAATATTACAGCTATAGAAGGCTATGCATGAGTCGTATTATTTTCTAAACGTACTGGGATGCGCTTTTGTTTTCATTTCCCTCTGCACCGCAGTCTGCACACAGCTAAAAATGGCGGATAAACAAAATTATAAACAAACGCCGTGAAACAAATTTCTCATTGATGGAGAGAGGATTGTTAATTGAATTGGTGACGAAGTATGACGATATCGTGAATTTAAAAGAGAAAGATGTCACGTGGGAAAAAATTGGAAACAAATTTAATTGAAATGTAATTACTAGAAACACGAAACGTATTACGTAAATTTAAAACGAGGAGCGAAGAAGTACAAATGACGAGTGACTTGAACGTTTCTAGACGGGTGAGCAACGCGAGGATAAAAAAGGACGAAGCTACAGTCTGATTTTTAAAAGAAGATACGCGAAGGTCATCTGTTTCTCCACGTGGGTGCTGCAATGTTACCACCAGATCCCCTCTCTTTATCCTCTCAGCACTTGAAACATAAACAAGGGTTTGAGTTATCTCACCTGAACAAAAATATGCACAGTTAATCTGTATTAGCCTACTTTAAAAACAGAAATAAGTTGTTCACACATTCACTGACTTGTAGGGTCTTCACACACACACACACACTCACACACACACACACACACACACACACACACACAAACACACACACATTGCAATTTACGTGCTCCAACGTTAAGTCATATCGGACTATGAATGAAATTGGTGATGCTCAATGGTCCATGGAGCTTAGAGTTACCCGACATTCGTCTTGAAGGATAAGGGAAAACCCCGGAAAAAACTATCCAGGTAACTCACCCTGACCGATAATCGAACTCGGGACCTCTTGAACGTGAGGCAGACACGCTACCATCTACGCTACCGAGGCGGGTGGTCTTCACATATGTGAGTTCTTTTAAAGAATTGTTTCACTATGTAACTAACATTCCATACTTACCGTTATTGTTGCTATGCATCGTAAGTTGACTTCCCGCACAGTGCGGTAAGTATTTCTCCATAGAAACACATATAGGCGATGCACGTTCTAAAATCTAACATTTATCTTCAATTATATTTATTAATATTTCAGCTAATATCTTATCTACTAAAATTCAGATTCATATAAATACACATATTGCAAAAAATAATGTGCAACACACATGTGGTAGGCACATAATGGAATCTCAAGAATTGAAAAAACTCGGTGCAAGTGCCTCGTTTTTTCAAACCTTTCCTCGTTCCGTATACATTAATATCGCAATATACTATTATTAACGACTTTGTTAATTGACATGTTCTTATCAACGCCGCCGATATGCCGGAGTTTTGGCCTACAGGAGTTCTTTTACGTGCCTGCATATCTACTGATATAGGACTAGTCATAGTCTGAACATTTCATCAAGTTTCCAATAAAGGAGTGCAAGGTTTCAGTAAGAAATATTTTACAACTTTAAATTCCAAAAGGTGTGTACTTAGATACAATTTCATACATTCACCTCCAAGCAGTCGTAGTACAGCCTTGCGCTTGTTACCACCTACATAGTAAATCACGTAGTCAAATTTTCCATGAAATTACGTATAACTAAAAATTGAGACATGTGCGTCAACTGTTTCTCTCATAAGTCTTGATTCGGCGGAAAATATTAAGTTGTTACTGACCAAAAATGCACTGTTCATTGTAGTGTCTGCTGAATAAACCTCTAAAGATACATAAAAACCTGGCTATCACTTGTATACCTATATCTATAGTATTTATACTTTTTAATTCGTTACCTTTCTTAATTAAAACATTCAAAATACTACGTGACTTACAGTAACAAATTACAATAGTAGTAAGTCGAAATTAATTTCAATACATTTTCCAATGTACATCGTAATTTCAAGATACATTAAACTTAGAGCCACAAACTATTTGCAGGAGGTTGAGTCAGAGTGACCAGTTCAGCGAAAGTTTTCTGCATTCTGCTTGGGGTTAGGACTTGACAAACATCGCAATAAAAAAGAACAATATACACGAGGCGGGTAATGTGTGATATGTGTCGAAGTTACTGTAATTTGAACCTACCTCTTGCATCGTGTAAAAGTTTCTACGGCCATATTTGAGTTTTCACTTGTCAGTCTAGTGTTAGATCCGGAGAGTAGTTCTCTATTGTTTCAATCTGAAAATTACAAGTTTCTATAAATTGCCATAAACTATTGTTTAAATATTCAATATTATTGGTGCTATAGCCTTTTTTTAAATTATGAAACGTACTATATTCGATTATTTTATAGGTACTAAACCTAAATTCGCGGTTTCCTCTGTCTCTGAATGTTCTCCATGTGCTTCTAAAATCAATAAAACTGACAATCAAATTCAAACAAGTGAAATAGTTTCTAGTCATTTGGAGCCCGGAAATTCGCCCGCTTATCCTGTATGTTGGAGTGACAGTGGAGTGAATTCAGACAAAGTATGAGTGGTTAGTGTTCGAGGTACGCAACTTGGCGTGCTCAGTTTGTAAAAACGTGCAAGATTTAAAAGTAAACAAATATCAGGGAGGTTATATTTCTAAGAAATGGAGTGAAGTTCTTGTGGGTCCAAGTGGAAGAACTAAAGGTGGCCAACTAACATCTCTAAGAAAAAATATCCACAAATATAAGAATTCAGGAGCTCATATGGTAACATGCATACAAGAGAAAGAAAGACAAGAAAATATTCTACAAAAGCTTGTGGCTGAACAGCACAAGTATAGATTAGATTAGATTGATTTGCGTTCAGTAGGTTCACTTGTAGCCAGAAAAGGCTGTGAACATTGAACATGTCCAGAGGTATAAAGTTTAATAGCATATATATGTACAAAAGTTAACATAAGACACATATTATAGTATACAGGCAATATGAACAACAATGTGGAAAACAAAGCAGGGATAATTATATATGATACAAAATCAAACACTTTTTAAACCAGCTTTCACTTGGCTTATGCCAGTACGTCTCAACCTTTTTGCAATGGATACCATTCTTGTTATTTATTAAATACATATACATTAAAAATAAACTTTCAACTTGCATCAAATATTTTTTAGTAATGATTTGTCATTGGAACAGTTAGATACTACTTATAGAGCTACAGAAGCATTATCAGGATAATTTGTCATTCAGATAATCTTGTTCAGAATAAAAAGATTTTGCATTTTTAAAAGCACCGAAATTATCAATTTTTTCTTTAAGAACATTAGGAAGTGCGCCAAATATTTTGATAGTTTCATAATGCACACCTTTCTGGAAGCAAGAAAGTTTAGCACTGGGATAATGGATATTATACTTTTGTCTAGTGTTTATTCTGTGAATTACATTATTTGTTGCAGATAAGGCACGATTGCATACAAAGAATTTTAGGATCGAAAATATATACATGCAAGGAAGCGTTAATATTGTGACTTTGTGGGCTCGTGAAATGAAAAGTCCAATTACACAAACTCAACAATGTTCTTTATTTCCACCGACTTACAGTTGAACACTTGCCAATTACACAAAATTACGTAATGCACACAATTACGATTCACCAGTTCGTCCGTTACCGTTCAGATGCACGTACACAATTACGTAAAGTCTTCCGTTGCACAGTCTTCTCGTTCATTAACACGGCGGTCCTTCGCTAGCACGTCAAACACTGACTAACTGTCTGACTGACTGCTCTTGCACGACGTGTTGCTTATATAGGGTCCGCTTGCCGATCTGGAAGGTTCTCGATTAGATTGAATGTCCCGTAATTTCCAGAACCTAGGAGAAGGGTAAAGAGACGGCTCAGGGGCCCGCCATCCCTCTCCTAACCATCCCTTCAGTTAGTGACAGGAGACAAATGAGTGGGTGTGGCGTGGCCTCCGGTCCCTTCTCAGCTGTTGTTTGTGGTGCTTCCCGATAGTTGGGTGACAATATCTTTAATCTTGTAAAAAGATCTTTACAGGAGCATCTGTTGTGGGTGTTAGTAATGATTCTTATAACCTTCTTTTACATAATAAATACTTTTTTACTTTCTACTGAGTTGCCCCAAAATAATATTCCGTATTCCATAATAGAGTTAAAGTATGTATAATATACTAATTTAAGTGTGTCAATAGAACTCACATTAACCAGCTCTTGGATAGCATAACAGGCAGAGCTGAGTTTAGGTAAGATATAATTTATGTGAGCTTTCCAACCTAAACATCTGTCCACCTGAATGCCCAGAAATTTTATGCTGTCAATTTCTTCTAATAACATATCATTAATCCCGATTTCTATTTCAGTATGTGATGTATGACAGGTTATAAATTTGACCACTTTTGTTTTGTCTAGATTCACAGATAATTTGTTCGCCTTAAACCAGCATGACATAGAGTTCAAAACATAATTCATTTTAATTATACACTCGTTTAAATTTGTACTGGTCACCAGGACACTAGTGTCATCAGCGAAAAGAACTGTACTTGCAATGTCCTTTATATAAAGTGAGAGGTCATTTATATAGATCAGAAATAATAAAGGCCCTAACACGGAACCTTGGGGTACTCCATGAGTTACTACTTTCCAGTTCGAAGTTTGGTTTTCATAACAAAAGTGTTTCGTACTGCATATTTTGTAGCAAAATATAACAAACCGTATTCGGGTTTTTCTAAGCTTCTGAGTTTGCAAATTGAAAATGGACAGGACATGGGCAAAACACTACACAGCAAACTCAGTTGTGTCGTGTGTCATCTCTCATCTCTGATGTTTTACTATTAACGGAACTCCAGTGCATATGTAGAACAAAGAGAATTACATAAAAGAATAGATAAAAAAATCATAGGCATGCTGAGGACAACCCAAGCAGGAAGACGAATCGACAAGTGCAGCATTCGGTTCTCCAGCATCTGAAAAATCTTTAGGTGAATGCCCCCACTTTTTGTAGAGCTATCCGACATTAGTCTTTCTGGATAAGGGAAAACCCCGGAAAACCCGCTATCCAGGTAACTCACCCTGACCGAGATTCGAACTCGGGACGACTTGGACGTGAGGCAGACACGCAACCATCCACCCTATATATTTACACGATTTACATACATTGCACAAATTTAATATGTTGAGATTAGACATAAAAATCACTGTAAAGCAAAAAAAAAAAAAAAAAAAATATATTGACTAATTGTATTGGAATTATAAAAAGTCCAATCATGTTAACAACTTCCAGACTACCTTGAGTAACTACATGGTCAACAACGGTTATCAGGAACCTTATTTTATTGACAATAGTAAAGGTAGCTTTCTGTCTGTGTTAGGAAGCTTGAGCCATTTGAATCATCGTATTGACCAACATTATCTAAGGGAAACTTTGACCTCCTTGCGAGCTATAACACATTGGCGTTCCAAGATCAAAGGTCAAGGATGCGACTAAGGAAATGCCCCTTATCGATATACCTATCTCTTTTCATGTTTTTCTTTATTTCAATTTTGGCGTAGGTATGACCGTTTTCTTTTTCTCTTTTTTGATACTTTAGAAATATATTGTTTTAAGCGTAAGAGTTGAGGTTCAAAATGATAGTACAGCTTACTCAATTTTATTTTCTGGCTATTTTAGAATTCAAAGAAGATAACTGCTAATACAATTATGCCCTCATTAAACGGAATAAACGTAGAGCACAACAGTAATATCTCTGTATCTCAGAAGTTTTCAAATATGTAATTAAGCATAATTGTAATACTTCTGGTACAATCAGGTAGAATTAAGTTGTGGGTTTATAGGCTCTTTTGGTCATAGGAGAAAGAAATATGAAAGGCCCCTACAGCTGGAGCACAGCATAGCAAGAGACCGCAGTGGTCCCTTTTTGCGTCCAATGTGACCCGTAAGATGAAGAGTAGACCTGGAAAACGATATGTACTAGCAAGGACCAGAGCAGGCAAGCTGTGCCTAGGCCTTTGCTACCTGAAAGACCTTGGCAATGGAGGCAGCTTCTACATAAGGCGACAGTTCCAACAAACACTAAGCAGAAATATTTCTAACAGAGAAGTTGCACCATCCTGCCTCAATACACCAACCGATATCGCCGGTCCTATAACACTAAAACAGATGAGGTGAAATAGTTAACTTTTTCTTTTCCTGAAAGATGAATGTCGGGTAACTCTAAGTCTAAAAGACCCTTTTACCTATTTCATTCATCCTTCGATATGACCTACGTTGCAGGACGTTAAAATTAAAAGGAATAACTCTACCTACCGGGGAAACCACGAAAAAACGACGCGGCAGGAAGCATACTTGGAACATCTGAAATGCGAGTATCATACGTTACCGAGAACCCTCTTGCTCTACCTCAAGTCGCTTATGTGGGTAAATTGGTAAAATGCAGGACAGAAAATAAGAAAGGCAGAAAATATGGAGAAGTGTAGAAAATATGAAATCATTACAATTTTACAATAAATAAAAATAAATTGGGGACGAGAAGTATATGTAAATTACTGCAATAGACAAGACAGAGAAGATTTAGCTTGGTTGAGAACAGGAACAATATTTCTAAGAGGGATAAGAGGTAGAGAAAAGGGACTTTGTAAAATTTGAAAAAGAAGTTTGGGAAAAAAAGTTTGGGAGGAAAAAAGGGAGAAATTAGAGAAGGAGAAAGGGTACTTTGGGGAAGGAGAAAGGGTTAGATATCTTATTTGTTTTGGGAACATGATTCCATATTTGCTTCTACTTCTGTTTTCTAGTTGAGAGAAGTGGTCACTCTCCTCCTAACTTATATGTAATTAGCCAATGAGTTGACAAAACTATCATAGCCATGCTTATTGGTCCGTTACACACCGCAAGTCGTGATAGCACCTACAAGGTGATATCACCAACAATAAAATGAGGTCGTGACGTCATGGAATGTCCTAGAAATGGTAAGAAATATAGTGAAGCCGTGCCGATGTTTTCCTATCTTTTTGTACATAGATACTACTGTTAAGAATGACAGGTGTACTTACACAATATGATTTATTTAGTTGTGTTTATATCCGAGGTATTTTCTATAGTTTTACTTTGAACAGGTTTTTCTTTGAAAGACATTTTCTGGTATATGCAATCCGTTTTCTCGAAAACAATTAAAGATAGGTAATTTACATTTATTTTAAGATTACAAAAACAACCTCCAATTGTGTATCTGCATTTGTGTAATAACTTTTTAATTACTTCTATCAACAATTCCGGATAGTTTGATGCCAAAACATGCAAAGTACAACCAAGAAAAGTAATGCTCTCATCTAAATAGCAGACTTATTATGTAAAAGTTCATTAGTAAACTTAGGTAGCGTGCATCTGCATCCTCTGTCGGCCTAGGTGGCTCAGCTAAGTGCTGACATACTGATTCCAAGGATGTGGGTTCAATTCCGCCTCAGAGAGGATAGCTCTTAAGAATGCTTAAAAGCGACAACCCCTTGTTAGATTTACTGACATGTTATAGAACTTTGCGAGACGAAATTCCGGCACACCAGAAAAGGTGATATTATACTGGTAATTGGCAGCGTGTTAACTAAATAAAAAAACTACAGTTGGTAAATATATAATCTTATTTTTTGAATAGTTAAGGAGATGCTCTGTAACAAGGCTCGGAGAGGGAAATTCCATATGAACTCCTTTGTGCCTAAGCGCCTTGGCAAGACCACATTCCCCCGAATGAGTGGTGAGGTAAGACGATATTGTGACTTTGTGAGTTTGTAGAATTAAAGGTCTTGTTTGCAGAAACTTAAAATACTTTTTATTTCTGTAAAAAGGACGCTTTATACACTCTTTACAGCAGCGAAATGACGTAACATACACAAATGCAGTCCTCAACGTCGTCTGACTACTCCCACCACACGTAAACAAACGAGAGAAATCACTTGTGCAGTTCAAATGTCCACAGAACTCACACACTGCACAACTGCAACTCACAATTCACTGCTCACTAGTAACTGACGGGCAACTCAACTCTTGCGGGCTTTTATGCCTCCAGACATTGTCCTAGAATTCAGTGGATCGTTCGACAACATTCACGATGGCAGCGGGAAATTCCAGAATATCCCTGTCTCTTTCTCTCTATTTCCCTCTTTCTCTCGGCAAGCGTCCAGCTCCGCGCCCACGCGCTGACCGCAGCTCCGCCGCACAACAATGCCTCGGCGACAATATTAAGAGTGCTCGGACTTCAGGTGCGACGACAGCTCTAATAGTTACGGATTCAAACGTTCCGGCGGCGACTTGCACAAGCGAATCCCTCCTGCGGGCTTCCGCATCTTCTGGGAGGACTAGAGACTCGGAAAACTTCCTCCGATCCGGAGACGGGGAGAGCGAATTCCCTGTCGAGTTATAAATTGAACATAGTCCATGTTGACGACATGGGGCTGTTAATATTCTTTAAAGATCATATGCTATATACCGGATTGAGACAAAGTTCGATGACCCTTAAAATACTGCAGTAATACTTTAAATATCACATAAACAAATGAGCTCTTGATTTGAATAAGAATCAAGTCTAGATAGGCATGCCCTAACCCTACATTTCACCAGTTTGTGATAACCGATAACGTAAGTCACTATCAGCCTTCAAGGCTTACCACGAATGCGGCGCCAGGGCTGGGTGGTTAGACGGTTCACCTATCACCACAGCGGTCCCACGCGGTAGCACATGGTGAGCGAAGTGACTTCTGGGTAGATTTTCTCAGGATTTTTTGGTTTCTGGCGAATTTATTCCACTAGCTGCTTCGCAGTTACCTTTCATTTCATCCATTCCACCGACAGTCCATGTCATTCATTTTTTTTATCCTCATACCAGGCTGTTACTCCATCCTACATATTCTCTCAGGTCTAGAGTTCCTCTGCTCCTACATGGCTGTCTGAGGCCAAGCACCCACTTGCAAGTAGTAATGATTAATGGGTGTAAATCGCCCATACAAGACTAAAATTAAATTGAGGGAATTGAATATAGATAATAAACCGGATTTCTCGGGGAGAATAAAGCTGAAAGGACGTACCTACAACACTAAATCGGTATTCGGAAACTTAATGTAAGCTTCGTCCTGTTCAGTGCTTCAGTTTGCCAATTTCATTTCTATCTTGATATTAGGAAATCCTTAAAACGTCAGTTACACTCGAAAGAAGCAGACTTCATTTGAGTAAAGGTTTTATTTTCGAGTTATATTTAATAAACTTCTGCTAGACTTTAACATCAATCCTGTTACAAACACTAACAATTATAGAATTCAACTGTTCACAAACGACAACCATTTGTTTAGTATTGGACAGACTAAATGATCTATTTACCTGTATAAAAGCTAGAGGATTTACAAGGAATTTTCTTCAGCAAGGAACAGACAAAAGATTTACATTTGTGGTTATAAAATTTATTAAAATATCCAGATGGTGAAAGATATGTACGCTCCCAAAACGTCGATGTCTAATCGTCTTTTCACCAGCTTGTATCTCGAGAAGATCTCAAACATATTCGTCGCCAGGAAAGCTTCAGGTCTTACGACGGCTGTTCAATAAAGATTGATCATAATTTTTTAACGGTCATAATTTTTCGCACTAAAAATCAAACGTATTATATTCTGTTAGCTGTTTTTACGTCCTCCAACGTTAAGTCATAACGGACGATGAAAGGAATGGGTGAAATGATGCTCAAATGAGTCCAGGGTCCATAGAGCTTAGAGTAGCAAATATTCGTCTTTCAGAATAAAGGAAAACCCTGGGAAAACCCTATCCAGATAACTCGCCCTGACAGAGATTCGAACTCGGGACCTCTTGAACGTGAGGCAGACTCGCTAACATCTACGCTACCGAGGCGGGTCACTGTTAGCTTAATGTGAAACAAACACGCCGTAGCAGTTTCATTGTTGGTACTCCTGGTTACCGCCTGTCAGAACCAGGGAAGTTCAGACATGCTCAGTATGGCCGACCACTGCAATGGAGCTAACGTGCAGTTAAAGTTGATGTTAGAGGAAGATCCGGAGTTTCCTTCAAACGTAATCACTGCTGATGAAACTTGGCTACATCATTTTGACCCTGAGAGCAAACAGCAAAGCTCAGTGTGAAAATATCCTTCATCACCAACCCCCCAAAAAAGCAAAGTGGTTGTTTTTGCTGGGAAAGTTATGGTCATCTCATTCTTTGATATTCATGGAATGGTTTATCAGCATGTTGTACCTGCACACACATCAGTAACTGGACAATACTACAGGGATGTCCTGAAAACATTGTAAGTCCATGTCAGCTGCAAAAGACCACATTTCGGAGAAGCAGGCTAGATGCTGCATCACGATAATGCGCAGCTGCATATTGCCAATGCTGTTGCTGAATATCTTGCAAAAATCAACGTGAAGTGCATCCCTCACCCTCCCTATAGTCCGGATTTAGCCCCATGTGAGCCTTTTCTATTCGCTAACTTGAAGAAACGCCTTCGTTGGAGGCATTATCCATCATCAGAAGCAGTGGTGAAGGCTGCGGAGGTGATTTTGAAGGATCTCTCAAAAATGGTTTCCAGCATGTCTTTGAAGACTGGCAGAAACACTGGGAGACTATTTTGAGAAGGACTATCAAAATTATGAAGTGAGTAAAGGTACGTTGTCAAAAAAGCAATGTGATCATTATTTATTGAACAGCCCTCGTATTTTACCAAGGTTGGTATTACCTGACTTTTCATTTTGAATTATGCTGTTAACAAACAAACATACACATTCGTGCTTACGCACTCAGAAATATATTTAAGTTTCTCAAAATCAGGAAGGCTCAAAGCATAAACCTTTGGAGAATATCGAATTTGTATACGGAATGCAATGCTTTTCCTACTCGCCAGTCCTAGTAGGGAATGCAAAAGTGTAAATATTGACATTTATACGAGGTGGGTCAGAAAGTAACGCCTCCTATTGTTTTCTCTTTTAATTAACAAGATACTCAATACAATTTACATAACTTGAAAACTACAACATTGACGATTAATTTGTCACTATTCAATATAATCTCCGTCCTTTTCCACAGTTTTGGTCCACCTTTTAACTAGGGCATGTATTCCAGTGTGGTAAAACACACGGTCTTGCTTCCTAAGCCATTGACGTACGGACGTTTTCACAGCCTCCTCATCTTCAAAATGAATCCCACGATGAGCTTCCTTTAGTGGCCCGAACAGATGGAAGTCTGATGGTGCCAGGTCAGTGAGGTAAGACTTGCCAGCCTAATTTCTCAATTTCTACAGTGGTGTAACGGCTGGTGTGTGGTCTTGCATTGTCTTACAAAAGAAGAACATCCGCCGTAGTTTTTGTTGGGCGAACTCGGCGAAGACGTGCTTTCAGCTTTGTGAGAGTTCTGACGTATTGGACAGAATTTATTGTGCATACCTGCTCCAAAAAATCAATCATAAGTACAACCTCTGCATCCCAAAACACTGTCGCCATAGGTTTCCCACCGCTGAGTTTTTAATTTTCTTTTCTTCGGTGACGTTGTGTGATGTCATTCCATTGACTGCCTCTTTGATTCAGGTTCAAAAGAATGAACCCACGTTTCGTCTCCAGTAACGATTTTTTTTTTCAGAAACTCCTCTCCCTTCAAACTGAAGCGCTGCAAGTGTTCGGAGGCTATTGTTTTCCTTGTTTCTTTGTTTTGGGCGGTTAACATTCTTGGTACCCAACGTGAACAAACTTTTGAGTAACCCAGTTTTTGAATAATCGTAATCACACTGCCCTTACCGAGGGAGGTAATGCGACACAATTCTGCTGTTGTTACCCGGCGATCACCACGAATGATGTCATCGACTCGCTGAATGTTGCATGAAGTCACTGCAGTCACCGGCCTGCCGCTTCGCTTTTCATCTGCCAATGGTGTTTGCCCTTCAGCTTCGTTACAGCGACGAACCCATCGTCTAACAGTGCTGACATCCACCGTTGCATCACCGTACACAATTTTTAGCCTTTCGTGAATGCAAATTGGCGTTTCACCTTCCGCAGTCAGAAATTCAATCACAGATCGTTGTCTAATACGAATGTCGATGCCAGCCATTTTGCAAGAGCATGCAGTGCTGCCACCTGTTGACTTAGGACGTTACCACGGCAGAGGATTGGAGAAGAAGCTTTGAGGAATTGCGCCAAATTGAAAGTTTTCACATAACTTCCTTATTTAAGGAAAAAATAGGAGGCATTACTTTTTGACCCAGCCTCGTAATTCAGATATACAGCTAACCTTAAACAAAAACAAAACAAAAAAAAGTCAGACACATAAAAACTAGTTCCGTAAGTTCCAAATACTTTAAAACTCAGTTGTAATTACATGCATTAGCCAGTAGAGAGGACATTTTTCCTGCCATCTAGGGTCTAGCCATTAGCACTTCCAAGCAAAACAATAGAGGGTGTTAACAGTACAGATAAAAGCAATGAGACTCGAGACTCTTCCCATTGATTTACATTTTTATTGCTTCCGTTTGCATCATTATATCTAACTTTGGAATACAATGTATCTACATTTGGCTATCCTTTAACTGAATCAACGAACACGTGACAGTATGTATGTCCTACGAGACGTTGCAATGAAAACATGAGCTGTACTGCTGCATTATCGGAGGTGTTCAGAACTTTTTCAGAACTCAAAATGCTCTACTGAGCTTTTTAAACATTTAAAGCACATCTTAAATTTATATAAATTATAATGTTGAGATGTTGATGCATACTATCATGTTAACTCATTTCCTAAATATGCATTTGCAATCAAATTTTTAAGCTGTTTTATAAAATAAATATATCACGTTGCAATTATAATAATTTTCAGAATTTCAGGTACTCTCCATTTTATAATTTCAGAAGTATTGTATTCCCACAAAAAGTTCTGTACCTACATTTCAGTAGAAGTACAGGTTGAGAGTACTGAATAAAAAAAACGTTTAGAATAAAGTCTGTAACTAAGCAGCATTCCTCAAAAACGAAGACTTCTTGAATACCATACTTTAAGATCTTCGTAGTTTAATAATGTGACACAAGTATTTTAAGAAAATGTCTCACAATTTCTTAAGACAATTTCTTTTTACATAGAAAAATGTTACAAAATTTTGACTTTATCAAAAATGGCTATATTGAAATGTGGAAATTAATTGTTCTTTCACACTAGCCGTGTGTAGGACGCACTATGAAAGAGTAGATCCAGAATGAAAAAATCAATGCTATAGCCGGGATTTGAACCACGGATCTTCTGGTTTCCGTCCAGCCGCTCCAACCATTTGAGCTACTATGTCCAACGTGCCAACATGACATTAAATTCTCCAACTGACTCGTGTTTCTCCCGGTAAACCACTAGGAGTTCTCATAAACATATGAGACAACTACCTTAAGGGTGACTTACTATGCTGTAAGTACTTTAGCCCGGGCCTTAAAGTACTTACAGCATAGTAAGTCGCCATTAAGGTAGTTGTCTCGTGTGTTTATGGGAACTCCTATTGGTTTACAGGGAGAAACACGAGTCAGTTGGAAAATTTAATATCATCTTGGTACGTTGGCCATAGTAGCTCAAATATTTGGAGCGGCTGGACGGAAACCAGAAGATCCATGGTTCAAATCCCGGCTATGGCACTGATTTTTTCTTTCTGGCTCTACCCTTTTATATAGAAATTTATTTAAAGGTCTTGATATCAACTCTGTTCCTAAAGATAATTGTTACCTAATTAGGCCCTTTCTTCCCCCCATCTTCCTTTCTTATATTCTTTACATCTCTTGCTCACTTGTTTTTCACTTTCTGTAATAACTCACCAATAGTTCCAACCTTCTTTTCCTCCTTTCCTGTTAACATTTTTATAGCTAATATCCTCTTCTCTACTTTCTCCCATTTTTCCTCCCAAACCTTTCTTCTCCACATTGCAACTTCCTCGTATTCTGTTACATAGTGTTCTATGCTTTCTTTTCCCCCACACAATTCACAAATTCCCTTTTCCCTGCCTATTACCCCTCTTAGAAATATTGTCCCTGTTCTCATCCAAGCTAACCCTTCTCTCTCTTGCCTCTTATTTGTTTGTAAAATTGTAATGATTTCATATTCTCTAGACTTCCCCATATTTCCTGCTTTACCATACCTTCTATTCTGCATTTTACCAATTTACCCACATCGCTTGTATTCCTTTCCTCTAATCTCCATATATCTCCCATTCCTATTTTTCCCATAATTCCTCCTAACTCTGCCCACCACCTATTTGATTTCTCTAATCCTTTTTGCTGTCTCATGCATAATTTCATAATTTCCTCTTCTTCTTTGGCCAAACACCTATACCAAAATGTTATTTTTCTTTCCATTATTATTCCATGTTGATCATGTCTGTTATAAATATTATTGTTTATATATCATAGACTCACTACATAATGTGACAATATCACCAGCTTATAATGCCTTAGCATTCCATCACCTAAGACCTTACAACATAGGTACTTAATTTTACATGTGATTTGCAAAGATAATGTACCAAATCTTACTGGAATACATTTGCGAATGCTGATATCTTATCTGCGAAATTGATAATGAAACCAGCATCGTTAAAATTTACCTTCACACTACATCCGCTGCGCAGTGTTTGTGATACATAGGAATTAGAAACAACTTCTGCCATCATGTTTAGGAGCAAGGAGCTTGTTAGAAACGGACGAACGATGAGTAATATTTCTAAAATTATGATAATTAAGTTAGATATATAGTAGTACTATAAACTTTTGTGACCTTTTCTTAACTATAGTATGTTTCCTGATTATTTTTATATGTAAATACTTAGCTTTGATAATTATTGGAGACAGGGAGAAAGTGTAAACAATTCTGCTAATATCTTGCGGCTGAAAACTGACTAATGACAGCAAACCATTCATGCATACGCCTACGTCACCATGGTTACGACTAGCAATTTTTATACAGTTCACAGATGAGAAGAACGCTTCTCCTTAGGGCCAAGGAAGTTTATCTGCTCACTTTGCCAGTTTGTATACTACTGAGTAATTACAGTCTCCTCGATGAACTTTGATTTAATTGGTTGCTAATATAAGCTGGGTAGCAGGAAATGGCTTCCTAGAACGTTACGGTTGTCCACATTCTTGTCAACTTAAAACTACATGATTATTAAGTATCTTTTCACAGTGATCTACTTATAATACTTGGTATCCAATTTTCTATTACGTGTTTCAAATGGAAAGGCGTTTGTCCTTGAGCGCTACTAGGTGACCAACCAATCGGAGTTCTGCGGTGTTGTCTTTGCATTCCCGCTATGTGGTGTGTGACGAGCGCCAAACTACTCAATCTCTAATAAATACTATTCGCGCTAAGACTAAAATTTAGATTTTGCAAAAACTGATCCATGAGGAAGGAGAGAGTAATGTTCTTAACATAACCGTAATAACCCCATATTTTTAGATCAAATAGTTTCCCTAATACAAATATATAAAGTAGATACCATTATATTATAACAATGCATTGCGACGTAAGCGCTGTAATGAATATAATTATTGGTTGGCATGTATGCGTGAACGTATATTTGAAATTACTCAGAACTGAAACATAAACATTTGACATGACGTGGTAAAAGAAATATGTACTTTGAATAAGCCAAGGTGTTTGTTCAATTCTTTTTTTTTTTAATTTATTCAATGATTGATCAGCAGTACATGCTTTATAGGTCCTTGTTAACTAATTGAATCTATGAACTATATAATAACATGTAAGGAAAACCAATTTGGCTCCTATTATCTACTTAACACTGTGAAACAAGAGAGAGAGAGAAAAACTGTTAATAAAAAAGAACAAGTAATCAAAGAGATAAGAACACTCATTGTGAAACAATATTCATAGTCTTTTAATTCAGAGTCACTACGGAGGAGATCCTGTGGGAGTCGTCTCTTCAGGCGCGTGGGCTGGCGGGTTCGAACGCCGATGTCGTACACCACAGCTCCTGAAACATCTGGCAGGTTTGAGAAGAAGCGAGAGGCGGTTTGACGCAGGTACTGCTGAAGAGGAAGGAGACCAAGTTCTTTATGCAGTTGTTGATTTCGTACGTACCAAGGGGCATCCGTGGCGATGCGCAGAAATCGATTTTGCAGGACCTGTAGCCTTCGGAGACGAGTGTTGCTAGCCGTACCCCATACCTGGGAAGCATATGTGATAAGTGACCGGACAAGAGATTTGTAGAGAAGCAGTCAATCCAAAGAGGAGTGTGTCTGTGAAGTATCGGGCCGAGTTTTGAAAGTCGTCCTGATGCCAACGAGATAAGTCGATCAGTATGGGCTCGCCAAGTAATTTTAGTGTCCAGCATTACTCCAAGGTATTTTACGGAGGTGGTGGGAGATAGCCAGGGAATTGATTCATGTTTAATTAGCAATTCGGGAGGATTGGAGATGCGACGTGGGCTAAAAATCTTAGCTGCGGTCCTTTGAGTGTTAGGACGTGTGCGCCAATTATCGAACTATTCAACGAGGCAGTCAAGAGAGGTTTGCAGCGTGTGAATAGTTGAATCATTGTCTGCCGGAATGATATAAAACAGTATCATCAGCGCATAAGGCTATGGAGGTAGGGGCCAAGTCAGGAAGATCATAGGTATAGATACTAAATAAGATTGGGGTCAATATGGATCCCTGAGGAACTCCTGCTGTAATATGGCGCTGAGAGGACTCCGTGCCACCAATGCGAACAGTAAATGTACGATCTGATAGAAAACTACAAATGGTAGGGAGCAGATACTGTGTAAGTCCAATGCTATACAGTTTGAAGATTAAACCCTCAAGCCAGACTTTATCAAAGGCCTGTGCTACGTCGAGGTTTGTTAAATTCGATGAGAGGAAACAATTCACTCCCTGCTGGTCTAGTAGAACGTGTCTGGTCACATTATATCTTTGTTTATGAATGGTTCGTAATCTCTCTTTACTCTACAGAGGTCAAAGCAGAAATACATTATTCAGTTACTTTTACATGAAAAAGTGTATCAGCTGGATCAATGAGACACGATCCACGTTCCCCATTACTACTGCTAGAACAATGCAATTGAGTTAATGAAGGCCTCAAATTATGTTGCAAACTAACGTTGAACGACTTATTCACGAATAAATTTACAAGGAAACACAGCAAGACTTGGAAAACTGCGTGAGACATCAGATAAACTACAAGAAGACGACTTTTGGAAAGAAATAGCACGCAACGAGATTTTGGAACCTATCATTATAAATTTCCAGTACTCAGCCGTTGAACACAATAACAATGACAAATTGTCTCTTAACGTAACATTCATAGCACCGTTGTATTTCCGTTGGATTAGAAAAATAAGTAATTGATAAACTATAATTAATTTTAAATTAAATATTTAATCCATTTCCGTAATATACGGAAAGGTAATATATTGTAACATCCCTCGTTGCCAGGTAATGCTGGGATCTTAATGTTATTGAACGCTGAAAAGAAAATGTATTGCATTCACACCCCAAAAAAAAAAACTATTACCACTGTTGAACTGGCGAACGAGGATACATTACCTGGGGGTTTCACTCATAGGTTTACTAAACAATTTAAAACAATATTAAAGACACTTACACTGACACTCACTGCTTATATTTATTATAACGTAAATAATTCTTTACAATGTCCAGCGTCGTCCATCTTCCCTGCTGTCTACACACACACACAGCTACCTCGAGCTATCCCCACAACCGCTCACACACCCCAACATACAACTATTTATACACAAATAACAAGATGGGCGACGTGCCAATAACTAAATACATCATGTACAAATAATACAATACGTTATTTACAATTTCCACAAGGGCTGTTCCATTAATTTATTTATTATTGTTGTTTACATGAGTGGAGCCAAGGGAGCAAACAGTGGTTGGAACAGCCTATTACGTAACAGACGGACGGAAGGACATTTGTACTAACGACTACTGTAATCAACTCAAAATAATACACATAATTAATCTAACAAAACCCTACATTTCCCTCCCCTCTAGCAAAAGACGAGCCCCTGCTCGTCGGACCAATAGCAAACAGCAAAACACACAAAAGAAAAACACTAAGGGTAGCCCCTAACCTATTATTAGAAAACACAAACATGAAAATTACAATAAATGAATTCCTGAGAGGCCCCTCCCAATGAGTCACGATGCCTGATGTTGTCCCAGAGTCCACCGAACCAACCCTACACCACTGGAACACTGATGGAAGTCACAGAGGCGCAGCACGACGATTACAACCATTTGGAGTAGCAGACCGACCCTGAAGATGAAAATTGGGCAAACTGGTGGTTACCACAAATGGCACATACCTAATGTCACAGACAGTTCCAAACATAGGGGAGCCAGCAAGCTGTGCTGCTCTCCTGCTGCCACACACCTGTGGGAGACTGGCCACATCACCCCACAACGAACTGCAAAGGTAACCAACTTGCTGGAATTGTGGTCTGCCATACTGATGAAGTGACCCCTGTGGTCACTCCTGAAACTTTGAGGCATAGCCAGCGTTACTGCCTCTGGTACTGGTGCTGCCGCATTGCTGCTGCTGCCTCTCCTGCTGCAACTACTGCTTCTGCTGATAGGTGAGGGTGGCCGGGGCTCATGCTAGCTGCAGACGACGACAATCTTCCTGGGGCACTCCCGCACAAAACTAAACAATTATACAATAAACAATGAACAAGTATAACATAAGGCTACCCATAGTTAAATATACTTTTGGAGGGAAATGTAAGGGGGTAAATCAAAAGTGACAATAACATAAAAACAACAAAACAAAATTATAACATGTAGTGTATCCGGATACTAAATACACTTTTGAGATGGCCATCTCCACACACTCATTCACACAATAAGACTTTTATCACTGGGATAAAAAAAAAAAACTAAGAAAGTTCTTCATCCAGGAACTGCCGTGGCGGTGAAGAGAGCTCAACCCTGATTTTTAAAAGAAAAATCTGAAACAAAGGACTAAGCATCTTAACAGCAAATGAAATAATACTTCAGTGACTGGCCAGTGACAAAACTTAATACCCACCCTAAAGCATTTTATAACTCAAACCTCCTCGCACTAGTGAGCGCATCACAGCGGTTTCACTAGGCGTCACTCCAATACTGAGGTCACTCCCAGGTGCGCAGCGGCTTCCTCAGGGACGACTCCTCTTCTACAATGTGCTGCAATCACGACGGTGCTCACATTGAACTCGAACAACCACTGGGATGTGGCGGCTGTCTTCGCAGCTGGGCCACACACTACACTGCTACTTCGATAAAGATGGTACATGAGTAAAACACTGAAACAGTCACGATAAAACGTTAATAGCTCTGATATAAACGGAATGGTTGGCACGGGGTTCCTGGGAGAACGTCATAAATAATCAGAAATATGAACAATTAAGTGAACTTAAGCAAATGACGAAATAGTAGTCACACAAGAGGTTAAACAAAATATGCATCAATAGAATTATATGTAAAGCATAGCAAAGCATCATTAACTGAGTTTATCAGACGATGAACTGAACTTGAGAGAGAGAAAAAAAAAAAAAATTAAGCACGATAAGGGCCAGTAGGATCGTGATACGGGAAGATGCGGGAAACATGGATGGACTGTAACTTAGCCCTAGGGGCATTCGGTCGACGTACAACATAAGTCACAGGTGTGAGCTTCTTCACAATTTCAAACGGGCCAAAATAGCGGTGTAGGAGCTTGGTGCATTTGCCTCGTTTCCTAACGGGGGTAAAAACTTTAACTAATTGACCAACATTAAAGGACACATCTCGATGTTTGGCATCATACTGAGACTTCTGTTTGATCTGTTGCTTGTTGATGTTGTGGATGGCGAGCTCACGGGCCTTCTGGATGTCCTCTAAAGTCTTCCGGACGAACAAGTCGTTAGTAGTAGCCTGTAACTGAACTTCATTAGGGAGAACAGGCTCTCGTCCATACATCAGGAAAAACGGAGAAAACTTGGTCGTCTGCTGTACAGAAGAATTGTAAGAAAATATAACATAAGGCAACACCGTATCCCAATTACGCTGATTGTCATCAATAAAATGGCTCAACATATTAACTAGTGTGGCATTGAAACGTTCCGTGAGCCCGTTCGTCTGTGGATGATAAGAGCTAGTAAAGTTAGGAGAAATAGACAGAGATTTTAGTAACTCCTGCGTGACCTGGCTGAGGAACACAGTACCCCGATCGGATAGCAATGTCTCAGGAGCACCATGACGACAGACGACATTCTGTAAAATAAACCTGGTGACATGAGGAACAGTAGCCGCTGGAAGCGGAGCAGCCTCGACCCATCTAGTGGCATACTCGGTGCACACAATAATGTGGCGGTTGCCAGTGGATGACCTAGGAAGAGGACCCAAAAGGTCAATACCCCAACGTTGACCTACAGCTAAAACAGGAAGAGGTTGAAGTAATCCTGCGGGCTTCAAGTTCTTAGGGCCTTTACGCGATTGGCAGCTCGGGCAGGTCCTCACAAAATGTTCGATATCTTTCTTCATGCCAATCCAATAGTATCTGGAATGAATCTTATTATAAGTTTTGGAAAACCCAAGGTGACCTGAAAGTGGATCATCATGACAAGAGGTAAGAATCTCATGCTTCAACGACTCTGGAATCACCAGTAAATGCAGAGGACCCGTGGAACCAGCATTTTTTCTATATAAAGCACCAGATTTAAGAGTGTAGGTGGCAGTTTGGCGCAGAAGCTTCGGAGTAGCATTAGTGTCGTCCACTAAGGTATCCATTAGAGGACGCAGCAGTGGATCAGCTTTCTGTTTTTCCGCAACTTCTATAGGAGAAAGTAAACAAGTTAATACATCATCCAATTGCTCCACTTGATGTTCCTGGGGTTGCAGCACAGGAAACCTAGATAAAGTGTCTGCATCGTTATGCTTTTTACCAGATTTGTAACAGATAGTATAATCAAACTCCTGTAGTTTAAGGCTCCAGCGAGCCAGACGCCCTGTAAGATCTTTCAGATTATTTAGATAACACAATGAATGGTGGTCAGAAATCACATGAACTTTATAACCATATACAAATGTTCTAAAATGTGTGAAACCAAAAACAATAGCTAGGAGCTCCAACTCTGGAACACCATAATTACGCTCACACTTTGACAACAATCTAGAGGCATAAGCAACAGGTCTTAACTGGTCGTTTACAGATTGCAACAAAACACACCCTATGCCTACACCACTAGCATCAGTGTGGAGCTCTGTGTACGCTCCAGGAGTATAGTGTGCTAACACCGGTGCAGAAGTCAGCGCATCCTTCAAGGCCTGAAAAGCATGCTGTTGGTCAGAACCCCAAACAAAATCACAGTTCTTTTTAGTCAATTGTGTTAAAGGATGGGCAATGTCAGCATAACCTTTCACAAACTTTCGATAAAAATTGAACAAACCAAGGACCTTCCTGATATCCCTGACATTCTTAGGCTGAGGTAAATTTTGAATCACAATTATCTTGTCTGAGTCTGGAGATATGCCCTCATTAGAGACTTCAAAACCCAAAAGTTTGACACGGTTCATGGCAAAGAAACATTTCTGCGGTTTCAATTTAAAGTTGAAAAGCACCAAACGCTGAAAAACAGCCTCTAAATTATCCAGTAGTTCCTCAAAAGAATGAGCATAAACAAGGATATCATCAAGGTAAGCCAGAGCTTTCTTAAATTTTAAATCACCTAACAACTTTTCAGCAATGTAAGAAAAGAAACGGGGAGCATTGGCTAGTCCAAAGGAAAGTCTTTCAAATTCAAATTGACCACTGTGGCAAACAAACGCCGTGAATGGCTTGGCGTGCTCCTCAAGGGGGACCTGAAAATAAGCAGAAAGAAGATCCAACTAGCAGAACCAGGATACTCCATGCAATGAGCTAAGCAAGTCGTCGATGATGGGAAGTGGAAAAGATGATGGAATGGTCACCGAGTTAAGCTTCCTGTAGTCCACACAAAATCTGGTCGAGCCATCCTTTTTCTTAACTAGCACCACAGGAGAACTCCACGGAGACTGAGAATCCCTGATGATCCCAGCATCTTTCATCTCTTGAACTTGCTGATCGATGATTTCACGTTGCTTGATAGGAACTCTATACGGGCGCAGCTTAATAGGAGTTGGGTCAGAAACCTGTATATCAAATTTAGCAACATTGGTCGTACCTAAATCCTGCAAGGAGGTTGCAAAAACATGAGAATATTTCAATAAAAGAGCATGAAGTTTATCTTTCTGGCTAGAAGACAATTTATTATTTACATTAAACTGAAAGTTTGGTGCTTCCAAGGGCGTGATATCCTGAGGTGAGATTGAATGACTCTGAACAAAAGCAACATCTTGGACATTAGCTAAAGTCGTGCGAGAAAACAAAGTCTTAGGCTCTGGTGATGCATTTTGAACAGGCACAATATAATCTTGTCGGGGTGAGCAAACCATTTGAGGAATGGATATCTGCTTCTTTTGCAAAATACCTGGCACAGGCTCAAACATTACATCACAATCAATGGGTGAAGAAAGTTCTACTGCTACATGACAAACCGAAAATGGAGGAATCTGAACATCTTCTTTAACAAACACTTTGTTTTCTGGTTTAGTAACATCACCCTCAGTAAACGGCACTACAGCAATATCTGACATGGGGAGTTCTGTGTTCTCTACCATAGAAATATGACACAACTTGTCATCTACATGAATCACAACATCATTTTTTACATAATCAATAATAGCTTTGTGTGCAGACAAAAAATCATTACCTAAAATCAAGTCATGTGCTAGCCCTTTTACAACAAGAACATCTTCCTGAAAGAGATAGTTATTAATTGAAAAATCCAAAGGTAGGTGGTATGCAGCATCTAAAAGCTTGTTTCCAGCAGTTCTAAGTAAAATGTCCACAGGCTGCAATTTAGAAATATCAGATACGTGTACAGCATTGACAATACTGACAGCACTGCCAGTATCGAGAAGAACCTTCACAGGGGTATTATTAATGGACCCTGAAACTTGTAAAACATGGCCAAAAGGTAAAGTTGAACTGGACGACTGATCAGGCTTGCTGTCGTGATGAATCTCTGCTACCGTGGCCTGTTTGAGGCACCGCGCTGGGCGTTTTTTTGAACTATAAGCATCTGAAGATTGTCTGCAAAAACGTGCTATGTGACCAGGTTGGTTACACTTATAGCATACAAAGTTAGCAGTACGTCCACCATTGGAGCAGTTACCAGCTTGGCGGGGAGATGACCTCGTTACTGGGTCAGAATTAGCATGAACCTGCAAAGATTGAAGTTGATTGGCTAAACTGTCCATTTTGGCTGCAAGCTCTGACATCATATCCTGAGGAGGTGCTGGTGATGGCGACGGGAGTGACAAACACTCTGACGCTGCAACGGAACGGCCAGATATAGATTGAGGTGCAGAAACAACTGGGTATCCAGGTATGGACATCGGCACATTACTATGCAGTTGATTAGACACTAGGTGTTGTCGGTTTTGGATGTAAAACTCAGCCTTATCAATGCGCTTAATAGCTTGTAAAACCTCCTCTACAGTAAGCAAATTCAAAGGTAAGAGAAACTGAACATACTGTGGTTTCAATCCTTTATACAAATTCTTAATTTGCTCTGACTGAGACATAAAAGAATTCACTTTATCACACAATACTAGTACATCATAAATGTAGTTAAGCACAGGCTCAGAATCACGCTGAACACGTTGGCGAAGTTGGATCTCATACACATCATCCTGGTGAGCTACTTGAAAAGCTGTAAGAAAAGCATCTTTCAAAATAAACCAGTCGTGAGCGGGACACCTATGGCAAAACGTCTTGTACCATGCTACAGCAGTACCTTTAAGATAGCATGGGAAAAACTGCAACTTTTGAGTACTGTTCCATGCATTAGCACGAGCAACCATTTCAAAATTAGTCATAAAATCGTTAACACATTCATTAGGAGCAGCTGAAAAACAAGATGGTTGTATAAAGGTTTGAGAAACAGGTTTTATTGAAGCCATCGTGTTAGTGATGGTAGACTGTACCGCAACCAGAAGGTCAGTATTCTGTGCAATAATTTCAGGGGTTGACTGATCAGGTACCGAACTACGTTCATTAGGCTCGACATCTGTGCCGACAGAGGATGTATGTACATTGGTGTCATTCTCCACAAAATTTTCCATGGTGAAAGAAAAGATAACGATGTACACATGCAAAATTACTACAAAAATCACTGATAGTGACTACTATTCGTAATAGAACACAAGATTTGAAATTCCTGCAGAAATAGCAACACGGTGAGAACACAATACGTGACTGAATAACCTAGCACTGCACAAAATGCTGCGAAGAAAATGCTGATTATTACAATGCAAATGGAAATGAGAAAAAAAACCATGCATAAAGATAGATCAACGTAAAATTTCTAACTGAGCATAACCGCAAACAGAACCACAAGGATTAAGCTCAAAAAGCACTGCATTTCCTGTACAAAACAAAAGAACCTGTTAATACGTGAACAAATAATGCCGGGGTGACGTCACTACCCAAGTTGCTTATCATAAGATGGCTACCGCAGAACTGAAATTGAACGCAATTAATGAAATATATATGAATAAAGCACATTTACACTTAAACTGATTCTAAAATGAATAAACACGGCGCCTCCACCAAAAATGTAACATCCCTCGTTGCCAGGTAATGCTGGGATCTTAATGTTATTGAACGCTGAAAAGAAAATGTATTGCATTCACACCCAAAAAAAAAAAAACTATTACCACTGTTGAACTGGCGAACGAGGATACATTACCTGGGGGTTTCACTCATAGGTTTACTAAACAATTTAAAACAATATTAAAGACACTTACACTGACACTCGCTGCTTATATTTATTATAACGTAAATAATTCTTTACAATGTCCAGCGTCGTCCATCTTCCCTGCTGTCTACACACACACACAGCTACCTCGAGCTATCCCCACAACCGCTCACACACCCCAACATACAACTATTTATACACAAATAACAAGATGGGCGACGTGCCAATAACTAAATACATCATGTACAAATAATACAATACGTTATTTACAATTTCCACAAGGGCTGTTCCATTAATTTATTTATTATTGTTGTTTACATGAGTGGAGCCAAGGGAGCAAACAGTGGTTGGAACAGCCTATTACGTAACAGACGGACGGAAGGACATTTGTACTAACGACTACTGTAATCAACTCAAAATAATACACATAATTAATCTAACAAAACCCTACAATATGAAAGGTCCCCAACTTCCTAGCTTTAGTTTCAAATGTTCAACGGCAGGAGTTTTAGTAATTAAAATTCACTCTTAAGACATTTCTCTTTTAAACAGTCTTCTTTTAAGGACAGAGGGACGTGTGGAAAGCCCAATGCTTGCGTTTAACTACACACTTTTGAAAAATCAAAATAAATGGGTTTGCTTTGTCACAGGGCAGTGAAATTCATACCATCTAACAAGCAACTATGTCTTAATATGTTGATAATGCAAAACATGTAATATAAACTCATAATTATTCTCAGAAGCGTACTAAGATTACGTCAACAAACAAAATTTTCTAAACACATGTTATTTAGTTACACATAACTGCCATAATTTTTTTCACAGAGAATACAATTTTTAGGAGAAATAAAGTACTATGTGATGCATAAAATGAACACGTTTATAACTTCTTTATAGTGAAGTATATGGACAAAAAAGTTTTTTTTTTTTTTTAATTTTATACCATTATTCTTTCCCTTAAATTGCACAGATTTTAAATTTTTAAAAATTCAAAATGTTTTACCTGAAAATATCTTTACAATCATTTTATTAAACATAATAGTTTGTGACACTACAAAAAGTTTCAGATCTCTAACATGAGTGGTTTCTGAGAAATGTGTACCCAAACATTTAAAATTGCAACTTGTGGGGAAAATGCAAAAAACTAAAACAGGGTTTTTAGGTAACTCACCAGAAGTTAAAACATTCCTGCACCATAATACTGCACTTTTCAGCACCAGTTTGGATAACAATGATAGATCTACAATTACAAAACTTTTCTGAGCTCCACTGTTATCTACGTAAGAGCTGTTGTCATCATCTGGTAGAATGTGAGACAATTTTTTTCTAGAAGCTGAAAATTTACTGCAACTAGGAAGACTAGATACACTTTCAATGTCACTTTTTGTGTTTTTACGATAAAACACTGCCTTTCTACAACCAAAACGCTTTACTCTACCCATATTTATAGCAAAGCTTCAAATCACCTTGAATAAATGGCAATAAAGTCGAAAATTTGAAATGTAAACAAAACTGCAACTATAATCCACATGTACTTCAAATGTAAACAATTCGCCATATTGTGAGAGCCTTCTGCAAATACACATGCAGCCACATCTGCAGCAGAGATACCAACAACAAGCATAAAATTTACCTCGTAGCTCTGCTGCCACAAATCACAAAGTTATAACAATTTTAATTTCAATGGTTGTGTAGATATTTAAAAGGGGGCGTGGACATGGGAACGCCATATTTAAATCACCATTTAAAGGGCTTAAATATTAAGAATGCCTATCATTGGATTCGTAAAATCTTGCAGATTTTTATAAGACATAAAATAAGAATTCGATTTTTTGAGGCATTCACACATCCCGCTGTCCTTAAAGTGAATGCCTCTATTATTCCTTCCATTCGTGCCATTCCTACTTTCTTGAGGGTTAGAAGTCTTACAACGTATAAACAAGAAGTATTAAATATTCCTAACTTGGTGGATGCGCAGCCATGTCTCCAAACTTTTTAACAGTCGGTTGCAGAACTTTTTAACACATTTAGCAGACATTTGCACATTAGACACGCTCAGCGTTTTAAAGGTTGATGAAGTGTTTATACAGGATCTTAGCATCCGTTTTCGCATGTTGACCAGAGGAATTAGAGCAATGAACTGGCTGACACAATGTCAAACGTCACAGAGAAAGCGCAAGCATCAGTATCACGCTCCTGTGACCAAGCAAATGTGCACGGAATCCCAAAAGAACCGTCCTTCTGAGAGAAGACAACCTACCTCTGTATGTAGCTCATGTACAGCCTTTCCTTCATTTACATTCTTTTTAGTTCTTCTGGGAGAAAATATGTTACAGCACAGCGAGGAGAATGCTTATTGTATGAGAATCTTTGCATCCTACGAACACCTGACTCACCATACATTCAGAAAGATCTGAGGTTGAAGTTTTTCTACCAACTATTTTTTGTTACCGTAATTATTGACTGGATTAATACCTACTACTGCAATAAATAATTTCCGACATGTTCAAATTGTTGCATCATGCAATGCAAGGCAATGAAATTTTTAATAGCGAGAAAACAAGGATAAAGAATCAGGCTTACATATTCTATAGACTAAAAAGAAGTAAAGCTGATATTTTTAAAATGTTCATTATGTTTCAGTCTTAACTGCAGTATCAGGTAGCGATTTTTGGCTGCGAATTAATCGAAGTCAAATAATTAAAAAAAGAAGATAAACTAATAGAAATGCTTTGCTAAACTAATATAACAATCTCTTTATAATAATATGAAATTAGAATGATTAAAATAGAAGTTGTCTTAAAGAATAAGAAGGGAAGAATATAATTTAATATAACTTATACACCAGCATCCTTGTAAAAATCTGTTCAGGTCGGGGAGACAGGAAAGAAGGACCGTTACCTTCTTTGTGTTAGTAAAAGTTCAATGTCTGAAGATTATTGTATACTTTCGGCCAGGAATGTCTTGGGACAAAGGACTTTCAAAATGCAGTTGAGCATGAACTCTAAAGATATTTACTTCGCTGATTTGATAACGATGTATACCGTTACAAACAACTCAGGGAAGGCGTTCCCCAACTCAGGGTGGGCGGACCGTCAGTGAGTCATATGAGTTTTGAAAACCAATGCGAAAATTCGGAATAAAATGAGAAACCAAAAATAATGTAACATTTGAGAAGGGTGAGCTAGTTCGGTCGCGTGATAAAGTTAGAGAGGGGGTCAGAATAAAGTTCGAACTGAATGGTGAAGTAAGAAAAACTTTACTTGCAAGTTGATACTACGACGGGGAGAACGTGTTGATGTGCATTAAGAAGAGAAGCGAAGATTTCGAAGTCCGAAAAGTGGTCACCGATCCAAGTCGATAAACATACAGAGATTCAAGAATTAAACCAAATAATTCTACAACAAACCAAGTATTATGAAAGGATAAAGCCAGAATGAAACATTCAATGCCATAGCCGGGATTTGAACCACGGATTTTCTGGTTTCCGTCCAGCCGCTCTAACCATTTGAGCTAATATGGCCAACATGACATTAAATTCTCCAACTGACTCGTGTTTGTCCCAGTAAACCACTAGGAGTTCTCATAAACACATGAGACAACTACCTTAATGGTGACTTACTATGCTATAAATACTTTAAGCCCCGGGCTTTATAGTTCGGACCACTATTAGGTACAATTAATGGAAATTAATTGTTCTTTCACCCAAGCCGTGTGTAGGACGCACTATGAAAGGGTAGAGCCAGAATGAAAAATTCAATGCCATAGCCGGAATTTGAACCACGGATCTTCTCGTTTCCGTCCAGCCGCTCTAACCATTTGAGCTACTATGGCCAAACTGCCAACATGACATTAAATTCTCCAACTGACTCTACCCTTTCATAATGCGTCCTACACACGGCTAGTGTGAAAGAACAATTAATTTCCATTAATTGTACCTAATAGTGGTCCGAACTATAAAGCCCGGGCCTTAAAGTTCTTACAGCATAGTAAGTCGCCATTAAGGTAGTTGTCTCACGTGTTTATGAGAACTCCTAGTAGTTTACCGGGACAAACACGAGTCAGTTGGAGAATTTGATGTCATGTAGGCACATTGGCCATAGTAGCTCAATGGTTAGAGCGGCTGGACGGAGACCAGAAGATCCGTGGTTCAAATCCCGGCTATGGCATTGAATTTTTCATTGTGGCTCTACCCTTTCATAGTGCGTCCTACACACGGCTAGTGTGAAAGAACAATTAATTTCTATTAAACGAAGTATTATTAATACAACTGAGTAGCCAACAACAACCACCAAAATCCATTTCCTACAACCATTCACCTGAACATAACAGAACTCATAGCTCCAAATAAACTCCAATTAGAACCCAATTAATTTAACTATGGTATGCGGGTTTGCCGCAAGTCATACATATCCTTAAAACAAAACGTCATTTACTTAGGCGATAAACTATTGTAAGCGTGCATTCTTTGGTGATAGTTTTTAAATCCATATTGATATTGGGTACATTGATCATCCAAAGCGAAAAATGAAAGAATGGTTCATACAACAGGATAAACGCTTAAGTTAACTTTGTGAAGCTATTTTTACATTCTGAGATGAAAAGACAATTGCTATCTGTGTGTAGTAGGAAATTGAATATTAGGTTTCTCTCTTTTTGAACCGTTGCTGCTATCTTAAATTGTTTTTTCATGAGAAGATGAACTTACTTCACTGTTTATAGAAATCCTATTACCAGCTTATATTTCTGATATATATATGATTTATGTAAAAATTCAAATACTAAAAATTCAATATTCAATACACCATAAATAGGATCTAGGTGTTTTAAACCGATTTCGGATAAGTAAACAGGCTTTTATCGTACAATAAGTTGTATCCTTTGTTTCATAATCCTTAAAACCTCTTCAATGTCGTTTGTAATATTTACTCACGCATAACTATCTGATAACCTACATACATATATAACGGATGTTTCTGTCACGTCACGTCATACATAAAAGGTGAGTTTAGTAAGCGGAAGTACCAGAATAGAGTAATAATTACATTTTGTCATTTACTCACAGTCTAAAGTAAATTTCAACATACCATTGATATTTCCAATGATTATAAATAAATTGAAAATGTAGTGTTAAGTTTTTACTATGAAAATATGCTACATGATTTGCAAAAAGCAAATTTATATTAATGATGGATAGAGTCAACATTAAAAATTCAATGCCATAGCCGTTGGCCATGGTAACTCAATGGGTTAGAGCGACTGGACGGAAACCAGGAGATCCGTGGTTCAAATCCCTGCTATGGCATTGAATTTTTCATGTTGACTCTATCCATAAAAAACCTTAGCCTATAAACGGCTAGTGTGGAGAATTTATTAATTTCCATCAATTAACTAAAATTATATTAATGATTTCTAAGGGCTACTAAGTACTAGCCGTTTTTAGTATGCAGACGAATACTTATTTTGCATCCTATATTGCATATCTTTAATTTTTAATGTTTAACTGTGTTTATGCGAAGAGATACTATATGTTTCTTTATTGTATTCTCTTTTTCACTAATCAATAAATAAGACAGTCTCCCTGCTGTACCTTATTCTGATTATTTTCTACTCTACATACATCCTTAAACATAAATCCATGCATCACACGAACACCTTTTTGGAGTAACTGTATATTCCAAATGAGATGTTAGGCCATTCACTGCTTTTCAATTGTTATTGCCGGGCAAGTTGAACCTGTGACCACAATCACTTACTTGCATTTCCTTCGTGGAAGATAAGTTACGGACTCTGATATTGCCTAATTTCAGTATGACAAGGTAAGTGATATTTAATAATATACAGAAATTTTTGCATCTTCGTTACTTAGACAAAAGAATACCTTCTCTCTATAAGTCAAGGCAACTTTAACTACCAGTATTACAGTAATTATTACAGGAAGTATAGTGCAATCCAAATAAACCTGAACCATTTCAATAGGCAATAACTTTTCAACCAATAATAGGACACACGTGAAAATTTGGGAGAATATAATACACAATTGGTAGATTACATTACACTATTTATATCTCAGAGAAAATACTGGAAGTGTCCTACACTAGCATCTATACATGTTTGCACTCGTCTCACCATATTCTCTGAAGTTTTACGGAGAATATCCTTACCAATGGATTCCTTGAGAACATCAATTGTCCATGGCTTATTTCTACACACACACTCTCTCTCTCTCTCTCTCTCTCTCTCTCTCTCTCTCTCTCTCTCTCTCTCTCTCTCTCTCTCTCTCTCTCTCTCTCTCTCTCTCTCTCTCTCTCTCTCTCTCTCTCTCTCTCTCTCTCTCTCTCTCTCTCTCTCTCTCTCTCTCTCTCTCTCTCTCTCTCTCTCTCTCTCTCTCTCTCTCTCTCTCTCTCTCTCTCTCTCTCTCTCTCTCTCTCTCTCTCTCTCTCTCTCTCTCTCTCTCTCTCTCTCTCTCTCTCTCTTGTACAGTTTCTTTGATAATCGAAGAATCTTAAAAGGTCTGTGCCCCCCCTCCCCAGATCCCCTGACCTAACCTCACCGAATTTCTTCTTGTAGGGGGTATCTAAAAATAGAGTGTGCAAGAATAGATCATACACAATTGACGTTCTCAAGGAATCCATTTGAACTGAAATAAGTAACATTGGCAAGGGTAGTCTCCGTAAAACTTCGGAGAATATGGTAAGACGAGTGCAGACATGTATAGATGCTGGTGGAGGACACTTGCAATATTTTCCCTGAGATATAAATAGTGTAATGTAATCTCCCAATTGTGTATTATATTCTCCCAAAGTTGCACGTGTGTCCTATTATTGGTTCAAAGGTTATGGCCTATTAAAGTGGTTCAGATTTATATGGATCATACTATACATTACTGCTATTATTTGTATACGTGCCACAATAAGGCAGTTAAGCACTATCTGTTTACAATTTGGTAAGTGTATGAAATTGAGTATAGAATATTCGCGGGGTTCTTATTTCAAAAAAAGTGTTTCAATGTTACCGTAATGTAAGTAAAACTGTTTCTCTATGATGTAATTAACTGTGGTACTTAACAAATTACTGCTAAGGATCGGAACTTGACATTCCCACGTGCAATATTATTGCTATAAAATAAACAAAAATCTCAATCCTACAAGCTCTAGTGCAGTAACTAAATATTCCGCAATACAAATTTATTGAATGTTGCAATACCAATTTAATTACTTGACTTTATCATGGTTTTCAATATCGAAACATCCCATCATAAACTTCCGGATTTATCAATTTTCTACTTCCCATTACTAAACACACCTTTTCTTTTAACTAGTTGCAGAATAAAATGCTTGCCAAATTATATGTTTCTTTCGATGTCTATGGCATTAACTTGTCATATTCCACTTTTCCATGCCTCGTCGACTTTCACATCACTGGACACGTACCTATTACTTCGTCCATAATGAAGCAAAACTAAATAAAGTTCCCAAAATGGCCATACAACTATAAGTTAATATGTCAACATGGACAACACATTCTGTCCACTAGCAACATACGAGGGCTGTCCAATATAGAATGATCATAATTTTTTACGGTCATAATTTTTCGCACTAAAATTCAATCTTATTATATTCTGTTAGCTTAATGTGAAACAAAAACGCCGTAGTAGTTTCATTGTTGGTACTCCTGGTTCCCGCCTGTGAGAACCAGGCAAGTTCAGACATGTTCAGTATCGCCTACCACTGCAATGGAGGTAACATGCAGTTAACGTTGATGTTACAGGAAGATCCGGAATTTCTTTCAAACGTAATCACTGCTGATGAAACTTGGCTACATCATTTTGATCCTGAGAGCAAACAGCAAAGCTCAGTTGGAAATCTCCTTAATCACCAACCCCAAAAAAGCAAACGTGGTTGCTTCTTCTGGGAAAGTTATGGTCATGTGATTCTTTGATATTCATGGAACGGTTTATCAACATGTTGTACCTGCACACACATCAGTAACTGGACAATACTACAGGGATGTACTGAAAATATTGCAAGTCCATATCAGGCCCAAAAGACCATATTTCCATGAAGCAGGCTGGATGCTGCACTAGGATAATACGCGGCTGCATATTGCTAATATTGTTGCTGAATATCTTGCAAAAATCCACGTGAAGTGCATCCCTCACCCTTGCTATGTTCCGGATTTAGCCCCATGTGACTTTTTTTTATTCCCTATCTTGAACCGCCTTCGGGGGGCCCGCCTCGGTTGCGTGGTGGTAGAGTGTCTGCCTCACGTTCAAGAGGCCCCGAGTTCGAATCTCTGTCAGGGTGAGTTACCTGGATAAGGCTTTTTCGGGGTTTTCCCTTATACTGAAAAACGAATGTCGGGTAACTCTAAGCTCTATGGACTCTGGGTTCATTTGAGCTTCATTTCGCCCATTCCATTCATCGTCCGATATGACTTAACGTTGGAGGACGTAAAATTACAAAAAAGAACGCCTTCGTGGGAGGCATTATACATAATCAGAAACAGTGGTGAAGGCTGCGGAGGCGATTTTGAAGGATCTCTCAAAAAAATTGTATCCAGCATGTCTTTGAAGACCGGCAGAAACGCTGGGACAAGTGCATTGCATTCAGTGGAGACTATTTTGAGAAGGACCATCAAAATTATGAGGATGAGTAAAGGTGCGTTGTCAAAAAAAAAAAAAAAAAATGATCATTCTTTATTGAACAGCCCTCGTATATAGGCGAATCACCTTAAAAATTTGATATACATCTTCAATTTCGATCCACATAAAAATCATGCCAGTATTCCGAAATTTCGGGAAGGGAAGAGTCTCCGATGTTCCATAAATAGTATCAAAAGCAGAGATAAAAATCTCTTAAGATGCTGTGAATCGAACCTAGATCACCAATATGACTGCGCTAACCAAGCCCAGTAACCTTGAAACGTCTAGTGCACTACAGTTTGTAACTTACTTGATAATTGAAACAGTTCCTAAAGTCAACAAGGGTGATAGTAGTGCAATTAGCGGACCTGCAAGGTCACAGATAACAGCGTTAGCGTTTTGTCTGATGAGAAAATTTACATTAGTTAAATCCATGATTCATAGAATGATGTAGTTTCCTTTACTATAAACAAGTTTGAGACCGCCGCGCTCTTATCTACGAACTATTACAGAAGAATGTTGCCAGTAGTGTGTGGTGCAGTCTATAGTGTAGATGCAGTAATGAAAAGAAAGGGTTTTTATAGAGGCATGCCTATTATTTGTAGCTCAGAGGGATTCCTCTTTCCTTCTTTGCAAAATAGCAATGATAGTGTTATAACTAGGGGGTGGATTTTGCCCTATCTGCCTATTTGATTCCTCTGTTCAGAAACGTAGGCTTTTGAGTTATAAGCACGTTTCCTACAATTATTAGCTTAATTTCTTAGCTTTATAGTGCCTATAAATGCCTATTCCATACGTTTGTGCCTATTCTGCTTATTAGTGCCTAAAACTGCCTTTTTAGTCAAGTTCTTTTGCTTGTAATTTGTGACAACAGCTTTTGCATTTGTTGGTTTCAACGTGAAGTTTTCGGGAAAGAGAAATTTCTTACTGCTGCACATTGGATATACAAAAAGGGGTTTATTAAGAAGACACATTTGTGCAAATCGGCCCAGAACTTACAACAATACCAAATTTAGATTTTTTTCCTTAAAATTAATATAGACATACTTAAATAATATAAAGTTTCTTGTTTCTAGTGGCACTACTGAAAACGTCACATGACTATTTAAGTAACCCTACACCTGTATCGTAGCTGCTATTACGTAATTTTAACCTCAGATTTCCCAGATACCATAGGATGTAGTTTTCTATTAATTGTATGAAATTCTAAACATGCCTCTAAGGGCAACTGTATAGTAAGTGTACCCATTTACACTTGTGTTTTTGTTATTTGTATTGAAAAGGATTATAATGCTTACTTCTCACTGAAAACGCTTAGGAAAAAAAGTAATAAATAAAAGCCCGGACCTTAAAGTACTTACAGTATAGTAAGGTCGTCATTAAGGTAGTTGTCTCATGTTTTTATGAGAACTCCTTGTGGTTTACCGGGAAAAACGCGAGTTAGTTGGAGAATTTAATGTCATGTTGGCACGTTGGCCATAGTGGCTCAGTGGTTTAGAATGGCTGGACGGAGACCAGAAGATCCGTTGTTCAAATCCCGGCTATGGCATTGAATTTTTCAGTCTGACTCTATGCTTTCACAGTGCGTACTACACACGGCTAGTGTGAAAGAACAATTAATTTCCATGAATTGTACCTAATAGTGGTCCGAACTGTAAAGCCCGGACCTTAAAGTACTTACAGCATAGTAAGTCGCCATTAAGGTAGATGTCTCATGTGTTTATGAGAACTCCTAGTGGTTTATCGGGGAAAACACGAGTCAGTTGGAGAATTTAATGTCATGTTGGCACGTTGGCCATAGTAGCTCAATGGTTAGAGCGGCTAGACGGAGACCAGAAGATCCGTGGTTCACATCCCCACTATGGCACTGAACTTTTCAGTCTGGCTCTACTCCATAGTGCGTCCTACAACCGACTAGTGTGAAAGAACAATTAATTTCCATTATTTGTGTGTATCTGAATGTAGTAAATGAAAAGGTTAAAATCGGTTAAAAATGAAAATTGGTATTTTCAGCCTCTTGCAAGTATAGCACACCAAGATTTTCAAGAAAATCTACATCTTGCACCTCCCAATAGGGGGAAAATTTCGAGTCGTTTAAATTTCGCAAAATAGCTTCTTAGATTTTCCTTAAAATGCTTATTTAAAATATTTTCGTGGCAAATATAACGTAGATCTTGGTAGGCCCATAAGGTCCTCTTCATTCTCAATGCTTTTTATACATTGTGGAGAGATAAAATTGTTTTAGACTTCAACCAAACTCTCAGTTAATATTAGAATAAAAGTTTTCGGGGTTAATTTTATCCGAGATAATCCGTTTCAAATCGACTGTATTCTGCTAGTCTTGTTGTAAACTCCTTGGCGTGCCTTCCTTTGCATAGGCTTCCGGTACTTTCTTGTAGATTTACGGCACATAAAAGAACCTCAAACCTGATAAAAAGGACTGCGAGGAAGATTAAGCGGTCTTTCATGCACAATATAAAATAGAACATTGAGAATCGTAGCAGTTAAGAAGGGCCCATAAATAAAAGCTCCAAACAAACACACTGTAGGTACAAGGAAACAAAAATAAAACTGTAAATGATTACGCAGATTAACATGAAGTAAATATAAAAATAAGAACTTACCCAGAGAAACACAAATCGAGAGATATGCGTCCAGAAAATACATCCGCTTTCACTGATGAGGTCTGAAAAGATACACATGTCATTACCAATCTCTCTCGACAATCCTTATAAGTTTGTCAGTATGAAATGAGTATCCCTCTGTAAAAATATCTAAGCTACCAGTAAGGTAACCTACTATCTTAGTCTACAATATAATTTTGTTATAGAGCTCTTTATAATCACATGTCTTGATGCCAATTATCTCTCAAATATAAGATTGGATAGCCTGATTTTAGTATTCAATTGATATGCAGTGATTCTGGGAAACACAAAGCATTTCAAGAACCACGTCTTTTATCATCTACAGATAACTACAAAGAAAATCAGAAAGAAAACAATCCTATGGGTCACAGTCATATGACTTTCTCTGATGACGGCCTGCATACATAAGTGATCCGGAACGTTTCCGACCTGATAAACATACAAGACATTTTATGGGATTTTTTAATTTTTTTAGTTTTCAACCTAGTCTCCTTGTAACTCTACATACTTCTTACAGCGATGCTCCCATCTCTGTAACATGTCCAAATAGTACTCGGGGTTTTTCAACATAGTCTCCTTGTAACTCTACACACTTCTCCCAGCGATGCTTCCATCTCTGTAACCCGTCCAAATAGAACTCGGCGTTTTTCAACATAGTCTCCTTGTAACTCTACACACTTCTCCCAACGATGCTCCAATCTCTGTAACCCGTCCAAATGGTACTCGGCGTTTTACAACATAGTCTCCTTGTAACTCTATACACTTATCCCAGCGATGCTCCTTTCTCTATAACCCGTCCAAATAGTACTTGGCGTTTCTCAACATAGTCTCCTTGTAACTCTATACACTTCCCCCAGCGATGCTCCCATCTCTGTAAGCTGTCCAAACAGTCCTCGGCGTTTTTCAATACAAAAATAGTACTCGGCATTTTTCTCTACAAAACAATTGTTCACTAATGTGATTACCTATTCATTTGACGAAAATCTCTGTCCTCCGAGCACAATTTTCAGATGAGCGGACATAAAGAAGTCGCTTGCGGCTAGATTTGTTGAGTAAGGTGGATGGTCAAGCAGTTCAAACCGTAATTCGTATATTTTCGCCATTGCAATGGCTGAGGTGTGGGACGGTGCTTTGTCTTGGTGAAACAGGATTTTCTTTTTTTGCAAATGTGGCCGTTTTTCCGCTAGTGCTGCCTTCAGCTTGTCAAGTAATGATGCGTAGTATGCTCCTGTAATCGTCTTTCATTTTTGAAGATGATCGATTAATATAACTCCATGACTATCCCAAAAAGCAGTCGCCATCACTTTCCCAGCCGAAAAAAGTGTTTATTTTTTTTTTTTCTTTTGAGCCGGCTTTACCTTTGCAGTCCACTGTTTGTACTGTATTTTTGTTTCGGGCGTATAATTTGTATCCAAGTTTCATCTACAGTAATTAATCGGCGCCTATACTCGGATTTAAGCGCCTAAGCTGCGCCTACACAGAGTGTAGGAAATGTTCATTCGAATACGTTTATGGTCTAACGTGAGCAAACGCGGCGCACAACGTGCGGACAGTGTGATTTAATATGTGACAAAAACGTTCTTTTGACATGTTCATAGTCTCTGCTATCTCACTCATTTTAATTCGGTGGTCATCTAGCACCATTTGGTGAACTTTGGCGATGTTTTCGTCGGTGGTTGCAGTTGTTGGATGTCCCAAACGTTCATTCTCTCCCAAGCTCTTACGAGCACGTTTAAATTCAGCTGCTCAAAATTTCACTGTGGTAAATGATGTTGCAGAGTTCCCATACACAGAATCCAACTTTTATTTGATTTGCGTAGGTGTATTGTTTTTCATCATCATCATCATCATCGTCGTCGTCGTCGTCGTCGTCGTCATCATCATCTTCAAGGATTGGACCGTGTGACCCGTTCCGTTCTCTTCAAGAGCTTACTGATCCTTCCTGCGTAGATCTGGGCGTCCCACATCTGTCTTTCCTTTCGGCATATAATGTAAAACTCTTCTTGGAAGTCGTTCCGCATCCATTCTTAAAATATGATTTTTCCATTCCATTTTGTTCTTCATTATTTTACTGTTTAAATTAGAAATCCCAAGCTCTTCCCTTATTTTTTCGTTTCTTACGTGTTCTATTCTTTTATAACCTCAAAAATGTCATCTCTGCCGATTCTAGCTGTTTGCGTTGGTTCTTAGCCAGTGTCCATAATATTCAGTCCGGCTCTTTTTATGAGAATTGTAAGTTCCTTTTTTATTAGATTGGGTTACCAGCCCAATGCTAAATCCCCATCCTTGAGGGCCCGGTTTTATATCGGAGTTGTCCTCTCCTAGATGAGCTGTCTTACTGGACTTCGAACCTCATCTGTCCGTTCATAATGTATTATCCCCATTAGGAGCGATGCCTCTTCCGTGACTTCGCCGTAGTGAAGAACTTCTCCGCCGAAAATCCCATATTATATTTCAAAAACAAATATTTAATGACAGCTTGATACTCGATTTTATCCATTTTAATAAAACACTCACATCAACTTACTCAAACTACTGTTACACAACAACTGAGCGTCCAAAATGTTTTAAACTTTGGTGAGCAACTGTCTATCAACAGATGAACAACTAAGTACACTAGCTTTTATTTTCGAATGCCGCCATCTTCATGTTGAGGTCGGAAACTATTATATATAACCACATGAATTGATGTCAGTTATCTCTCAAACATAGGATTGAATATCCTGATGGTTAGCATTCAATTGATATGCAGTAATTCTGGGAAACACAAAGCATTTCAAGAATCGCGTCTATTATCATCTAGAGATAATTCCAAAGAGAAACAGAAAGAAAACAATTCTATCGATCACAATCATATGACTTTCTCTGCTGGTTGCCTGTATATCTAATCCACAAATTAGTGAAACTAAAATGTTATTTTTATCAGCTTTCTACAAATCACAATACATATTCAAAATCTTGAGTTTATAAAATCTTTGAATAAAGTAATTATACAAAAGATAACCTTTCACACCGTAGTCTTAAGCTCAAACGGGGAGCAGCAAAACAATATTGACGTAAAGTACAACTTTTAAAACATTTTTGAGGTTATGTATGTTTTAATGATATATATTTTAGCATTGTATCTTAAGTCAATGTACCTGTGGAAATAATTTTCACAAAATTGTAATCTGAGCTTATTATACAAATTAAATCATGCAGTAATTTCTTAATTTTAAATTCTTTAACAGGGAAATAAGTATTTTGTACACATATTATTGAATTGTTCCTTTTCAATGTCCATTTTGCAAAGTAAGTCATTTCAAGTGACAAGTTACTGAAACTGATTCCTAAAGGTCCCCTTAAAATTTCAAGCTAGTAAATTATAAACTGTGATTCAAGAAATATTGCTAATACAGAAAAAATGCTGATAAATATAAATATACAAAAATATAGTTTAAAATTCAACAGGGTGCCTTGTCTAAATGGTGTAGGATACATTGGATGGTCATTTGTAACCTGGAAATTGTGATATTATAACGCTAATTGTGTAACCTAAAAGAACAAGTTCTAAATACAGTAAAATGCACAATACAAAAGATCAGAAATGTCATATTTCTGCGTATTTCAAAGGTAATTGCCTCAAACCAAGTGAACTTTCATAAAAAACAGCAGAAATGAAAACAATTTAAATTCTTTCATCATAAAATAGTATTGTGAGTGTGTGGGTTCGTAGAATTAAAAGTCCAGTTTCCGGAAACTCAAACTGCTCTTTATTTCCATATAAACACACTTTGGTCAACCCTTGCAGTAGTAGAATTACGTAAAATACACAAATACAGCCTTCTAGGTCACAAATAAGGAGTTCACTTTCAAGTCACAGCTGCACGCACACGCAGTTCCGGTTACGTCTCTCTCCTGGCGAATCGCGGCTACCTTATATACCTCTACTCATATTTCTAGACGTTTGTGGAATGTTCTATAACAATCAAGATGGCACTAGATGAAACACGAAGCTTCTAGTCATCTAACTTTATCTGTTTCGGCAAGCCTTTTATCTCCACGCTGCTCTATCTCTGCTCTTTATTTCAGTAAGAAGACGCTTTGTACACCCCTGCAGCCACTAAAAATGACGTAGCATACATAACAACAGCCTTCATCTCAGCTCCAACTCAATTAACAACTCACTAGCAACTGACTGCACTGAGCCAAGAGCCAAGAGCGAGAACAAGTCGTCAGGGTGCTCCCGGACGTTCGGTAGAGCGCCACGGTACCTATCCGCTGTGCGGATTTACCCATGCGGTCTTAAAGAGTTTGTCATCTCTCCAAAGCTTGGATGTCGTTGTTGACTGAAGGACCTGATTCGACCTCTGCTAGTGCTCCTGGTGGCGGGGTTAGCTTCCAAGGAGGCCAGTGCCCTGAACCGCCACGCTATTGGCGGCCTGCGTTGCAGTGTCCGTCCAGCGTGACGGGGCCAGGAGCGAGAGGTCAGGTTGTTGGGGACCGTTTAGGTTATGGTTCCCCTCGGGGTCACACCGGGGGACCCGGCTGCCGGGGGTCAGCCAGCGGGCCAGGTCCAGCCCCAGTGTGGCCGGGACAGAGTGTAGAATTGAGGGGATGAGAGGCTGGTCTCACCACCCAAGGGCGTCCTTGGGAAGGCGGTAGCTCTTTCTCCTCCTGGGTACACGGTGGTCATACTGCCCTAGTGTGTTCATTAGGTGGTTGGGATGGGATGTAATCCTGGCATATAATGTGCGCGAGCGTTCACGCACAACGTCCTCAACGTAAGGTATGTCAGAATGGGTGTGCAGAATGTATAAAGGAAACATACGTTCGGTACCATAGATCATCCTAAGCGCCCTGTTCTGCACGGCTTGCAGTCTGCGGATGGTGGTACGAGCTACCGATCCCCAGACCTCGCATCCATACAGGATCAGGGGCGGGATGATCGCAAGATACACCCGTAGTTTCAGGTGGGTGGGCATGGTCGAACGGAATATAGGGTACAACTGCCTAAGCGCTGCATGGCCGAGGCTGATCTTTTCACGGGCATGTAGGGTGAAGGTGAGGCCGCGGTCCAGTCGGACACCCAGGTATTTGGCAGTCCGGACCCAAGGGATCCTTCTCTGCCTGAACCGCAGGTCTCCTTCCAGGCGCCAGCGGAGGACCTTCCCCAGCAGAAAGGCGGGCTGATGGCCTCCTCCACCTTTCACTCCACGTGCTCGGAGTGATCGTTGTAGCGGAGGGAGGCAGTAGCGGGTGTTTTTGTTCAGGGCCAAGATGAGGACGTCGTCAGCATATTGGCACAGGACAGTGCGAGGCTCTGTGGGGAAGTCAGGCATGTAGGCAGCAAAGAGTAACGGCGACAGTACACTGCCTTCCGGGACTCCCGCCGCTAAGGGTCTGACGGAGGAGAGTTTGCCTTCGACCCGCACCCTGAAGGTTCGATCCCGGAGGAAACTACTGATGAGGGTGAGGTATGGGGAGGGGAGTTGTGCTTCCTTGAGCTTGTATAACAGTCCCTGGTGCCACGTTGTGGCGAAAGCCTTGTCCACGTCCAGTAGCACCGCGACGGTTTTGAGGTTTTCCTGGAAGCCCAGGACAGCCTTTTCTACCAATCGCAGTAGCTGCAGAGTCGTGGAGTGGCCCCGACGGAAACCGAACTGGTGATCCGGTAGGAGGTGCCTTTCCTCGAAGAGAGGAGTCATTTGCCGGTTTCATACCTCCAACGTTTCAAAGCGGCAAGAGAAAGACAGAACTATCCAGACATCACTGTCTCTTTCTCGGTAAGCTTTCAGCGCTCATAGCACTGTCTCTTTCTTTTCTGCCGACGCGCCGGTACTTGATCAACGCGACTCCAACACAAAAAAATGCAATCCGTGACAATATGAATAGAGCTTCCAAAAACCCGTTTTACCCACTCTACGTGTTTCAAGTACCAGTTAATTGAAGTTATAAATGGACATGTGAACGTTTATTATGTTAGAAAACGCCTAAATTAAACGGCTTTTGCGCTTTTTAAACACTTTTTCACATAAACTCGCAATTTATTACTAATTTATCGCAAAACTTTGTGCTTCCTTTCAAAAATATGTAAAAGATAAGGAATATATACTTTTCTAAAGCTCCAGATTTGAGAAATAAATTGTTAACTTTTGAAAAATGAAGAATTTAGAGAAGTACAACTTAATAATTATCTACAGCAGTTAGGTGCTAATATGGTAACTCTTATATGGTATATCTTTTTTATTTGTTCCCCGCCTTTAACTGCAATGGTCATATCGGCGGACGTTCTCCTTTGGAACGTCTCGAAGACGTACATAACAAATGAAAATCTACATGTCAGTGTATATACACGAGGGCTCTGCAATAAAATATGATCATAATTTTTAGCACTAAAATTCAATCTTATTATATTCTGTTAGCTTAAAGTGAAACAAACTCGCCGTAGTTTTTTCATTGTTGGTATTCCTATTTCCCGCCTGTGAGAACAGGCAAGTTCAGACATGTTCAGTATCGCCTACCGCTGCAATGGAGGAACAATATACGGCTTTGAAATTCTGCTTTCGTCCCAATAAATCTTCAGTCGAGGCCTATACAATGTTAGAGGAAGTCTATGGAGAGACTGTTCTTCCCTACAGCACAGCTCGAAGGTGGTTTAAAATGTTAAAAGAAGGGAGACAATAAATTTCAAAGTAAGGTGGACCCGGTGCTCCAGTTACTGCTCTTACGGAAGAAAACATCAACACTGCTGCTGCCATTGTGAGAGAGGATTGACGAATTACCTTAAAATCACTTTCTGAAGTACTGAACATTTCATTGCATGCCACCCACACGTTGGTGGCAGAAACATTACACATGAGACGTGTTTGTGCGCGATGGATTCCAAGACCGTTGATTCCCTAACAAAAGGACATTCGCATGCAGGTCTGCATGCAGTTAAAGTTGATGTTAGAGGAAGATCTGGAGTTTCTTTCAAACGTAATCACTGCTGATGAAACTTGGCTACATCATTTTGATCCTGAGAGCAAACAGCAAAGCTTAGTGTGGAAATCTCCTTCATCACCAACCCCCCAAAATAGCAAAAGTGGTTGCTTCTGCTGGGAAAGTCATGGTCATCTCATTCTTTGATATTCATGGAATGGTTTATCAGCATGTTGTACCTGCACACACATCAGTAATTGGACAATACCTTAGGGATGTCCTGAAAACAATGCAAGTCCATATCAGGCGTAAAAGACCACATTTCCGTGAAGCACGCATGGCCGCATATTGCCAATTTTGTTGCTGAATATCTTGCAAAAATTCAACGTGAAGTACATCCCTCAGCCTCCCTATAGTCTGGATTTAGCCCCATGTGACTTTTTTCTATTCCTTAACTTGAAGAAACGCCTTCGTGGGAGACATTATTCATCATCAGAAGCAATGGTGAAGGCTGCGGAGGCGATTTTGAAGGATCTCTCAAAAATGGTTACCAGCATGTCTTTGAAGACTGGCAGAAACATTTGGACAAGTACATCTCGAAGGTGTTAACTCGTATTCGTTGGGTTTTAATAATTAGATCACGCACACATTCGCACTCTCATTCTTACTTCCAGACTCTGGGGAAGATGAGGAATTATCTTAGTCGGAGAAAAACCCACCCTCACTGCCGGCAATCGAACCCGGGACCCCTATCACGGCAGACAGGTGCTCTACCGACTGAGCTACGGGACCAGCCATGGTAGACCTTCTCAAACTTTTTGTGGATCTTATAAAGGATCCGTAATGTGAAGTATTTTTATTAGAAGAAAGAATGCACACAATAAAAGTTTAATAGTGTCATCCGAACGTCGGAACTCCCTATAGAACCGGCCGGTAGCAGCAGCAGCAGGAGACGGTAGGCGTTCGGCTACGCCTACTCATTTGTCTTACAGCGGTAACGAGAGGTGGCTGGAAAAACACCACTGTACCGTCTCTTTCCGCTCCCCTTGAGTTCTCGAACTTACAGGATATTTCATCTAATCTGGAACCTTCTAGATTGGCCAGTTGGTCCTATATAAGCAACGCGTCGGGCTGGAGGTCAGTCAGTGCTTGACGAGCATCGTAGGAGCGCCGTGCTAGTGAATGGACGAGAAGACTGTGTACGTGCATCGGAAGAGGGTACGTAACTGTGAGCGTGCAGTGGAACTCTAACGGACGAACTGGTGAATCGTAATTGTGTGCATTACGTAATTCTGTGTAATTGGCAAGTGTTCAACTGTAAGTCAGTGGAAATTAAGAACATTTTGAGTTTGTACAATTGGACTTTTAATTTCGCGAGCCCACAAAGTCACAATATTTAAATAACCATACAAGCTAGAAGATCTTTACATAGCAAAGATCTCCTCTTGTAGTGCGTAGTAACTGTCATAAATTTAAATACGATATCTTAAATTCTGTAAGTTTTCGAAATTTAACAGTTACATTACCTTAACTTGCATAAGGGTTATTTTAATGGGAGCTTCAGGGCATGTTTTGAGAAAATAAAAAATATAAAGCTGGAAGGTTTTTCTGAAGGTCCTTGATTTGCATGCATACTTAAAAGATATTGTCTGTAATGAATGAAATTTGGTATTTATTCACGTTCCTTTGAATTACTCCCTTCACAGCCTTCTTTAGGCATACATCGGCACTCTTTTGGGGGAGGGGTCATTTTCCTACTTAAAAGGAGCACCTGTGATAAAGTCGTTACACAGAATTTTTTTGTAAAAGGGAATAGTTCCTCTCTTTCAGATAAAAGACAGAGAAAGTAAAATTATGCAATCGTAAAACTAAATTAAATGTTTCTAAAATATTCGAGGAAACAAATGACTAAAAATTGCAAGGATCTGATTACCTTGATATTGTATATTAACCGTCTAGAGATAAGTAAATTATCTCTCAATATCATAAGATCGCGAAGGTCATCCAATATGCAAAGATAAGCCACATGGGTCCAGTGAGACATTTCGAATCTCGTACGTAAGCTGTCTAAATAGGTCAGTAGGACACTGCTGTAATACACTGCGAATTTTTGCTTTTATTAGGAAATCGCCAGTGCATTAGATAAGACACTTGTTAGAGTCCTACACGAGTACAAAGTATTTGTTCGAAGAGGTTCTGTGTGGGAGTATCAAGCTTAATTATTCTGTGATCTAAATGTCCGCATCAGCTTCTGCCGGTAAGTAAAGTAAATAGTGCTCATAAATGGAAATTAATTGTTCGTTCACACTGGCCGTGTGTAGGCTAAATTGTAGAAACGTAGAGTCAGACTGAAAAATTCAATGTCATAGCCGGGATTTGAAACACCGATCTTCTGGTCTCCGTCCAGCCGCTCTAACCATTGAGCAACTATGGTCAACGTGCCAATGTGACATTAAATTCTCCTACTGATTCCTATTTTTTCCGGTAAACCACTTAGGAGTTCTCATAAACACATGAGACAACTACCTTAATGGCGACTTACAACATGTCAGTACTTTAGCCTACACCTGGCCAGTGTGAAAGAACAATTAATTTCCATTAATTCACCTAATAGTGGTTAACTATAAAGCCCGGGCCTTAAGGGGGTACGTATGCAAATATTCAGGGTCTTACATAAATAGCCATAACATCAAAAGTTTTCAAGTTAGAGAAGTGAAACTTAGTACACTCATTTAAGATAATACAGTTAATATGCACCATTTTTTTCATAATTTTCCATTGTTTATAACTAATGCTACATATTTTTTCTATATGCAGAGATATTTACAAACTTATGCCCATTTTTTTCAAAATTCACATATGTTATCTTTCTGAAATTTGGTATGTTATTTTAAAATACACCAAAAATTAATTTTCTGGATTTAGATTTCTTATTGAAGCTGTACAGAATGAAAATAAATGTTAATCATATGCATCCTTTAAAAATTAAAATAATTTCATATATTTTGTATCATCACATTCCATCTGGAGCTTAATCTTAAATTCTGGAACAAACAAAATATTCATTGTGGCATAAGAAAGCTGTGTGCTAAATTGCATTACTGTAGATGAAGCAGTTTGAGAGAAAAATGGATTGAAGTTGTAGAAAATGCGAGTTACGGGGAAAGGCAATTAAAGATACAATAAGTATTATTCAGTTTGCCTTTCACCACTATGGAAGACACAAATAATGTTTTGGAACACCTTTTCCATATCAAACTGTTGAGGCTTTCATTTGGGTTTTGTGTCTCTCCATAGAGACTACTTTTAGCAAGTCTGGGTGTGCTAAGAATTGGTAGGTGGGCTTTATAGATTCCAAGACAGCTGATGGAAGACTATGTGTTGCTACTATATTACTGTGCAACACTAGGGCATTTAATTTTTTAAAAGTACACACAGACTACGTACGGTCATGATCTTTTGGTGCTTGATAGCTAACACTATATACTATTTTACAAAACAATAAAAAAATTAGATTTTTTTAACATTTTCTCGTACGTCCCCCTTAATATACTTACACGTTGTAATTCGCCATTGAGGTAGTTGTGTGTTTATGAGAACTCCTAAGTGGTTTACCGGGAAAAACACGAGACAGTTGGAGAATTTAATGTCATCGGCACGTTGGCCATAGTAGCTCCATGGTTAGAGCGGTTAGACGGAGACCAGAAGATCTCTGGTTCAAATTCCGGCTAAGGCATTGAATTTTTCAGTCTGACGCTACGTTTCCACAATTCTCATAACATTAAGAAAGCAATAAAATTTAAAGTATTAAGATTTTCTCTGTGTTCAGCAACAAGAAAAATAAGTATGTTCTTAATTCTAGTGGAAATCTACACTAATATTATAGACAGGACATGCATGTGTACGTGTACATGGGGGTAATCTAAATAAGCCACTCATCCAATTTTCCTTCACCAATGAAAATCAGTATACCTCCTGAATTTCAAGGCTATATAATGTCTATAATTTTTTTTAAACTGGGAAGCAGGGTATTCTTTTATATATTCATATCAACAAATTTCAACACCGTTTCGTTGAACGTGCATGTCTGAAACTACTTTTGACAGTTTACTCCGAATATGACAGATTTTAATTACTTCGAGCCCAAAGAGGTAATTAGGAAGGCTTAAAATAATTTTAAATTAGATCATTTTAGAGGGAACTGTATATAATTTATATCAGCACATTTCCCTCAAATTTCATAAAGGCTTTGTCAAGTAATTTGATATAGCTTTTTTACTTATTTTATATATTTGGATTATTCTATAAATTAGGTAACTAAACTAAGCCGTCTGAATGAATTAAAACAAAAACTACTAGAAAATGTCCATATATCAGTTTGCATAAAAATGGTTTACATACCCTCTAGTAAATTATGGAAAATATGAATGAAGTACACCACTTTTATTGCTATCTACAATATTTTAATCGAGGTAAACCTCTGCAGAAATAGATGCACTACATGTTTCATTATAGATATAAAGGAAACAGCGACAATGAAATTTTAAGCATTGGACGCTATGAGCTGACGCTAAAATTCCGTACTGTTTCCATGGAATTACTAGAAACAACTGAATATCGATATGTCTTTAGAAGGATGACAAAAGTATTGAACAATTGAAGCTACTAATAGATATCTGGAAAATCGTTTAAGCCACAGAAACGTTAAACATATCTATAATGTCGTCTATCGCGTAACATTATGCAAATGTTCCCTAAAACAAAGCATATGCATAGGTTATCCCAGAATATTTTCGTGGCATATATTTGGAAGAAGGTGAACATAAATAATTATCAGTATTTTCGTTTTACAGTTATGCCGTTCACCGATTCCCACGTTCATTCACTCACACGGAAAGCTTTCTTAAAATATTTGTTTATTTAAGAGGGTTCCAAAACGTGCATTTCCTGAAAATCTCAGTAACGACTGGGAGTTCACAATACACTGGTCCACAGAGCTTTGTCTATCTCTGATCCCAGCCACTTAAAACAAGAATTACAGCACCTGAGATTCACTTTCCGTCAAAACGGCTACTCCGAATATGACGTTGAAGCCTCGATCACCAGAGCTAGGAAAGGGAAAACTGTAGTACAGCAAGCGTCAGATAAGCCTATTGCTACAGCCTGCATCCCGTTTACCGGCAATCTATCCGGCAGAATTAGCAGAATTCTCGTCAAATACATCAGGACGATCCACAAGCCACCAGATTAAACATCTGTTGAGACCAGTGAAAGACAAACTAGACTTCCAAGTTCCGGGAGTGTACCGCATTCCCTGTGAGCGTGGGACACCGTATATAGGACAAACCAAAAGGACCATCGCTACCAGAATAAACGAACATGAACGGAGCTTTCGTTTAATGCAAATTGAGAAGTTTGGGCTGGCGGAGCATTGTTTTGATAACGACCATAAAGCCAATTTTCGGGAGACGACCATCTTGGCAAAATGAAACAGTTACTGGGAGCGGAGACTTAAGGAGGCTTTGGTCTTTTCCTCCGAGAGAATCACGCTTAATCGTGATGCTGGATTTCAGTTCAGCTCCTCTTGAAAATTGGCCTTAAAAATGGAAATCCATCGACTTAAGAAGCACAGATCAATATAACTTGATAAACAAGTTAAGTAGTTACGTTTCTTTGACCAAATTTTCTATACTCACGCCATCTCCTGACCTGCCATTTAATTTACTGAAAACCGTCTTTTGTTTAGTAATGCGAATTTTGATAGTGTTTTTTCTTTGTTTATAGTTGTGTTATATCCAGTGATTCATTTGTGGTTATAACATTTAATAAATATCCTAATGATGGGAGAGATGCACATTCCGAAACGTCGATTTCTAATCTTCTTTTCACCTAGCTTGCTTCCAACTTGAGCATATTCGTCGCCAGGAAAGCTTCAGGTCTTATATACCTACCTATCTGCCTGCCTGCCTACCTACCTGCCTGCCTCCCTGCCTACCTACCTGCCTACCTGCCTGCCTGATTGCCTACCTACCTACCTGCCTGCCTACCTACCTACCTGCCTACCTGCCTGCCTACCTACCTAACTGCCTGCGTAACTACCTACCTGCCTGCCTACCTACCTACCTGCCTACCTACCCACCTACCTACCTGCCTGAATGCCTACCTATCTACCTACCTGCCTGCCTACCTGCCTGCCTACCTACCTACCTGCCTACCTACCTGCCTACCTACCTACCTGCCTGCCTACCTACCTACCTGCCTGCCTACCTGCCTGCCTGCCTACCTACCTACCTGCCTGCCTACCTACCTGCCTGCCTACCTACCTGCCTGCCTGCCTACCTACCTACCTGCCGACCTACCTGCCTACCTACCTACCTACATACATACCTACCTAACTGCCTGCCTGCCTACCTGCCTGCCTGCCTGCCTGCCTATCTACCTACCTACCTGCCTACCTGCCTGCCTACCTACCTACCTAACTGCCTGCCTGCCTGTCTGCCTGCCTGTCTGCCTACCTACCTACCTGCCTACCTGCCTGCCTGCCTACCTACCTACCTATCTGCCTGCCTGCCTGCCTACCTACCTACCTGCCTGCCTACCTACCTACCTACCTGCCTGCCTACCTACCTACCTAACTACGTTTATTTTTTCTTGCAATTTTTCATCTTATTATTACAATCTCATTATCCAGACCTAGCCTAGCTAAGTCACATTTTGACCAAGATAAGACAGCGAATGAACATGAAAACTTCGTCAGAACCTGGGCTCTTCTGCTAGACATAGTTTACATTTCATGGCCAGTTTCTAGTTCCTCTAGTTTCTATGCTAGTCGCGGTTTTTTTAATTTATGTGACTGATTCCAAGTCCCTTTTTTGGGTATATGTGTTCCTAGATATCAGAACGCTATCAGTATATAGTATCTATAGTTATCACACTTGCACTTGATTTTGTTTTTGATCCGCTTAACTGATTTTGGGTGATACCACTTACAATCTCCCTGTTCTACGGTACCTAACAGCTGCTTTCCATTCTTGGCTCCAAATTCTGCTTCTAGCAGAATATATTTGCTTTACGAAATTTAATATTTCTTCTCTTTTAAAAAAATTCCGCGCTGTTATTGGCTTTATCGCGTCGTTTTATTTCTTATGCTTTTCGTTCTTTACTTCAAATTGCATTTTCTTTTATACAGTTCCATTGCTTTCTAGGTTAAATACCTTCCAGTTGGGTCCCCAAAGGGGGGGGGGCATCCGTCCCCTTCAGCTGCTGTGGTGCTAGCACTGCGGACCTTTAGCACTCGTGGTACCTCTGACGTTACTAGAGGAACTTCGGGCCGAACATTCGAGCCCCTCCCTGAATGGGAGTCGTTCGGATTGGGTTGGACTCGAGGGGGCAGTGTTTCCTGATGCCCGTGGGTGATCGGGTACGTCTCCGGACGGGGTTGAGGGAAGCCATTAATACTCCCGCGTACTAGCCAGCATAGCTAGTGGAGTTAGATTACTTCCATAAAAACCCTGGTATAATGCATTGCTTACCTTAGGAGCGACTCTCACCACCGATGGGCGTGGTTTAGGCGTGAGGTGATTGGGGAAGTTCCTCGATGCCGTCCAGCATGTCGTCTGCACATCCCTCGACAACGTACCTCTCGGCTCTGCTGCTGCACTCATATTTGGACGTTGCTGAGCAATCACTTTCCGAATCACTGCTGCTACTGTCGTCATTAACAGTGATCGTTAGCTTTTCCACCTCTGTTTCTAGGAGACCCTCAGTTTTTATATATTTCTCTTCCACTTGGTGAACATGCCGGCAAACTGGACCCCATTCTGCTTCTCCTATTTCACCAAATCGCTGTTCGCACAAACGCCACACGTCTCCCATGTTGAAGCTCACATTCCAAAGCGCAACCCATTCTTTTACATTTGACTAAATTTTTTCTATGGCGTTCAGGTCGGGATGGTACGGTGGTAAGCGGAGAACTACGTGCCCATCTTCTTCTAAAATTGCATCCACAATATATTTCTTATGTTTTGGCTTATGCAACTTTATAAGATCATATAGTTTCGCTTTCAGCATATGACTTCTGAACGGAATCCCATGCTTAACCAACCAGTCTTGCATATCCTGCTTTTTTGTGTTCGCTGTGGGGCATTTTTCTCTGGTCACATTGTGATATGAAGCGTTGTCTATCACAAGAACAGACTTTTCTGGAAGATTGGGCTTTAGTTTTTCTTTAACTGCATTCTAACTGATAAGTTTCACTGATTTAGTGTTCCCAACAAAGCACGTGATAACCATGTTCACTCGTCTAGATGAGGATACACACTGAACTTTGCACATACAGGTTGACGCATACGGCTGGGTGGGAGGGAGAGAGGGAGGAACTGGCATACATGAGGCGCCAAGCGGATTTTGAAAACAGGCTCGCCCGCTGAATACCCACGGCTTTTATGGGAATACGGCTACTCTAGAAGGTGTGTTAGATCACCAGGCGGCCCCACCGAGGCCATATCGGTAGCCTTCCCCTTTGGGGTTAGCGCGCGTAAGTGGCGTATTCATTTCCATCCCGTCTTGAGTCCACGGCACCAGATGGGGGAGCTTGTTAGTCTCTAGGTCTTGCCCTATGGAAAGGGTCTCGGAAGTGCCGGGCGCCCTTTCGGGATAGCTCGGTAGCTCCCTGGTAGAAGGAGGCCCGGGTCCTTGGTCCTACGGGTCTAGGACTAAGGGAAGTAGATCCTCTGGCATGAACTGAATTATCCAGTTGGGCCTCCTTAGGGGGGATCCGTCCCCTTCAGCTACTAGTGGTGCTAGCGCTGCGGACCCTTAGCACTCGTGGTGCCTCTGACATTACAAGAGGGACCTTGGGCTAAACTGCCGTACCCCTCCCTTAGGAGAGTTGTTCGGATTGGGTTGGACTCGACGGGGCAGTGGTTCCCGATACCCGTGGGAGATCGGGTACGTCTTCGGACGGAGTTGAGGTAAGCCATATATCCCAGCGTACTAGCCTGCATAGCTAGTAGAAGAGCGCTAGATCACCAAGTGCTCCCACCGAGGTTGTTCGGTAGCCTTCCCCCTTTTGGGGTTGGCGCGCGTAGGTGGCGTCTCCACTTCCATCCATCTCGAGTTTTTGGACCAGATGGGGGAGTGTGCTTGTTGGTCTCTAGGTCTTGCCCTACGGAAAGCCCCACGGAGGTGCCGGGCGCCCTTCGGGGACTGCTCGGTAACTCCCTGCTCTTGAGAGGGGGGCAGTCTTCCCCTTGAAATGAAATGTGTAGTGTTTAACGCCCGCTTTTACTACATACGGCACCGCAGGCGGAGAATCTGATGATACATGAGATGAAGATGGAGCACCGGTGGAATGGTATGGCGGGGGAAACCGGAGGTTCCGCAGAAAACCCGCCCCAGCGCCATGTTGTCCACCATAAATCTCACTTTGCGGTCGCCTGGGATCGAATCCGGGCCGCCTTGGTGAGAGCCAAGCGGAGTCTTCCCCTTGTGAAGGCGGCCCACGTAGATACCCTTGCCCCCTATATATCCAGTTCGGCGGATATTAATATCACAATAATCACAAGAGAATCAAAACGCCAGCTGTAACAATATCATTACACCATAGCTCAATTCAACCATTTGTTTTCATATCGCACGTCATAGAGAAATCAGAACTTATTATTCCAATACCCAGCAGATAATCTGACATGGGACTATATCTACATTATCGATAGTCTTGAGAAACAAAGCTATGGAAAAATATTCATTTAGGATTTGTCAGGTAAAGAGATTAAATAGCTTGTCAGCAACCAATACTGATAATCCAGTGGACTTGCGCCGAAAGATAAGCACACAATGCATATAAGTAGTTCGTTATCTTTACAAACATTTTAAATTATTCTGATTTATATTGACTGCACGCTAAGGTCACAGTACTTCACTTCTGAAAGTTTTCTGAAAGGTTCTGCAGTACGCATGGCGTATTTCTTTCCTATTTACTTTATTTACATGCGCTTGTACCAAAGAAATACTTTACTACATTTAGATCTTCGATACTGAAATGTCACTAAAAACACACAAGCGGTGAGTTTCCAATAGCAATTTGTATGATAATTTTTCCGAAACATATTCCGCACAGAATGGACCATTTTAGTCTATCAAAATCAAACGATTCAAACTCATGCTTTATATAGGGAAAACTCATGTTTACAAGTTATAAAGTTAACTACTGGCGCGACAGTCCAAAGCCTACCAACCCGACTGCCGACCTCACGTCCACTTACGCACGGCAGAGGTGGGCAATCATCCAACCTATACGGGGAGGAGATGTGGTCAGCATCTCGGCATCCCCCAGCCGGAATGTTGGTGTTCGTACCCACGGCCGCTTAGCTAGCGCAAGCTTCTCACCTTCCTCACGATGCTGAATGGGCACTGGTCCTATACCCGGGACCTAAAATCCGCACCCCATGGGTGAGATCGAACCCGGGCCGCTTTCCGTGACTAGGGACCAAGCCATGCTGACTTAGCCAACCACGCCACGGCACAGGACCATGTTTACAAGTGCTGAACGTATATACCACGCACACAAGGTCCCGAGTTACCTAAATAAGGTTTTTCCGGGGTTTTTCCTTATCCTTCAAGACGAATGTCGGGTAAATCTAAGCTCCATGGACCCTGGAATCATCAGTTGAGCATCATTTCACCCAATTCATTCACCGTCCGATATAACTTAAGGTTGGGGCGGACGTAAATTAAAAATAATACCACACACACGTACACACACACGCGCGCGCGCGCACGCACCGAGAGAAAGACCTTATCTTAAAATTATTTAATTTTGGGCTTGGAAAGATAGAGACAGACTGAAAAATTCAATGCCATAGCAGGGATTTGAACCACGGATCTTCTGGTCTCCGTCCCGCCGCTCTAACCCTTGAGCTACTATAGCCAACGTGCCGACATGACATTAAATTCTCCAACTGACTCGTGTTTCTCCCGGTAAACCACTTAGGAGTTCTCATAAACACTTGAGACAACTACCTTAATGGAGACTTACTATGCTGTAAGTACTTTAAGGCCCGGGCTTTATAGTTAGCCTCTATTAGGTCAATTAATGGAAAATAATTGTTCTTTCACACTGGTAGTGTGTAGGCTTAAGTATGGAAAGATACAATCAGACTGAAAAATTCAATGCCATAGCCGGGATTTGAACCGCGGATCTTCTGGTTCCCGTCCAGCCGCTCTAAACCTTGAGCTACTAAGGCCAACGTGCCGACATGACATTAAATTCTCCAACTGACTCGTGTTTTTCCCGGTAAACTACTTAGGAGATTTCATAAACACATGTTAGAGTGGCTGGACGGCAACCAGAGGTTCCGTGGTTCACATCCCGGCTATGGCATTGAATATTTCACTCTGACTCTATCTTTCTATACTTAAGCCTACAGCCGGCCAGTGTGAAAGAACAATAAATTTCCATTAATTTTGGACTTATTACATCTTAAGAAATATATTTCCCGTTAAGTCTTAACAATGAATTTTTCACAGCAATGGAATGTCACTAAATATATGATACACAAAGCCAAAATGTAGTTTCGACAAAACAGATCTCTGAAAAGCCAGTAAGAGAACTGCGGTAACTTGGAATTAAGTTTTTAAAACGAAATGGCTTTAAAATGACTTTGACTGTATATGAGTAATTTGTTTTGTCATTACTAAAAATGTCATTAAAGTTAAATAAAAATACTTTTTTGTTGTACATGGCACTCTGTTACAATTTACTATTTCTGTTTAAGTTATACTGAATTGCTTCCACCGCATTGCCTTAAATCGATATCCAAATAACACTTCTGGCTTTGTACGCTTTAGAATATTATCCATATAATTTTAAGTTACAAATATAACTTTACAAATTCTAAAAAAGAATTGAATCTAGAACCTACATTAAAATAGTAAGTTTGAACAAATCAGAATGCGAGATGTTTGATGGAGTATGCTCCCATTTTACTTATCATATTTCATAACATTGCACTTCATACTTGTAACTATACAATTTATTTTTATATTCTAGTATTCACATTTTAATATTACATTAAACTTTCCTTCAGTAAGAAATTTAACTGAAAATTTAATGCAGAACTAAGTTTTCATTTCCGTGTAACGTAAACGGAATTTCCGATACACCAACTTCTAGCCAGCCCCTCGCTAACCTCCAAACCAAAAAAGGCAAACACACAAAAATTCACGAACAAAGGGGATACATACAGCAGAATGGCGCAGTGGGAGCCTGCTGGGCCCATAACCCAGGAATCACTGGATCGAAACCACGCTCTGCTATAGCTAGTTTTTACTCCATTCTATATCTGAACTAATCACCAAATATAACACTTGCCAACTCGAGCACAACTATAACAGCAGAGTGGCGCAGTGGAAGCGTGCTGGGCCCATAACCCAGAGGTCCGTGGATCGAAACCACGCTCTGCTATAGCTAGTGTTTACTCCATTCTATATCTGAACTAATCAGCAAATATAACACTTGCCAGCTGGAGTACAACTACAACAGCAGAGTGGCGTAGTGGAAGCGTGCTGGGCCCATAACCCAGAGGTCCGTGGATCGAAACCACGCTCTGCTATAACTAGTTTTTACTCCATTCTACATCTGAACTAATCAACAAGTATAACACTTGCCAACTGGAGCACAACTGCAATAGCAGAGTGGCGCAGTGGAAGCGTGCTGGGCCCATAACCCAGAGGTCCGTGGATCGAAACCACGCTCTGCTATAACTAGTTTTTACTCCATTCTACATCTGAACTAATCAACAAGTATAACACTTGCCAACTGGAGCACAACTGCAATAGCAGAGTGGCGCAGTGGAAGCGTGCTGGGCCCATAACCCAGAGGTCCGTGGATCGAAACCACGCTCTGCTATAACTAGTTTTTACTCCATTCTACATCTGAACTAATCAACAAGTATAACACTTGCCAACTGGAGCACAACTGCAACAGCAGAGTGGCGCAGTGGAAGCGTGCTGGGCCCATAACCCAGAGGTCCGTGGATCGAAACCACGCTCTGCTATAACTAGTTTTTACTCCATTCTACATCTGAACTAATCAACAAGTATAACACTTGCCAACTGGAGCACAACTGCAATAGCAGAGTGGCGCAGTGGAAGCGTGCTGGGCCCATAACCCCGAGGTCCGTGGATCGAAACCACGCTCTGCTATAACTAGTTTTTACTCCATTCTACATCTGAACTAATCAACAAGTATAACACTTGCCAACTGGAGCACAACTGCAACAGCAGAGTGGCGCAGTGGAAGCGTGCTGGGCCCATAACCCAGAGGTCCGTGGATCGAAACCACGCTCTGCTATAACTAGTTTTTACTCCATTCTACATCTGAACTAATCAACAAGTATAACACTTGCCAGCAGGAGCACCTCTGCAGCAGCAGAATGGCGCAGTGGAAGCGTGCTGGGCCCATAACCCAGAGGTCCGTGGATCGAAACCACGCTCTGCTACACTTTACTTTTTACTCCATTTTGTATCTGAACTAATCAACAAGTATAACACTTGCCAGCAGGAGCACATCTGCAGTAGCAGAGTGGCGCAGTGGATGCGTGCTGGACCCATAACCCAGAGGTCCGTGGATCGAAACCACGCTCTGCTACAACCAGTTTTTACTCCAATCTCTATCTGAACTAATCAGCAACTTAATCAGCTGCCAACTTAAGTATGATTTTTAGCAGCTGACTAAAGTTCTCAGTGAGAATTCTGTGGCATTGTATATTTTGCGATATTTAGGCTTCTTTATTAAATATTTCAATAAATGGTTAATTTTGATTTTATAGACACTTTAAAAGCCACATTATATAATTTTTATTTTAAGTGTAAATGCTAAGCCGAAACAATTACTTATATTCCCTTCTTCCTTCCTCCATTTATTTATTTATTTATTTATTTATTTATTTATTTATTTATTCATTCATTCATTCATTATTTCATTCATTATTTCTTTCTTTCCTTCCTTACTTGATTCAAAGCAAAGTCTTTTGGCTTTATTTGATTTTATTAACTTACTGAAAATATCTGAAATAAACTCTCTGTGTACTGAATCTGTCCCAAACATAAGTTGCCACTTCAAAGCGAAATCGCTCCTCTGCAAGATCAGTGAAGTTGCAATATGTATTTCCAAAGTGATTTTGTTTTTCTAAACTTCTATGAAAAAAGTAAAGTCATAGGCTTTTTCCATTCTACTCTTGAGACACTTCTGTGTTTATTAGACCTGTAATTTTGTCACTCTGTATATCATTCCTCTGTAAACAGCTGTAGCAGTACTAATATGAGCTGATACCTAACTTGTGGAAACATCTTTTCATATCACACAAAAAATAGCAACGAGAGAAGTGAACGTGTGGAAGAGGAAAAGAATTACATGATTTAAAAACTATCTTATCATACGGGGTGCTTTTGATTGGGAAAATCTAATCATACGGACCGCAAAACTTTTGAAATAGCTAATATAACAGTAAAGTCCTACAGATTATTTTAATGAAACCTACATTTATCTCTAGGAAGTTCTTGCCTATTTCTTAAGTTGTTTAAACGTACATAAAGTTCAGTTCACTGTATTCAAGTTAATCTAATCATATAGACAACAATACTACAGAAACAAAAAAAATCCTAAAGACTATTGTAATGAAAGCTGTATTTTATCTCTAACAAGTTTCTGCTCGAACCTCGGTCAGGATGAGTTACCTGGATAAGGTTTTTTCCGGGGTTTTCCCTTATCCTTAAGCACGAATGTCGGGTAACTCTAAGCTCGATCGATCCTGGGACCATTTGAGCATCATTTCACACATTCCATTCACCGTCCGGTATGATTTAACGTTGGAGGACGTAAAATTACACACACACACACACACACACACACACACACACACACACACACACACACACACACACACACACACACACACACACACACACACAGAGAGAGAGATTAGTCTGCATTACTTTGTACTTATTCCATCAAGGAGAATAAGACGGTGGAGGTTCAGTAATACATATAGTAAATGGTACACATACACGATGTTCATTTTTAATCGTTATTTCCCGCCCTCCGATTGAAAAACAATGACGTCATAGTTTACTGGTGAGTCTATCTTGAAATCATGGTGTCCTCTACGGAGAAGAAGCGGTAATTTTTGTGGAACAGTAAGCAAATTATAGCGCTCTGAGTGTAGTTGTCCTGGTAACTAATACAAGCAGCTTCCCCTGGATATGAACACACACCACCGCGTCTACATGGTTGAATGCTAATTTCGTACCGGCATTAAAATTGGTGCGTCATATAAATATAGCTTAAACCGCTGCATAGAAGAGTTTATGCAACGCTATCCAGCATTCAGACAAGTCCCTCGGAGCGTAATGTTGTCAAAAGTGTCCAGGTACCGTCAAATTGACATACTTTTGTTTGCAACATAAATGTCTTACTTATTATCAGTATACCATATACCCTTTTGTCACTCTCACGCTTAATTAAAATGTCTATTAATGTTGGTATCCTTGTGTCTTTTAAAACCAATAGGTGCATCAAACGTTTACAAGGTACAGGATCAGTTACTTGCAGAAAGAGAGACACTGGCCGCTATAAAGTGACTGGTCCCAATCTAGAAGCAATAAATAATGTTATGACAGAAAGGCCTCAAGCATACCTTCTCGTAATACAGTATAAGGGGAAGTGAGAAAGGACGTATATGAAAATGGACATAAAAGAAAATGTACACATAAGACTATGTACTAGAGATAGTTTCTTGTTTAGACCTGGATAAAAGCTTTGTACATAATGTAACACTAATTTATTTTTAACTCCTAGCACATGTTCTGCTAATTTTCCGGTTTATAAGGAAGTTACATAGAGAGAAAACTGTGGGCGATAGAAAAGAATAGAGATCAAATTGAAATATTTCCATTTTATATGACAGATTCACAATATGCATATATGTCTACTATAACAGCAAATCAGATGTTCATTGTGAAATAAGACTTATCATTTCATATATTCTTCATGGTATACTTTTATGGCTGCATAATTAGCTTTGCAGTGCATTACATTGTAGTATATAGTTTTTTATAAACAGTTATTGTATCTAAGCACCAGGCAAAATTACACACATTTATACTACGCGGGCAGACCGACCTCTCAAATAGTATATTTACCTGCCTGTGGAGGGAGGCTTCAAAGCTGTTGTTACACATAAAATACGAAGGCAAGCCGCTAGGGGAATCGTATATAAACTCGCTCCATAAGCGATGCTATTGATGACGTCAAATTTTGTACGGTTAAGTCACAGATAAAAATGAACACGGTGTATATTGCTTTAGAATGATCACTTGCTTTGTGATTATTGTTGCTGTGTGGGTACAATTTACTTTAAATTTCATTAAAACTAGAGGAGAAGTGATTTTGGTTGTGCAGTGTACAGACTTTGTGATTTCAATATATTCCATGAATACAAATTATTAGGAGACCCCCAGCTTCTCATACATTATTAGTAGGTGATGAGTTAGCAATATTTATATATCATTTAACAACAATATCCCATATGTTTAAATAGCAGAATTGCATTCATTTCTGATTATTCATATACTTGTATACTGTTATGGACTTTCCAAAATATAACAGAATTACCTAAACTTCTTGTTATACTTTTATTAATTACTGCTTGGTTTAAATTCTTATTTGTTTATCTTTATTAAGTACTTGTATAAGAGTGTTTACTCTTTCCCTTTCAACTTTTATTGAGTTAAATACCAACGATAACTAATCATGATAATTAGAAATACTTAACACTCCGACAAGTTAAAAGTAAATTAATTTATCGTTAATTCACAATGGAAAATTTAAATACATGATTCAACAAAATTTTAAGAGGAAGGAGAAATTACGGAAGTAGTAACAAGCGAATAACAGGAAAAAGAAGTATTTAACCAGAAAAACAAAAGAAGATAAAATATGACTTAACTAGTAATAACCAGCGATTGCGGCAAGAGCTTTGTTTGTCTCCTTTACTATTTTCCCTCTGTGTAAATAAGATAATATGAGGCTATTGGACTAGATACAGAAGCATGCAATCGACATTCCTCTTGATAAGTAAGAAATTCATCCGACTATCATAAGTGTGTACTTCTTGAACTGCACATCATATACAATAGAGTCGATAAGGTCAATAAATATGTACATACTATACGCCCGTGTATTTACTTGCAACACGCCTCGTCAAAAGTAAAGAAACGTAGCTTCAGCATCCTTGATCTGAAAACTACACATAGCTTAGGCTTCCAGCTTAGTGTAATTTAACAGTGCGGCAATAAGCGAGTCTATCTTGGTTTAAGCATTACCAGTACCATAGGACACACGATAAAGAAGCCGTGATAAGATGTATGTAGTATAGCATCGGTATACATGAGTAAATGTTGTAACGAGGTCTACCCGAAAGTCCAAAGACTCCGGCCTCTGTCAACCCGGGAGCTATGGAAAACTCCGGGGATCTTTCCTTGGGCCAATACCTTGAGCATAAAATGCCCCCCCCCCCCCATCGACAACAACGTCAAGAGGGTTGGAAGTGGATAAGCCACTTACGCACGTCAACCCCGCAGGGAAGACTACCGAAAAACCTCGGTGGGACCGCCTGATGATCTAGAACACCTTCTACTAGTACCCGGGTATTTCTAGGCAACCCTCTGCCCCCTCCGGGCGTCCGAAGCCTGGCCGGAGGTACCCGATCTCCCGAGGGTAACGGGAACGCACTGCCCCACGAATCCAACCCAATACGAACAACTCCCATTCAGGGAGGGGCTCGAATGTTCGGCCCGAGGTTCCTCTGGTAAAGTCTGTTTAGTTAACGTGTGTGCAGTTGCCACTCAAAGGTACCTCAAGGGACCTGACCTTCCCGCCCACTAATGACTGTCATAAATCTATCTCCATACTTCAGAAATGGAACACGTCGTTGAGGATCAATAACAACCCTGATTTTCTCGAAATGACAGCCGCATGTCTACTCCACGTGGAGTCTCAGTTGCCAAAGTTCCAACTTCCAGTTGATCTGTTTCATTACGTGCAGAAATTCGTTGTGTGTCACGATGTGGAGACCGTGGGAGGGAAATGCAGTGGTTAATGCAAATGAAGTAGTATATAAATTTCAGTCACGGAAAGTAATCAAAGTGAAGACAATAGTGTGAATAACTTGACCGAGTTATATTACTGGAAAGCCTCAAAAAACAAAAGTTTCGACGGGAACTGTTTCTAAGCAAATTCAAGCGCTTGTTTTGAACACATATAAATATGCGCTGAGAAATAATCTTGGTAAGGGGTCATGCAATGATGGTAAATTATGGGTATTCACAGAAATACAGTAAGAAATATTGTGACGAAAGGAATACCAAAGACGCCGATCAAGTGTGAAAACTAAAGGAAACGTTTCTCTAAAGTAGATAATTTCACATGCGATTTAATTCGTCGAGAAATTTATAGATTCTATGCAAAAGGGAGAGCGCTCACCTTAGACGAATTGGTTGCACATTTGCAAGAAATTTGTGATTTTCCTTATGGGCGCTTCACTTTCCGCGGTCTCCTAAAGGAGCTGGGCTTCAAATACCGCACTTCGAATAAGATAAGGGTTATTATGGAATCCAGTAGAATTGTAGCTTGGCGATATATATCGTCAAAACTAAGAAAGTTTTGCAGTAATGGACATAAGATAATTTATTTAGACGAAACCTCGTACGATATCCATGACGTATCGAGAAAGGTGGCAACCTTGCGGAAAGGTCTGCGAGGAGGCGGGCCAGGGTTGTAAAACGATTATAAGGGTTCGTCAAAGGCAGCGGCCGACTGCACATGAGTTAACTAAACAGACTTTAACGTCAGAGGTACCACGAGTGCTAAGGGTCCGCAGTGCTCGCACCACAGCAGCTGAAGGGAACGGAACCCTTCCCCTACGGGGGGTATACATGAACAGGGACACCTCGCGACTGTGACCTACATGAGATTTGGTGTAGCTATCATTCTCTAGCAGGAAGTCGCGCAGAAGTCCTAAACATTTGCAGAAGACTAGTTCCACTAAGTTACACTAATGTAGCTGGCGATGAACGACAGGTTCAACAAAGCGGCCTTCAGATGTTCACTGGAAATATTTTATTCTTGGAGCAAGAATTTTTTTTAATTTACGTCCTCCAACGTTGTCAATTCGGACGTTGAATGAAATGGGTGAAATGATGCTCAAATGAGTCCGGGTTTCATGGAGGTTAGAGCTACCCGACATTCGTCTATCAGGATAAGGGAAAACCCGTGGAAAAACCTTACCCAGGTAACTCACCCTGACCGAGATTCGAACTCGGGACCTCTTGAACGTGAGGCAGACATGCTATCATCTACGCTACCAGGCGGGCGAGCAAGCATTCGTGCCACCTGTTGGACACCACCACACACCTTGGGGTTTTTACGAACGCCTGAAAGTTGAGAAGGGAATAGAATGAAATGGAAATGGTGGAAGTTCACGAACCACTCCATGCCTATGGATCCAGAGAAGGTACGACAAACTCAAGGTCAGAGTGGAAGGAGTTTTAAAATATTGTTGCTGAACATTTCCTATACGATCCATGCATAATCTGTTTATTCATGGAATCATTTTAATGAATTCCGTTCAAAGTTACCAATTTTATTCGATACATTCGTGACCTCTTGCAGAAATTTCTAAGATAAAGCTTCACTGTTGGCAAAAATGAACCTTCCTGTATATTTGATTGGATCCAGAGGGTATTCGGCACGGTGACCAATCTTGATCTATTGTCCCTATGTGGGGGCATTCCCGGGAGGAAAGATGAGGCGAGGTGAGACACAGGACGGCCGATCCTGGGAGCCCCGACGTGCAGAGGGCAGGGTGCCTACACTTCACCAATTGGAAACACTTTACCAGCAAAGGTAACTTCGGTGCGTTTTCTGATAACTTCAGTGCGTTTTTACACATCAAACGTTATGAAGGGTGTGCCTGGTTGGTTATTTAATACATAGAAATAAATATTTACAAACATTCTTTTAGAATTTTTACTCCATTTTTAACTTGTCAGCTACCTGTCAATTCCAATATGCGTGGTGAAGTGGACAGGCAGATTTCTCCTCCCAACTTGGGGCGAAGCACCTGCTTTCTAACATTAGCAGACAGACAGTCTGTACACGACCTGTTAGATCGTATCTTAGGATATAGCATTGTTTCCCAACAACTGTCACTTATGGTAACTAACTGATTGCTTTGGATTGTTGTTAGGAAAGGAAATTTCAAGGTCATATGATTAATATTTGTTTGTGAATTACATACCTAATCATGCTTTTATACACATGTGATTTGATTAAAATTACTGGACATCAAAGGTTCACGTTGATTTCCTACATGTTATTTGAAAGTAATGTGTCACGATTGTTCTATACATAGGCACTTCAAGCAGTGGGCACTGCTCAAGCGCCAAAAGCCCACCTCGGTAGCGTAGATGGTAGCATGTCTGCCTCCCACTCAAGAGGTCCCGAGTTCGAATCTCGGTCAGGGTGAGTTAGCTGGATAAGGTTTTTTCCGGGGTTTTCCCTTATCCTGAAAGACGAATGTCAGGTAACTCTAAGCTCTACGGACCCTGGGCCCATTTGAGCATCATTTCACCCATTCCATTCATCGTCCTATATGACTTAATGTTGGAGGATGTAAACTACAACAAACAAAATGCACCAAATGAAATGGTAATTGGGACCGTGAATTTTGGAAGGAACCGTTCTAAGCCTAGGGCGCGGCTCCCATGCAACGGGTCCCAAGTTTGATTCCTGGCTCTGATGTTGGTGATTTTAAGTCAGCCCTATCCACGCCTTCACCTCTGTCTAGCACATGTGAAGTGTCCCCTATGCCCAACGTGGTTCGGAGTCAACTGTATAAGCTGTAGATCCTCTCGCCTCACCGTCATCTTCACTATCACCCTATCATTTGAGGTAAAGGACAGCGCCCTCTGGGTGCCTCCACCGGTCATCACGTGGTGGGGTGAGTTTACCCCGAAGGTCAAGGTGGCATGTTGCTGCCCAATCCAATCCGTTCTAAGCCTAATTTTGGGGTACCTCCTAAGCCTAATTTAGGATACCTCCCTGACATTCGCTAATTATGAGAAGACTAAGAGAAACTAAAAAAAAGAGACTCGAACAGCAAAGATGGTTATGGCGGAGTGTGAACCGTAGATCTATTCAGCAGTGTATGTTATAAGGGCTTCAGCAACCTGTGACATTCTAGATTTTCAACGGATAAAAAGACTTTTCTGACCATATTATATACATTTTATTTTTATATAAATCAATAATTGTATGATGTTAGTCGAGTTTAATAATCATTAAATTAAGTATATTATACTTATTGCAAAATTTGTCCTGATCACAATACTAATGAAAAATACTAATACTAATGAAAATTTATAAGGAAATTAATATTTTTCCGTATCTTAGATATGATAAAATTTATGGTCATCATGGTACCTCTAGTTGTAAAAGCTCCTTAATTTAAAAATTTAACTGCCACCAAGTTTGGAAGCAATATTCCTAACGGGAAAATTTCTAGTGATTTATCTATCGTTGATGGTGACACATGAGAATCAACATTCCATTGGCCACACAATGATTTTCCTACACCAGTAGAGCAAAATAGGAAGTATATAATTTTTAGGTTACGTTATACGATGATGAATCGAGAACATAATTGTGGGCTAGGAGTACCATACAATAGGAATCTATTACATTCTTCACAGTTGTGGAGGACCAATTGTTAACATATAGTTAATCCAATACTTAAATGGTGTTAAAATATAAAGAGAGAGTTATTGGGGTATTTCGATCAGGGGGGCTAAAGGTAAAACTTAAGAAAAATACGAAATATTTAGTATTATGTGGTGAAGATCGAGATAAGAGAGAAGGGTTAGCTTGGATGAGAACAGGAACAATATTTCTAAGAGGGATAAGAGGTAGGGGAAAGGGAATTTGTGAATTGTGTGGGGGAAAAGAAAGCATAGAACACTATGTAACAGAATGCGAGGAGGTTGCAATATGGAGAAAAAAGGTTTGGGGGTAAAAATGGGAGAAAGTAAAGTGCGCTCCTTCTAAACTCACCACTAGAGACAGGAGGCAAATAATAAAAATGCTGAAGCAGAATCCGAGAGTCACTGCATCTGAGATTAGAGGATGCCTTGAGCAATATTCTGGCACTGTGATTCATACCAGAACAGTTGAAAGGGTTTTAAATAGTACTGGATGCAATGCCCGCGTTCCATATGTTAATAAGGTGAATAAGAAAAAGCGTATAGAATTTGCTAAACAGTATGTGGTGAAAGTAACAGAATTCTGGGATAAGGTTCTCTGGTCGGACGAGAGCGAATCCTGCTCATACAAGAATGATGGACGTCTTAAAGTATGGAGACTGCCAAATGGAGAATGGGAACCTAAGAACATGCTAGCTACAGTGAAATATGGTGGCAGTGGTGTGATGGTATGGGGCTGTATAGCTTCATTTGGCTTTGGGGAACTAGTGTCCTTAGAATAGATCATGGACAAATTTGAATACAAGAGGATACTTGAAAACAATCTTAAAAAGAGTGCAGAGAAGCTGGGATTAGAGCATGATTATTACTTCCAGCTGGACAATGATCCGAAGCATACTGCTGAAATTGTAAGGCTTTAGATTGTGTACAACACTCCTCACACGTTGAAGACACCACGTCAATCTCCAGATTTAAATCCTATAGAGATAATCCGGAAGGAACGCGAGGAGTGTGTGAGGAAGAGTCACTAAGCAACACATACAGACAATGCCCAAACAATTATCAGCAGTAATTCATAGAAAGAGGATGATAACTAAATACTAGCTGTTCTCTGTTCGAATAATTATGTCCAGATGTAAAGTAACCGTTTTATTTCTCCCTGTAGTGCAAATTAGTTTCAGTTGCTATGTATGAGTTTATATGTTTAATGGAAGACTCAAGTTTATTTTGTACCAGCTGTATTTACGTATGCTTACTCTGCGTAGCTTTAAAATAATTTAAGTAATAAATATGTTTACGTTCGAATACTTATGTCGGCCTCTGTACTTGATAGTTTGCGTGAATTCTATGATGAAGTATCGGCAACAGACACCCTCCTAAAGTGGGTCAGTGGGTTAACGGCGTACAAGCGGTACAGCCTTTCATTTTGCTCCCTTTGAGAACGTTGTACACGATAATGGAACTGCTACGTTAGCCGCAATTGCAGCCGCTCAATTGTGGAAATTGCATTAGAGAATTGAAGTGCAAATTACCTAGCAGGCACAGACACGCAGCTCTTGTGCTATAATAAGGAAACAGCTGCTCTCAATCTGCTGACATATTTGTACAGCGGTAAAGCGTTTGCAAGGAATTCTAGGTTACGTGCAATAACGTGAAGTTTTAGAACTTCTTTATAAACGTCCGTTGTGTGATACATAAGCTCTGTAGAGACGGGAATGAAATGGGAGGAATAAGACACATATATGGGATATTACAACACAAGAGATACTCTGAAAATGTCTATTATAAGCAGTTCGACACACGTTAAATGTTCAAAACGTTCTTCCTTAAAATGCACCTCGAAAAACAATGAATTAACAGGAAATCTAATTCGTACGTGTATTCCTGGTCATATTTGAACAATTTAGAGAGATGGACACCGAAAAGGTGAAACATCAGAATTATCAAAATTGTACGAGTGTGGGTCAAAAAGTAATGCCTCCTATTTTTTCTCTCTCTCTTTTAACTGCCAAGAAAATTAAATTCAATTTACATAGCTTGAAAACCACAACATTGACGATTAATTTGTCACTATTCAATATAATCTCCGTCGTTTTCCACAGTTTTGGTCCACCTTTTAACTAGGGCATGTATTCCAGTGTGGTAAAACACACGATCTGGCTTCCTAAGCCATTGACGCACGGACGTTTTCACAGCCTCCTCATCTTCAAAATGAATCCCATGATGAGCTTCCTTTAGTGGCCCGAACAGATGGAAGTCTGATGGTGCCAAGTCAGGGTTGTATGGGGGTGAGGTAAGACTTGCCATCCCAATTTCTCAATTTCTGCAGTGGTGTAACGGCTGGTGTAAGGTCTTGCATTGCCATGCAAAAGTAGAACATCCGCCATAGTTTTTGTTGGGCGAACTCGGCGAAGAAAGCTTTCAGCTTTTTGAGAGTTCTGACGTATTGTAAGGAATTTATTGTGCATCCCTGATCCAAAAAAAATCAATCATAAGCACACCCTCTGCATCCCAAAACACTGTCGCCATAACTTTCCCTGCCCACCGCTGAGTTTTGAATTTCTTTTCTTCGGTGACGTTGTGTGATGCCATGCCATTGACTGCCTCTTTGATTCAGGTTCAAAAAAATGAACCCGACCTTTTGTTTCCAGTAACAATTTTTCCCAGAAACTCCTCTCCCTCCAAATTGAAGCGCTGCAAGTGTTCGGAGGCTACTGTTTTCCTTGTTTCTTTGTTTTGGACGGTTAACATTCTTGGTACCCAACGTGAACAAACTTTTGAGTGACCCAGTTGTTGAATAATCGTCATCACACTGCCTTTACTGAGGGAGGTAATGCGACATAATTTACCTGTTGTTATCTGGTGATCACCACGAATGATGTCATCGACTCGCTGAATGTTGCATGGAGTCACTGCAGTCACCGGCCTGCCGCTTCGCTTTTCATCTGCCAATGGTGTTTGACCTTCAGCTTCGTTATAGCGACGAACCCATCATCTATCAGTGCTGACTTCCACCGTTGCATCACCATACACATGTTTTAGCCTTTAGTGAATGCGCATTGACGTTTCACCTTCCGCAGTCAAAAATTCAATCATAGAACGCTGTCTAATACGAATGTCGATGTCAGCCATTTTGCAAGAGGATGCAGTGCTGCCACCTGTTGACTTAGGAAGTTGCTACTGCAGGTGATTGGAGAAGAAGGTTTAAGGGATAAAATAGGAGGCATTACTTTTTGACCCACCCTCAAATATACTGTCGCGACTGCGGCGACGCATACAAAAGGTTCGCCGCGAAGAGATAAGGGACAAATAGTGCCGGCTGGAGATAAACAGCTTGCCTAAGCAGATAAAGAGAGCGCGGAGATACAAAGTATGCCAAAACAGATGAAGTGATGTAAATGGAGCATTCTAGTGACATCTTGATTTATAGAGAACAGTCGATTTCTTGTTTGTTACAGAATATTCCAGAAATGCCTAGTGATATCAGTAGTGGTATACATAAGAGGCGAGAAAAGTAGACAGTCGTAGACAGTACTAAATAGTGTCGTAATGAGAGAGTGTAATCAGAACTTAGTTGTGTGAACGCTTTTGTTTGTGGACGGCGACCTTGGAAGTTTGTGGTTGTGTATGTGACGTAATCTTGCTACTATAAGTGTACTTCTACGGAAATAAAGAACTTTTTGAATTTCTGCAACTTGGACTTTTAATCCTACGAACCCACAAAGTCACAATACTTAACCCCAGATTTTGCTATACGCCTTTAGAAGAAAAACAAAAAGGAGCAAGATAAGAAAAAGGCCAGCCCACCTCGGTAGCGTTGATGGTAGCGTGTCTGCCTCACGTTTAAGTGGTCCCGAGTTCGAATCTCGATCAGTGTGAGTTACCTGGATAAAGTTTTTCCGGGGTTTTCCCTTATCCTGATAGACGAATGTCAGGTAACTGAGCTCCATGGACCTCGGACTCATTTGAGCATCATTTCACCAATTTCATTCATCGTCCGATATGACTTAAAGTTGGAGGACGTAAGCTACAAAAAAAACTTAGCTTTTCATGCTGCCAGTTTCCAATAAATTAATGCTTTCTGTAAAACGTTTTCTGATTTTAGTTTACTTTGATTACCTAGGGCACTTTTCATTCATATGTTGGCAGCACTGAATAACCACCTTAATTCGTTCTGCTGTTTATTTATTTATTAGGCCGTGTGCTAACAGCTCACACGTTGCAGATTTGCTTTTAAGAACATACTCCGGATAATGGATGGCCTCCGGATTTACCAGGAGACGTGTAAGCCCCAGGTATTACTGAGCTGCTCGAATGGTTACCCTGGCTTTATCTTTGTTAATAGAAACCTCTCATATAACGCACTGATTAATCCACGTGGACCTAACATCTGTCATTTGATATTCCTGCGCATTCCATTGGCTGAAGTGATGCTTCCATTGGTGCCTCGCACATCTCGATAACCGCGGCCGTTCCCCTGTCACTCTTTCAACCATGGTAACTTTTGAGCAGCAGGATAATACCCCTTCGGCTGCTGTGATGGGGGCGCTGTGGACCCCTAGTACCTACTCGTGGTAGTTCTGACGCTATTAGAATTACGCCGGATGCGAGCCTTTGCTTGGTCGAGGGGAGGGAGAAGGGAAGAGGGAGGGTTCCGACGCCTTCAGCTGCTGTGGTATGAGCACTTCAAATCTCAAGCGCTGGTGGTAATTCTGGTGTTACTAGAAGTACGTTGGGCTGAATATTCGAGCCTCTCCCGATTGGGAGTTGTTCAAATTGGGTTGGCCTCGATGGGCAGTGGTTCCCGACAGCCATTCGTATTGAATATGTCTAGCTAGCCTGGCTGCCCTGATGGAGTTGAGGGATGCTAAAACGCCCTGGGTACTAGCCCCCATAGCTAGAGCTACAACGCCAGCGGCCTCACCAAGGTTTTTGGAGTCTTCCCTGCGGGGTTGACTCGAATAAGTGGTGCATCCACTTCTACCCTGTAATAAGGAAGGGCATTTTAACTAATAAGGTATTAACTTAATGGAAAACACCTCGAAAGCAATTGTTTTCCTGTAGAAGTTGAGTCACGACTCCTAGTGCCTCTCGTACAACTGTAAGCCCCCGGGTAAGGGGCCGTTTATACCAGCCGTCACCTGGGAGTTTCAATCTAGCTGTTACAGTCTGATTTTTAAAAGAAGGTGCGTGAAGGTCATTGAACAAGGGAAAGTCGTAGCTATGGTAACGTAAACAAAGCTTGCCTAATTGGATACACTGGTGAATCACATACTCCTCAGCTCAGTTATCGCTGGGTATATACGGGAAACAAGAGTTTGCCTAGTTGCGCTGTGTATGTTAGCCTACTTTGTTAAAACAATTAAAATACGGTTTTATGGAAGCAAAACGTAGTGGTGGTAGGAATAGAGAAGGACCGAGGAGTCGTGGCCCAAGGCAAAGATCAGCTTAAGGTCGGGTTGTTACATTGCATAGCTAAGCTAGAGAATTTGTCTGTTCTGTTAGAGAATTCTTCCAACAGGAAGACGAGGGTTTGCACCTTATCAATGAACAGCTTATTCCTTTTATCCAAAAGTGACAGTCACATGTCAGTAGATATGCTTGCACGTAAAAGACATCCTGTGGGTCAAAATTCCGACATATCGCCGACGTTGATATGGACATGTCAATCACTAAAGTCGTTAGTAGTAGTATATTGCGATATTAATGTATACGGAACGAGGAAAGGTTTGAAAAAACGAGGCGCTTGCACCGAGTGTTTTTAATTCTCGAGACTCCATTATGTACTTACCACATGTGTGTTGCACATTATTATTTGCATTATGTGTATTTATATGAATCTGAATTTTAGTAGTTAAGATATTAGCTGAAATATTAATAAATATAATTAAAGAAAAATGTTAGATTTTAGAACGTGCATCGCGTATATGTGTTGTTATGGAGAAATACCGCACTGTGTGGAAATGTCAACTTACGATACATTGCAACAATAACGGTAAGTATGGCATATTAGTTACATAGTACAAAAAATTATTTAAAAGAACTCACGCATGTGAAGACCCTACAACTCAGTGAATGTGTGAACAACTTATTTCTGTTTTTAAAGTAGGCTAATACAGAGTAACTGTGCATATTTTTGTTGATGTGAGATAACTCGAACCCTTGTTTATGTTTCGAGTGTTTAGAGGATAAAGAAAGGAGATCTGGTGGGCAACATTGCACTACCCACGTGGAGAAACATATGACCTTCATGTATCTTCTTTTATAAATCAGACTATATGGGTCCTGCCCTCTGCTGTCGATTCTCATCAAAACTACTCTTAAAATCTCTAATCTCACCTTCCCTCCCTGAATCAGGGAAATAGGCACAGAGGTCATCTCTAGGTCAACTGTTAAGTCCCCCTTATGAACCTTGGCATAAAGCTATATTCATAACATTAGTAGGAAGGAAATAATTACTTATATAATGTTAAATGTTATTCATGAAATGGTCGTAATAGTCTCCCACAAGGTTACGTGTTATTTCAGATAAATTCGTAATCTTTAGTGAGATTAACAAGGATAAATATGCAAAAAATGAGAATAATGTAATTAAAGAGGTTTTTAAATGGCTAGCACACACGCCTCCATTAAACTTCACCTGTTTCGGAATTTAAATGGCTATAAGAGCAAAACCTTCACCTGATTCTTCGCTTGTTTGAGGATGAAAAAGTTCACACGATTGTTTTTCAAAACGTTATAAAAAATGCGACATCCTGTTTTTAAAATAGGGTGTTTATTGAAGTGAAATCTCTCGCAAATCGGTAAGATATGTCAAAATGAGGATTATGGGGTGTCTATACAACTAAGGGGGATACATCACGCACAGTTGCCTACATCAGATCTATTGATCCGAGAGTAGATGAAGTGAAGAAACCATCTGCCCGGCACCGCTACATATTGTGACTGTGTGGGTTCGTAGAATTAAGTCCAATCTGCACAAATGCAAAATGCTCTTTATTTCCGTAGAAACGCGGTGTTTGTACACCCTTGGCAGGAAGATGACTAACATACACAAATACAATCTCTCGTCACTTCTGCTCACGTAACCAAACAAAAGAGTCACTTTCAAAACACAGCTGCAGGTACACGAATCAGTTCCGATTATCATTCGTCTAGATAAACTAGCCACGGCTTCTTTTATAGCTCCGCTCACTGTTCTAGAAATTACCGGTATTTTCTGTAACAAACAAGACGGCACTAGAAACTTCCAGTTATCTATCTTCATCTGTTTCGACAAGCATTTTATCCCCGCGCTGCACCTTCCAGTTATCTACCTTTATCTGTTTTAGCTAGCCTTTTATCTCCGCACTGCACTATCTGTCCCTTTGTGCGCGCCGGCCGCACGTCGTCGCAACAATGGGTTCCGACAATTTCATGAGATTTAAAAGAACTTAAAAAGATAAACAATTTGATATTTGATATTTATTTATGTGTACAGTTTCCATTACAATTTCAATACAATAAATTTAACATTGAACATCCTGTACAAATACATGAAAATTGCTGACCTAAGATTTACTCGCTGACTCAGGTCACCTGGCCATAGGTCTTTGGTTTTCCTGAGCAGCTTGATGTCATTTCTCCTTGACCTTTTCTTCTTTTATCCTAATCCACTTTTCTCTTAACTTATATAAGAATTCTCCTATAAATCTATTTTTCTTTTCTCCCATCCCCGTTAGCATGGATACCGCCAATATCTCTTTACTCATGCTGTTCCATTTCTTATCCCATATTTTTCTCCTGTAATTTGTTAACTCCTTACATTCTGTCAGTGCTCTCTTCATCTCCACAAAATTCACATATCCCTACCTCATTACTTCTCAACCCTTTTAGATATATTATACCTACTCTCATCCATGCTATGCCTTCTCTTCCAGTGTTGTCACATTGATCTATATATTTTTCCCTACCCCATTCTGTCTTTAATTGCTTATAAAATGTCAAAGATTTCTTTTCTTCTATACTTTCCCATATCCCTTGCCTATCTATGTCTTGTTACTGTTTGCAGATAACCTAACAGTTGGGTCCATATCAAGTGGAGGGCTGAGTAGAGCAATCGAAGCAGCCAATTCTTATTGTAGTAAATGGGGTTTGAAAGTGAATGAAAACAAAACAAAGATTATGGTCTTCAAAAAAGGATACAGGGTGCGTAAGGATGAGAAATGGGAGGTTAATAGAAGATAAATAGAGGTAGTAAGGAGATTTGATTATTTGGGTACAAGGTTGAGTTCAGATTGTAGCTGGAAAGAACAAAAAGATGTCTGTGGCAAAAGGTAAAATGGCCATGAGAGTGATAAGATCATGCTACAGTAAACTACCAGATATAAATGTCAAATGGTTGGAGAGGATTTATACAGCAATAGTAGAAAATAGAATGTGACATGGATCAGAGGTTTGGGGAGTAGATGAGGCTTGGAGAGAGACTGATAGAGTGCATAGATCCTTTTGTAAATATATATTGGGATTACCAATAGCATCACCTAATGGGGCAGCACAATTAGAACTGGGCAGGCATTCTACTAAAATTAAAATCTTGTCAAGGGCAATGAAATATTTATACAGAATCACTAACTTGGAAGATGGCAATATAATTAAAGAATGTTTTCATATTCAAAAGAGAAGTAACTGGGGTGGGTCTTGGGCACATAAAATGTATGACTTGTTGAAGTAGATAGGTATGGGTAATTCTTGGATAAATGCAGAGTATGGGTATAGAGGCTTCTGGAAAGAAGTTAAGCTAAGATTAGAAGATACTGACAGACAAGACATTTTCGCCAATACAAGTGACAAAAGCTCACTGAGATTATATAGAGAAATAAAAACAACCTGGGGGAGGGCAGGATATATAGATATATGTAGTAAGTTAGGGCGAGAAGGTTTTTCTTGGGCGAGAACAGGAGTGAGAAACTTGAAAGGTATAAGTCAAGAGAGGGAGCTAGATAAATGTCCATTGTGTGGAGAAGAGAATGCAGATTTCCATTGTATATTAAATTGTAGTCAAACAAAGTTATGGAGAGAGCAGGCTTGGCTACGTAAATGGGACAGTTTGGGGGGTGAAGTAGTAATTAGAAAAATGTTGTCAGTAAAAGGAGAAAAGAACAGGAGAAATATAGGGAATTATTTATAGAAAGTTAAAGAGAGATGGCTAAGAACAATTAAGAGAAAAATGTAGAGTGGCATAGGTGAAATGGCAAAAAGTGTAAAAAGGAGCAGAGGGCCTCCAATACACAAAAACCTAGGGTTAGGTGTATGGGGACTGAATTACTATTCAATGGTGGGCAACATGATAACATGATAGGATTTTCAGGATTTAGGAATATATGGCATATTTCAGTATGGATTTTATAATTGTAATCTTGATTTTGTATTTCCATTTGTTTATGTAAAAAGAAAGAAATTACTACTAATTACTAAAAATTACTACTAATAATGTCTTGTAGTCTGGTTCTCACTTCCTTCCAAAAACCGTATGATTTATCTCCTCTGCTCTCCATAAATCTCCCATGCCTATCTTCGATACCATTCTTTCCAATTCCGACCACCAACTAGATAACAAACAAAATGAGATGGCCGCGCCATGGCCGAATGGTTGCACCGCTTGACTCTCACCAAGGCGATCCGGGTTCGATCCCACGCGACAGCGTGTGAGATTTTTGGGGACAACACGGCGCCAACAGCTCCATTATCATCTTTCCTTTCATCTACTTTGCCCGGATTCTGTCATCTACTTCTCCCATTCTCATAACGGGCTGATAACCCTTCCTGGAGTTGAGGTTCCTCAACCCAAGTTAATGAAATAAGGAGTAGAGGACCGAGAATCCCCTAGCACCACCATAATGGCATAACTAGGCATGTTAAAGAAGTATGAAAGAGAAATAAAGAGAAACCAAAACGTCGAGATGAGAAACAATCCTAGCATTTGCCTACCAAAAAGCCGTCAGAAAGGGAAGTCGATGAGAAACGAACCCAAGACCTTCCAGAATTGAGTCCCACACGTTACCGCAGATCCAACTCCCTCGATTACTAATTGTGTTCCAATACCTTGTTTTGCTGTAGCTAAAACAATGCGTGACCTGGTGTGGGATATGAAGTGTTGGTATTTGTCGCGTTTTGTTATCTTTGTATTCGTCATTTAATTAGTGCCATTTTATGATGAAAACACTAGCGACATCTTGTTGTTCTTAAGCACATATTTTTTCTGTCGTGGCTAAGGCGATAATGACCACTAAGGAGACCATGTAAGCGTGACTTATTTTTTAAGTAGGTACCAATTAAGGAGCAATGTTTTTCTGATGCTATCTGACCGTGTCTTGTTAACGTTTAGAGCAATCGATAACCTGCGCGACTTCATCCGAGTATACCCTATATGTAGTAAATATTTATTAATACAAGTCTGTTTGGAACAATCATCACTTGAACATTTTTCAAGAAAAATATATTACACATCACCAATGGACAGGAAAAGTCGAGTCAATCAAGTACTTGTCCGCACCTTACAGATGCTATTATTTAAATTAAAGGAGAGAAAATTCGAATTCTTAATATGCGAAAGAGAAAATCTCATTATAGTTTATGTTCAAGATTACCAATTTAATTAGTTGATATGTTTCTAAAAGCGATAAATATATATCAATGAAATTTTCAGGCATTATCCCAAAAAATTGCTTCATAAATATGTTTAAAAGAATCCTGTAAACACCAATCATGTAAACATAATGTAGAAGCTCCATGTAACTTAAAATTCTAACGATATGTTTTAGTTAGAACTTTTTATATGAATATTGTTTTCTGATATGACTTAGTAGGCCATGTAATGACATATTAAAATCAAATATATGTGTAATTTTGTGATTGGCCGTAGTAATAATTGTATTACGTAATGCGGTGACGTAGCAGTACATCGGCCAATCACAAAATTAATAGAGGAGTAACGATAGTTACGGAAAATCAATAATCTTGGGATAGATATATGTTCTTCAGTCTTGTTTCATGGCGATGAAAAATGTTGCGGTGAATATAATTGTAAAGGAAAGGTAATAGAAACGAGTGAATTGTAATTCTAATTATACAATTAAATGATACATTATGAAATTGGAGTCATATAAAATTTTATTTCTGTCACCAAAAATCCACACCTGAGAAAAGATATCACGACTCTTTGTTTAATCAAATCTCGACCTGGATCTTCAAAACAGTCGGCGTGCTTCCTATCTGCTGCAAGTGGAGAATCATTTTTCGCCACAGAATTGGTGCCCAACGTTGCGGTGAATATAATTGTAAAGGAAAGTTAATAACCTCCAAAAAGAGTTATTCGAAATTCGTAATAGTAGCGAGTGGCCGTTATATTATACAATCAAATTATATAGTTATCAAACCCAATCATCAAGAAACAATTCCACCTGCAAAAGCCTAGCTATGAGATTACGAATTAAGCGGACGCACAAGGAGAAGATTGAGATGGACGGTCACAAAGATGGGTTCCAACTTTAGGGCTGATTAAGTTGGAGAAACAAGACGACCAAATAATAACGCCACAAAATATATAAAACAAATAAAATAAAAAAGTATGATCAAACATTAAAATACGTAAACTGATATATTATTTTTACTTTCTTCAAACCGAAAAAAAATAATTTCTTCACTTTTAATTTGCCAGCTGGAATTTTTACTTTCTATATTATACAGGATGTTGCAAAAAGTTACGGTCAAACTTTCAGGAAACATTCCTCACACACAAAGAAAGAAAATATGTTATGTGGACATGTGACCGGAAACGCTAAATTTCCATGTTAGAGCTCATTTTAGTATTTCTCTTAAAATGTAAATTGAAATCATTCGTGCAGAAAAATGTCAAAATACCCATTGTGGTTCATGCACGATGGAGCTCCTGCACATTTCAGTCGAAGTGTTCGTACGCTTCTCAACAACAGATTCGGTGACCAATAGATTGGTAGAGGCGGACCAATTCCCTGGCCTCCACGCTCTCCTGACCTCAACCCTCTTGACTTTCATTTATGGGGCATTTGAAAGCTCTTGTCTACACAACCCAGGTACCAAATGTAGAGACTTTTCGTGCTCGTATTGTGGACGGCTGTGATACAATACGCCATTCTCCAGGGCTGCATCAGCGCATCAGGGATTCCATGCGACGGAGGATGGATGCATGTAACCTCGCTAACGGAGGACATTTTGAACATTTCCTGTAATAAAGTGTTTGAAGTCACGCTGGTACGTTCTGTTGTCGTGTGTTTCCATTCCATGATTAATGTGATTTGAAGAGAAGTAATAAAATGAGCTTTAACATGGAAATTAAGCGTTTCCGAACACATGTCCGCATAACATATTTTCTTTCTTTGTGTGTGAGGAATGTTTCCTGAAAGTTTGGCCGTACCTTTTTGTAACATCCTGTATATCTAGCAGATGGAAAATATATTACAATCTACAGTCCGGCCGTTGTATCTCCGGCTCCGACGTTTCGCGATTACAAGAGGTGGAGGGGGAAAGTTAATATTACCAACATACAGTAATGAGCAACTGAAAACATATCCTCATAATTATCTTTAGAATGAAAGTATAGGACTATATTAGCATTAAAACGCTGAAATACAACTTAAAATTTCATTATCATGTAAGATATTCATTACATCACTCTATTCGAATATTTCGTTCGCGCCTTTCACAAACACTAACTGCATCTGTTGGTAGTACTGCGAGTCTCTACATCCGGTGTTGTGGTCAGGAAGTTAAAACTGTCTGCTAGCGACAATCAGCATTGTCGCTGCTAGGCGTGGCTCCCGAACCCAACACCGTGTTGCCAGGTTAAATTTGTTTTTATCCACGTGGCTTTAGCTGCTTGCGCTGGTGAACTTTCTTTGGTATATTTTACGTGCGTGAATTCCGATTTTTAGTGTTTGTACGCACTATTATTATCGCTATTATAATAATATGGCTACTAGTGTGTGAAATGTGCAAATACGTGAAATATTTAAAATACGCATTGAAATTTCCGCTAAAGAACTGGCAACAGCCTGCTTCCCCCTCTCGAGAAATGTCAGAGCCAGAGATAAAGCGGAACTGTACGAGCTGTGTCCGTAAAATAAGGCCTCCAAGGCGCTGGAGCCGTGAGGAACGCTATTACGCGTGATCCAGCAACTCTTGCGTGCAGCTTGGTTTCACACCTACAAATCCCCACCACAAGGAACCCGTTGCAATTTTTGAGTGCCAAGGGCACTACCCACTTTGAAATTCATCGTCAGTTATGCGAAGTCTATGGGCCACAGTATATGGACGTCAAAAACGTGCGAAAATGGATCAGAGAGTTCAAAGACATGTACAGATGTCCATGATGAACAGCTTTCTGGTCGACCTTTGGTTTCAGCCGAAACAGTTGCAAACGTGGAGCAAGAAATGCTTAAAGATCGGCGTGTGTTAGTTAGCGAGCTGTGCGAACATATCCCTGAAGTCAGTAAGAATACGATTGACAAGATTTACACCGAGCATTTGCATTATCGCAAGGTGTGTGCGAGATGGGTCCCCAAAATGCTCCTGACCCAGTTCGGATGGGACATGCCCCCTACAGTCCAGACTTAGCACCTAGCGATTATCATCTGTTTCCTGAGTTGAAGTCAGATGTACAGACTGACGATGATTTGAAAAACGAGGTTAAGCACTACCTGCGCAACTTGGCGGGAGAGTGCTATGACAAGGGTATACAAAAACTGTCACAGCGCATGCCAAAGTGCATCGATCGCAATGGTGACTACGTTGAAAATAGCTGTAAGTTCCGCCTTTCCATCAATGTAACATTCATTGACAATAAACATGCCTTGTACATAATAATTAATTTTTTTTTCAACTAACACCCTCCAACGTAAGTCGTATTTTAATATCAATGAAATGATGCTTAAATTAACCCAAGGTTCATAGAGCTTAGAGTTACCCGACATTAATATTTCAGGAGAAGCAAAAGCCCAGCAAGAAAACCATAGCAGGAAAGGGGAGGTTTAAATCACCTCCTTCCACCCGCTTCGATAGAATCGCGCGTTTACCTGTGGCTACTGAGTTCCAGTGGTAGGACTGCGCTATCATTCTGACGTATAGGAAATCAAAACTGTGTAATTTTCTTAAAATTTTGTCACTATTCTCTTGTTTTCACCATGTTCCGAAAAGAATATGAACTGACCTGATTTTATCGATTATATCTTCCTCTTGTGCTTATAAGAATAAATAAATGAAAACACTTCGCGCTTTCTTTTTCACTGAAACTGCAGATTCAAATTTCGACACAGTAGAGAAATATGATTTTTAAGGAGAAAAACGATTAGGATACTCGACAATTCCACAAGTATTACTGGATCATATTTAAAATAACTCTTGCACTTAAAAAACTCGTTCCGCCATGGTCAAATGTTTAACAACCTTAATGAAGGAATGTTTACTGTTAGGTGTACAGGGAATATTTTCACTAACCACTCGCGACATAATACATGTAGCGACCAGAAATATAACAAAGCCTTTATAAGGTTCAATTTGGGACCACCACAAAGAATAGAATAAAATCAATTCAGTATGAAAAGACCTGATTTTTAGGTAAAGCGGTTAAACTTACCTAGAGTATAAGGTCAGAGGTCATTTCCTCTGGGAGTGTTGGTTTCCGTCTCTTCTTCGTTAGGTCCCTGAGGGGCCAGTTGAGAAGCTAGGTACTTGTTTGAGAGATAGCAGCTCCTCGTATGTATTGGCCACTCGTCCTGCGGAACTGCACCCCATTCATGACGCTTGCGGTGGACAGAGGTGAAAGACGTAGCGGCCGGGTGACAGCCCTTGACTCCAGCATTGTACAGGAGGGATTGTTTACCTCTGACAAAATCACCGGCCTACACTATATAAGGAGCGTCCGTACAGAGCTAACGAGGGATGCCCAGCAGATACTTGCAAACTGTCCCATTAGGCAATTTTCAGGCTTCAGTTTTGGACTTTACGGTTCTACTCCGCAGCAGATTTTGGGCACACAGGCCCCACATAGAGCGAATACAGGTATGAGCAAGGTCTTTCCTTACAAGGAAGAAGGGATGAAGTAACGAAACAACAGAGACCACGCCGTCGGAGGCAGAGAGGTCACAAACGCGCAGAAGTTCTAGTCAAGAGCTGAAAAACCCCAGCGTCAGGACCCACTGCGCAGCCTCTCGAAAAATTATTTATAAATCAAAATAATACTCAACAATACTCTGTTGAAATACCCCTGTCTCCTACTAACGGGTGCTTCAAAAACCTTCTAACCAGCTGCGCAGTATTTTGTCTGTCTGCGCTCTTGGTGCTCGTTGCCGCCTGTCGCTATCACAGATAGGTGCGGACGAATCCATGCAGCATCTTTAACAGTAATTTTAAAGGCTTCACTTAACAATGTTATTAAATTAGATGCTGAAACTAGCCACCACTATTGTCCATGCCCGCCTCGGTAGCGTAGATGGTAGCGTGTCTGCCTCACGTTCAAGAGGTCCCGAGTTCGAATCTCGGTCAGAGTGAGTTACCTGGATAAGGTTTTTTCGGGGTTTTCCCTTATCCTGAAAGATGAGTGTTGGGTATCGGTAAACTCCATGGACCCCGGACGCATTTAGCATCATTTCACCCATTTCATTCGTCGTCCGATATGAATAAATTCTGGAGGGCGTTAATTACACAAGAAAACCGTCCATACAGTTTGGTACTATCCATCACTCGCCGTAATTTACGTTGAGAAATGCTGGTAATTTTCAAGCAGATATTTCGTTCTAATTCTTCCAGATGTGTGGGTTTCTCTTGTGCACTTAATGCTTTAAGTTACCCCAGAGATAGCAATCGCAGTGGATTAGATCGGTGGACGGAGGGGGCTGCATATCTCTACTAATAATTCTGACTTCAAACACATTTTCAATTGTTCTCATCGAAAGATTGGCTGTATGAGCTATTGCAGAGTATTCTTTGAAAAAAAGGCAAAGTTAGCTCTCTGTCTGGGAGCAAAATTGCATTCACCTATGTACGGGCTTCAATTGTTGGCTCGAAAAAAAATTGAGTATACAACTATTTCTCCGCTAATGGCACACTAAACACCAATTTTTCGTCATGAAGGGATATTTCATGAACAATGTTAGGTTTCTCAGAGCTCCAATAACATTATTTTGTATACCTACATATCCATGAAGGTGGAACCAAGCCTCGTCCGTGAAAAATATTAAATATGGGCCAATGTTACCAATGATAATCAAGCTGAAGAGCATGTGCCACAATTATTTTATTTGGTTTTAACTTAGTTATTTAGTAGCTCTTTTCACAGAGCCGTAAGAAATGCCTGTTTTGAAAGATGCCTAAGCGATTCACAATTACTGTGGAGAATTCTCCAAACGATGACTGACTCGTCCAATGTTTCTTCAGTAAGAACATACGCCGTCTTTTAGATTTCTTAGCCTAAACACTCCCTGTGGTCTGAAATTTATTGAACAGCTCTCGTATTAATAACCTGCATGCAACATTTTGTATCCCCCAAAAGTGCAAAAATATGCAAAATAAAAGTAGTCAATATTCGTTCATTTTTTTAGAAAAATGAATTTATAATTGCATTCTGCACTGTCTGTGGACGCAGGAAAAAGCTATTTCCTCATGTCCCTAGTAATAACTCAACCACACGATATTACTGTAAACGTACTACTGCACTTTCAGACCAGAGGAAAACTCGTCAGAAGTGTGACCTTGTTTACAACAGCTGTGTGTTAAGGTTTCATGGGCGCAGAGGAAAAACAATACGCAGCGGTTCTAATGTTTCTGGATCACTCTGTAGACGGTCAGTGAGCGGGAGACTGGAAGAATAACCAAGTTCATGCCAATCAGTGTGATTGAACACAAAATCATTCTGCAGCCGGGAACCGGAGCTGCCACGCTCTAGCCTTACTGCGCCACGCCAGAATCTACATATGACTCTCCGTAGTAGAGGAAGTGATGACATAGATACCGGATAGTTTTGCATATCTTACAATATAATTATGTGTTGACGTGACAAGTTGTTTAGAAACTACGTGTAAAATAAATGTTGTAGTTGCTTTCAAAATCGCCATGAGCAGCATTTTCGCTCCCCACTCCTCAATGACGGTTGTCTTTAAAAGGAAGCTTGTCATAAAATTGTTACTTTTAGCATAGAGTAGGTAATGAAGGTGCGATAACACAGCAGGTAGTAGTCGTGCTGCCTTCCTGCCGTGTCGTATTGTTTTCGTGCGAGAATTGAGCACTGACCGTGAAAACCTGCCATTATGCAAGTCCCTTCACTCAGATGCTGTGACCATGTCGAGTGTACAACAACGTACAGCGGACGATTTCGAGGGCGAGAGTATTGGTCAGTATTTTCAAACTCAATTAATTATTACTAGAAATTGTGCTTTTAATTAAATCTAATTCAAAATATATACAATATATGTAAAGTACACAGTTATCAAACAATAAACTTGAAAGATACAGTGTCAAAACATAGAAGCTTCATCAACATTTTCATTGAGCTGCATTGACTCTCTCCAGAGACATGCACGCTTTTTTACTTTCTCTGCTACACATGGTAAGTTGGTGTAGAATTTTTTTCATCAACCCAAAAATTCGATATAAAAGATTCGAGACTCTAAATCCAAAAAGAGCATTTTTAGGAAAAGGTCTGTGTGTTTGTCTTTGTGTCTGTGGTGTATCTTGTCTAAAATAAGAAAACTCAATTGCACAAAAAAGTATTAAAATGCACCATCTTCCGAGGATATGACACAAAAATTTTCAAGAAACTGTTTCCTCGCAGTCTACTCTTTTACAGATGTTGTAAAAGCACACAATTTATGTCAAACACAACTATTTTGTGGAGGTAAACACTTTTTAAATATAGAGTCAACATGAAAAATTCAATGCCATGGCCGGGATTTGAACCATGGATCTCCTGGTTTCCGTCCAGTCGCTCTAACCCATTGAGCTACCATGGCCAACGTGCCGTCTTGACAAATTCTCCAATTGACTCATATATTTTCCCGGTACACCACTAGAGGCTCTCGCATCCGAGATACACCGTTTGTGGCGACTTACTATCGTAAGTACTTAACTCACAGGCTTCATCATTTAACTCTTATTATAAAGTAGACTTGTCAAGTTGTTAAAAGTGAGATATGTTTTATATAAAATATGAGTAGTTGGCATTGTAAGATTATTCACTCATACTAGGCAGGTGTTCACCATTTCTTCCAAAAGCGCTTTTCGGTCTTTGCTTCAGACCATCTTCAGTGGATGCTGCTCCAACTACTGTCGACGGACATAAACTTGACTCTCCAAGAAACTTAAGGCTCCTCCCCTTGACGATACCAACATTTGGGACTGGAACATTGGGGCTGGACACAGATGATTGGTTGTCACCTGTGATATTAACTGGTTGGAGTTGCTTCATCTCTGGATGTGAAGAAGTTGAACTGTTGGATTGTTGTGGCAAATATACTTCATCTTCTATCTCAGTTTCTTCAACAATATCCTGATTACTAGTTGTATGTTGAAGAAGATGTGTTTCCTCTTCCATCTGCCACCTGGATAACCTAGATTGGTTGAAGTCTGGGTTAATTTTAACTGGATTTATATTATTCATAGTAATAGGTTGAGCTACGTCGGTGTTGATCTGTTTAATAAATTGTAGAACACTATTCAATGCTGGTATATCAAAATTCAACGTGTTTTCTTTTTCACTATTTAAAATATAATTTTTCCCCAGATATCCAGTTCATTAACAGCTTGTACATGTTTTAATAATTGTATACTTTGACCGATTTCATGGTTGCATTTCCAGAAGTGATTGGCAACTGTTTAAGTTTTATGTTTCTCAAATGTTCCGTTTGACGAGTTTTTAGACTTCTCTTAGTTCTTCCAATATACTATGATGCACAGTTGTTATTTTGTATACTCCAGATAATTTTGGAACAAATGATGAACACCTGCCTAGTCTGAGTGAGTAATCTTACAAATTAAGCATGCCAGTTACTCATATTTTATATAACTCTTATTATTTTAGTTAATTGATGGAAATTAATCATTTCTTAGCACTAGCCGTATATAGGCTAAGGTTTTGTATAGATAGAGGATACTCCCTTTCATTGATTTACATTTTGCGGCAGGGTTTCAGATGAAATGATGTGATTCCCTCAGCAGATGTTGCTGCTTGAGGGGGATACTCGTGTTTGGAAGGGAGTATAAGCGTGGATGAGTTCTGGGTTCGTAGCTAGCTCATGATCTTTGCATGGCTCTTTTATCTCAGAAGTGGTACACACCAGACTGCTACGTTTTCTCCTTTCCTGCATTCAAGACTGCTTATTCTTCTTGTTTGGGGTTTCACACACACATGCATTGCCTACACACATCGCTAAGTTTGACATCACTATCCTAACACCACTGTCGCCATCGATGGCCAGAACAAGAGTGTCGCATTGACTTGTCTCCTGATTTTCCATTGAGCACTACCCCTTCCCTCTTGAGGTTTTTTTTTTTTATATGCAGAGGACCTACAGGGTTGGTCATTACCCTCAAGAGGTCCCGTATGGGAGGGGATCCGTCCCCTTCAGCTGCCGTGGTGCGGGCGCTGCGGACCCCTAGCACTCATGGTACCTCTGACGTTACTAGGGGAACCATGGGCCGAACATTCGAGCCCCTCCCGTCAGGAAGTTATTCGGATTGAGTTGGACTTGAAGGGACAGTGGTTCCCGATACCCGTAGGAGATCGGGTATGTCTCCGGACGGGGTTGAGGGAAGCCATTAATATTCCCGCGTACTAGCCAGCATAGCTAGCCAGCATAGGTGTACTAGATCACCAGGTTGCCCCATCGAGGTCATATCGGTAGCCTTCCCATTTTGGAGTTGGCGCGCGTAAGTGGCGTATGCATTTCCATCCCCAGGACCAGATGGTACGGGGGGTGCTTAACTCCCGGGTCCTTGGTCCTACGGGTCCAGGAGTAATGGAAGTAGGAGCCTCTGGCATTAACATGTCCATTTTCTGCTATACACAAGTCACGCCGTCGTAAAAAACTTGCATGCCCTTCATCAATTCCACTGCAAAAATCTTACCAATTCCCCTACGAATGTTTCCTTTAAATTATCTAAGTTACATTTTGTGAAGAACTGACATGATTTGAAAGATTAAATGCGTACTTTCAGCAGGATAATGCCACCGCGCATACTGCTGGAGCATCCCTGATAGAGCTCCGCTGTTTCATTGGCAAAAAACTATAAGCAGCGGACTATGGCCGGCCCGTTCCCCTGATCTGACACCATTTTATTTTTATTTCTTGGGACAGGTAAAAGTTAAAGTGTATGCAAATGATCCACATACCTTAGATGAACTTTCGTAGAAACATTTTACACTCATAGAATGAAAACATTCGTAGAGAAATGGGTAAGAATGCATTTTTTACGACGGTGTGACTTGTGTATAGCATAACAGCTATTGTGATTAGGGTGAGTACCAACTTTTGTAATTAATACAGCACAGCAAGTTTTTCACCCTAGTATCGGCGAGCAAACGGGTGACCGCCTGCGTCCGAGGCAATTGTCGCGGGCGTCGATTCTTAAACTAATAGCACTGTATATGATGCTATCCGTCAAACTGGCCCAGTGGTGTTGCCATCTCTATGAGGCCCAGGACCTAGCATCCGATCCTCGTATGTTTTCAGCTTTGCACACTTGTGCGATTACTTGAATAGAGCAGGCCATATTGGCGGCAGTTGTTGTGGTGGGCATAGTTGTTATCTATCTTTCGATAACATTTTCAAAAGCCAGTTTATCTTTCTTCCGCACGCTTCTAACACTGTAATTTTCTATATCTTACGTAAGTCATCATATCACTCTTGTTTATAATGCAGCGCTGACATATTGTCCTTTAGTGTGTTAACGTTACGTTTTGGGGATCACGTATATCGTATGATAATATGCATGACCATATTATAATTTTCTACCATGAGTTTTCCCAATTCTAATTTTATTTTTATCTTCTTCGTTGCTGATAAACATTTTAACCTCCCAATGCATAACTGTAAGGATCGCACTCTGAAGGTCCGGGCTTCGATTCCCATGTTTTTTCGCAGTTTTCTTTCATCAGTATACGCTCTCTGTAATGCTGGGATGTTATTTTTCTTATCATATATCAATGTCGGTGAATCAGGTGAATGAATGGCGTCGATGTGGGGTAACTTATGATTTGTTTCAAATTAGCTTGCCCCGTAACTACTAGCGCTCACGTGAACTAATCTGTTTCAATGGCTGATGCCGTGGTATAGACCGTTGTGTGGTAAATATTGTGACGGGCTAGCTATGGATTGTACAGGATAGATAAGGACCACATGGCTATATTGTACACGGGGGAATTGCTCAGGGGTAGAGAATACCAGATTGGCAAGAGGTTGGGATTTTCTATCAGGTTACAAAAGAACAACTCGCATAAGAATATTGTCACCCAATTATTGGAAGGCATGACCGACTGGCAGCTGGGTGGGCGACAGGAGGCTTTCAGGCCACACCTACCCATTTATCTTGTGGCGTTCACTGAGGGGATGGTTGGAAAAGCATCACTAGCCACTGTACCGTCTCCCGCGAAACTTCCAGAAACAGCCATCTTTCTATATGAGGGTTGCAGTGGACGGGTCAGTCAGTTCTTGGCGAGCATTCGTGAAGAGCGCAGTGCCAGTGAACGGACTGGAAGACTGCATACGTGTATCAGAGGAGTCTTTAGTCAGCTCTAGAAAGAGTTGTACGTAATTGTGAGTGATTGCGTAGTTGGAGTGTTACGTAATTGTGTGTGATACGTGATCCTGCTGTGGTTTGTAAGTGAACCAACTGTAATTCTGTGGAAATAAATAACATTTTGAGTTTGTGCAACTTTACTTTTAATTTCACGAACCCACAAAGTCACAACTAGTGTCAGAAGTGCGATAACGGCCATGGAATCGGCATTGGAAAAGATTTTGGAGAAGATGAACGAATTAACAACAAAGACGGAGGCGGCAAATAGCAACCTGGCCGCAAAGCTGGAGACGACAAATCACAATCTGACTGCAAAGATGGCCGAACTGACCACGGAAATGAAGGTGGCGAATAAGGCTCTCGCCGCCAAATTTGAAGAACAGTTGGCCGGCGTAAGGGATGACGTGACGGAGCTGGGCAAGCGGATGGGCCAAGTGGACGAGTGCGTCGAAGACCTGGCGAACTGCTTCAATGACCTAGAGGAAAAGGCCGACAGTAACACCAAGTCCCTGAGCGCCATGGTGGAAGACGTCGAAGACATTGCGAACCGCGTAAACAACCTGGAGGGAAAGGCCGACAGCAACACAGAGTCCAGGGAACGCCATGATATAAGACATCTTCGGCAGAAGGTTGAAGGACTTGAGGGTCGACGCGTCGTTTCGCGACACCACATCGGCGCGCGTCAAACCTCCGAAATACGACGGTGCGTCAACGTTCGAGGTCTTCCGCCGCCAGTTCGACACGGTGGCCAGGCATAACAAGTGGTCACCGGAGGAAGAGGCCGCACAGCTAATAGCCAGCCTCCAGGGACGGGCTGCGGAAGTCCTAAACGCGGTCCCGACAGCGGCGGCTCCCAAGGATATCTGGGAGGCCCTAGAGAACCGTTTCGGGAACCACCGCCTAGCCGCAGCTTACCGCAGTCAGCTGAAGACAAAGTCGCAACAGCCAGGAGACACACTGCAGGAGTTCGCCCTGGCGATTGAGCAGCTGGCTAGCAAGGCCTTAGTTGACCTTCCGCCGGAGTTCGTATCCCGGAAAACCGCCTACGCCTTTGTCGACGGGGTACGAGACACCGAGATACGTCAGCGCCTAATGCTCGGCGACTACACAACCATCCACGAGGCGCTGATGGCAGCATCAAGGATGGAGGCGGCCAAGATAACGGCTACCCCAACGTCCAGAACGAGGAGTGTCCGCTACACGGGAGACCGAAGGCCAGTCGAGGGATGCCGGCGAAGACCTAGTGGTGTGTGCTGGGGCTGTGGACAGCCGAGACACCCGGAGAAAGATTGCCGACAACAGGAAGAGAAGCCGGAAGAACGAGTAAGGCCCGAAGTGGCGAGGAGCACGTCGGCGCCGTCTACACCATCCCCTCAGTGAACGCCACTAGATAAATGGGTAGGCGTGTTCTGAATGCCTCCTGTCGCCCACCCAGCTGCCAGTCGGTCGTGCCTACCGATAATTGGGTGACAATGTTTACTAAACTTAATAATTACAGAAAATGGATCACTCGGACCCGTACCTTTCAAAGTCAGGGCATTCCGCCCGAAGACCTGCACACAAAGAGATAGAGATTCACACTTCACATTCACTTATACCAGAGGTGGAGGAATGAGGGAGTGACGTCACACGTACTACTGAAGTCACATAAACAATTATTTTTTTCTTTCTTTAATAAAGAACAGAATTATGTAGATTTACTACTTACATTAAAGTTTAACATTTTCATGATGGCGAGGTAAGGAAAAATATTTTCCATGTGGCCCTACATTTCTTACACAATTTCTACAAGATGATTTCGTTATTTAACATGATGTTTCTTAATATATTAAAAGAGAATTGTCAAATTTATATTTTCATACTTGTATGAACTAAATATATTACGCAATACGGTTAATTTATGTGGAATGCATGTTAATTCTTAAACGAAATAAAGAGGAGTGTGCTTTGCTTCAAACCTGCCTCTCGGGATGACTCACGATAGCACGTGCATTTATCCACGGTCGTGATGTATTTGTTTATATGACTTTTATCGCTGACCTTGCTTTGAACTGGATTTTTCATACATGCACCATTTATTGTTATGTTCTGGCCTTATGAACTCTGAAAGGTATGCGTTCACTGCAGACATACTGCCCGCCTCGGTAGCGTAGATGGTAGCGCGTCTGTCTCACGCCCCTAGTTCGAATCTCGGTCAGGGTGAGTTACCTGGTTATGGTTTTTCGGGGTTTTTCCCTTATCCTGAAAGGCGAATGACGGGGAACTCTAAGCTCTATGGACCCCGGGCTCATTTGAGCATTATTTCACCTATTTCATTCATCGTCCGATATGACTTAAATTTGGAGGATGTAAATTACAATAACAACAAAAAACTACAGACATACACACGTATGGATAAGGTGACGTAATTGTATACGAGTCGCGCACAGATAGAAACGCTGGGAAGATAACATGTAGCCTACTTATTAAAGTCTGTTTAGTTAACGTGTGTGCAGTTCCCAGTCAAAGGGACCTCAAAGGACCTGACCTCCCCGCCCCCTAATGACCGTCATAAATCTATCTCCACACTTCAGAAATGGAACACTGACGTTGGGGACCAATAGCAACGCCGATTTTCTGAAAATGACAGTTGCATGTCTACTCCACGTGGAGTCTCAGTTGCCAAATTTCCAACTTCCAGTTGTTCTGTTTCATTAGGTGCAGACATTCGTTGTGTGTCACGATGTGGAGACCGTGGGAGGGAAATGCAGTGGTAAATGCAAATGATAACGTTCAGTCAAGTGAAAATAATCAAAGTGAAGACAATAGTGTGAATGAATTGGAAGGTGTTGCTGGGCCGAGTTATGTTAGGGGAGAAGCCTCAAAAAACAAAGTCATAACGGGAACTCTTTCTAAGCAAAGTCAAGCGCTTGTTTTGAACGCATATAAATATGTGGTGAAAAATATCTTGGTAAGGGGTCATGTAGTGAAACTGCAAAAATTCTGGGTATTCACAGAAATACGGTTAGAAAAATTGTGACGAAAGGAATACCAAAGACGCCGACCAAATGTGGAATCAAAAGAAAACGTTTCTCTAAGGTGGATAATTTCACATGCGATTTAATTCGCCGAGAAATTTATAATTTCTGTGCAAAAGGGAGAGCGCCCACATTAGATGAATTGGTTGCACATTTGCAAGAAATTTGTGATTTTCCATTTGGACGCAGCACTTTGCGCGGTCTTCTAAAGGAGCTGGGTTTCAAATACCGTACTCTGAATAAGAGAAGGGTTATTATGGAATCCAGAAGAATTGTAGCTTGGCGATATATATATATACTTGTCGAAACTAAGGAAGTTTCGCAGTAATGGACACAAGATAATTTATTTAGACGAAACCTGGTACGATACCCATGACGTATCGAGAAAAGGATGGGACGACGGTTCGTGTGCTTGCACCTTACCTGTTCCTGTGTCGAGGGGTAAAAGGATAATAATAATATTTATTCACTTATAGACATCATTACAAATGTTTAAAGCTTTGTCAAATTCTAATACATTTATATTGCTATTTACAATTTTCCATATTTACAATTTTTACATATAAAATTTAATACACAAACTGTATCAAAGATAATTGTAGGTAGTACAGGTACACTATAATTCGTCTAATCTATACAGGCATCTTTCAATTAGATATGTCTTTAATGCTGGCTTAAAGTTATTCTTACTTAACTGCTTTAATTGTGTAGGGAGCTTATTGTATAGCATACTGCCAATTACAAAAGAATCTTTTTCTACTGCTTTTTTGTAATAGCTATTCTAAAAAAATTATCCTGGTTTCTTATATTATAATTATGGTTGTCTCTATTTCTAGTCAGATCGTATCTATCTTCTAAGACCAGGAGTTGCAATGGCCGACAGTCACGATGACATGAATGCAGCAGTGTTCGAAAAGTGGTTTGTTGGTAGGCTTATGACAAAGCTGCCAAGGAATGAAAAAATTATAATTGTTTTGGGCAATGCTAGCTATCATTCGCGTTTAAAATATAGAACACCTACAATGTCGATGAACTTAAAAGATATAGTCGAATACATGAGGGTTCATAATATTGAAATACCTGAACCTCGGCCTATTAAAGCTGTACTCCTGGCAGAAATTAAAAAGGCAAATGTGGGCAAGGTTTACGTGATTGACGACATCGCTCGTAAATATGGGCACGAAGTTTTAAGGTTGCCGCCGTATCACTGCTGTTTCAACCCCATAGAAATGGTGTGGTCGAAACTGAAGAGAAAAGTGCGCAAGAGATATGCAACACCTTCACTCAGCGAAAGCGTTTACAACTTGTTGAGAAGCTGTGTAGAAGGGATCGATGCAGAACTGTGGAAAAATTGTGTGCAGCATGTAAAGAAAGTAGAGGAAAAATACATTAGTCGGGATCAGCAATCTAACGATAGCAGGTTCGTCATTACCGCTGACTCTGAGAGTGATGGAGAATCGGAATGATGCTCTTATATCTATGTGAGTTAATAGCACTGATTATAATAATTACGAAAAGGCCTACATGCTAAGTAGAAAATTTAACAATAGTGGTGGAGTGGTGGTAGTAGTAGTAGTAGTAGTAGTAGTAGTAGTAGTAGTAGTAGTAGTAGTAGTAGTAGTAGTAGTAGTAGTAGTAGTAGTAGTAACAATGGCAATAATAGGAATACAACATATTCCAAGTGCCTTATTTTGATTCTCGTAAAAACCCAGTCTTTTCACAATGTGAAGTGCACGTGTTGTTTAGACAGAGAAAGAGACTCTAGAAAAAGACGGTGATGTTAAAATGTTGCAACCTTGTGGAGAGGACCGTCAGGAGGAGGGTCCATGTTGTAAAACGATTATGAGGGTTTGTCAAAGAAAGCGGCCGCCGTGCACTTGCGTTGAGTAGACAGACTTTACACAAGCGGCAGCCCGTTGTGTAGCTTCTGACACTGGATATGAATATTGTTTTTTCAAAGCTGCTTCGTCTCATTTATCTATAACGCTACTTATTAACGCTACTGCACTGAACCAGTTCTACATCTTGCTACGCAAGTAGGCTACGTAACTTTCTGCAGGTGATTGCTGAATGTTGACTGTATTGCTCACTCACTGCGTAACCGGACAACGGTTCCCCTCTCCCCCACACCTCATCCCGCGGAGGTCACGAGTCGAGAACACATCTATACGAGCCGAAAATATTAACCAATTAGAGTAAAGGGGAAGGCAGTAGCACGCAGAGGCACACGTCAGTGGAACAAGCTTATTTGGAACAAAGATCAGGATGTCTCCTGGTATTTGACAAAGCCCTAGAGACGTGCCTTCTTGAGGAGAAGGTCTTACGTGGAGGCCCACCGTTGTTGGGATCTCACACCTGGAAACTTTAGGGACTCCTCCTGCGTCCGAGGCAACCCCATCACCTTTCTCTCTCTCAGAGGTTCAGAGATACAATGAGCCTCCTAGATGCCTTTGTGTCCAAATGTTTCTCCCCACTAAATCTATCTGCTCTACGCTAACATTTAAATTCTAGAATTTTGTACTAAATGAAATCCTGTATCTGTCCATTGCGATTAAATGAAAAACAGCTTTGATATACATTTACGGCTAATACAGAAGAAAGATTAAATTTCCATCAATTTACCTAGTAGTGGTAACTATGAAGCCTGGGACTTAAGTACTTACAATAGTTGAAGCAGATTTTATATTTTGGCAAGGGCCCCACGTTGGGCGCCAGTTTGAAGCTGATTTTATATTTTGGCAAGGGTTCCACGTTGGGACGCCAATTTGTAGCTAATTTATTTTATTGGCAAGCAAATGAGTTCTACGTTAGCGTTACAATTTGAAGCAACTATGTGGCGAGCAATGAGGTTTCTCTCAGGGTATACGTGGATATGTGTGAGAAGGATATTTAATGACACTGGAATGCCCGTTTCAAACTTATTTATTTACTGCTTCTTTTTTTAGAACATCAAAATTTAAGTTGCCGACCAAGGGTTACCAATATCCCTGTTTAGAGTTACTGACGGCAGAATGTTTATTACTCGATAGACTTTATTCATTCCTCACGTATATATGAACCGACAAATATATTCTCTCATTTCTAGTATGCCTTGCCTAAGACAGAACAAGAGGACTGTCTTAATCGCCCTCACGCCTCAGACTGTTTCAATGGCTTGCCAGCCACGAAGTGCTCTAATCGGCTCCACGCCGAAGACTGTTGTCCACAGCTGCGCGTGTGGTATATATGTAACTTTCACTTTTTGGAAACCCTCTTTTCACACAAAGATTCTCTTTGTGGCTATTTTGTCACCATTATGAATGTTTCAAAGAATACCCTATTCAACAAGTTAAGGGCTATCCTTTAGAAATCTGCTAAGGACACTGTTTCTTACGTTTCATTTGTTAAAACAACTTATTCGCCCAAACTGCTATTCGACTCAACTGCCCTTGCACGTGTTGTAACAAAGAACCAACATTCCTTTGACATCCATCATTATTCTTTATACATTGCAATTCTTAATTTCGGTATGATAGTAAGTCGCCACAAAAAGCTGTGTATCTCATTGTATAGGACAGCCCCTAGTGGTTTACCGCGAAACCCACGAGTCAAGTGGACAATTTAATGTCATGTTGACATGTTGGCTATGGTAGCTCAATGGTTAAGAGCAACCGGATGGAGACAAATCCCGACCATGGCATTAACTTTTTCAGTCTGACTCTATCCAAAGCTTAGCCTAGTAAAGTGTGGAAGAACGATTAAATTTCCATTAAAAACAGGCTTATTAATAAAACAAAAGATAGATCTCTTCAAAACATCCAATTTATTTTAAATAATTTGTTCGTGTGTGTATGTGTGTGTTTGTCATGAACAGCTTCCGAATATTCGATATTGATCTGAATGTTTTAATATTTTCTAACAATATTCAACTGTTTTCTCAGTATGACATTGATGGAATAAGGATTGTTTAAACATTCAACTATCTCTTCAGGTTCCTGTATCCCTTTTGTGCCTGCAACGAAATGTAGCTACAGTGAAGTCATTTCTGCAGACGTATGTCTGAATTAACTTAAGTTAAAGAAGAAAATAATTTTGTAACAATAGTTTGTAGAACACTGAACAAAGACATTCTTGTACATGTAATGCATTACAAACATTATTATTGGTTTTCTCAAATGGTATAACAACTGAATAAGAGCGCAATTGATGATTGCAGGTATGACGAGTAATCACCACCAGGCGGAGACTTCTGGAGGTACACAGATCGACTTGTCGGGGACCGAGACGCGGCAGAGGAAGGTCAGCATCGTGTCAGAACCTCTGGAGACCACAGGACGACGCTCACCCTTTCACGTAGAGGGTGAGACGAGGAGACGCATCAGCGTCGTGTCCTCGGAACACGCTCCAGAGCGTCGCAAGTCAATTCTCGTACAACACGACAACATGAGCGTCCATAGTCATCATTCGGCGCCACACCACATCAACCATGCCTTCCAACATGACGGTACGCCTCTCCATAACTCAAACTTTTAATTACTGTTTCACATACGTAGCTAACTTAACTTTTAGCATTGGTCTCATATTTTATATTAGGACAGCCTTTTTTCCAACTTTACATGATTCTTTGTAGTCGTCTTGTTCTTTTCCATCTTTCATTTATATTGCCTACATAACAACTTTCGTATCATTGATATTCTGCATAGGAGGATCGTTTGATCAGTCTGGTTAAAGACAAAGAACTTTTTTGTGAACATTTCACCTTATTTCTCGACATAGTCTCCATTGAAGGCTATAACTGCACTTGGTCCAGCGATAATATGCTTTACAGTGCATTGCAGTATATAGTTTTTAAAAATAGTTATTGTATCTACGAACCAGAAGAAATTACGCACCTTTATATTACGTGGGCAGACCCATCTCTCAAATAGTATATTTACCTGCCAGTAGAGGGAGGCCTCAAAGCTGCTGTCAACACATCTAATATGATCGCAAGCCGCTAGGGAAATCGTATATAATCTCACTCCATCAGCGATGCTATTGATGACGTCAAATTTTGCGTGGTAAAATTACAGATAAAAATGAACACCGTGTACATTTACCTCTCTAAACAAAAATGAAGTTCATGCAATTGTCTTTTACTTTAGAGGTTCTCTATCATATGTGCAGGTCTTATAAAATTTATGTTATCTGTATCGTATCTCGCTCTCCCTCTCCCTTCCTCTCCCTCTCATTTTTACGGCAAGGCATGTACATAATAACAAACATTCGTCTTTTATTGCAGAGCTCGTTAAGCCCGCCAACGGTGACTTGGGTCCCCCCAAGAAATATTCCATGTCAGAGTCCATTTCGGAGAAACATAAATACCCAGAATCGGAAATAGAAAAGTAAGTATACCTACCCATTCTGTGTAGTAGAAATACAGTTTTATTTCTTCCTACCAATTGTCTAATACGTACAGGCTGTTCCAACTCTGCTCGGCTGCGTACGCTTAGTACTCGGCGCCCAACAGAAGGGGAAGCATGAACGCCCGTAAGTGAAATGCTTTGGCTTTCTGCTACTTCAGTCCAACGCTTCGACAGCTTGCCCCAACACCGAGCTGCACTGCATGCTGCATGCAGACCGCTGCGAGTCGTGAGTACTCCATATCCAAGCTAGACAGTCTGGTCTGCTACCGAATGACTTCTACACATATGTTTGTACAAATATTTAAATTTTACGCAGTCTGCCTGCTGCGGACAATTCACTATATCCGCATTTTAAAGTCAGTTTTAGATTAATTTGCACTTCACTGATTATTTTGAATTATAATACAGGGAATCCTATTAAGGACTTGAAGTAGTGCTGATATTAAATTAACATTTTAATGATTACAACACACTTTCTATTACGTTCATAAATAAATCATCCATGCAAAGTATTTTGAGAATATATTCAGAAGCATTACACAAGTTTAGTATTTACACAATATTATAAGTAAATGTTATCATTAGTTTAGTACATAATGATAGATTATTATACTGATTACAAACTGTGAATTGCATAGAATTATAAATTCAAAACAATAAACATCTGACTGACGGGTAATAGTATAAACACATAAACTGCACTTAAGCAAGATAAGGAGTACTAAACAGTAAAACAATTTTTTTAATAAAAGTTTTGTGAGTAAATGCAGGATGATACATTTTACGAGGGCTGTTCAATAAACAATGATCATAATTTTTAAGGTCATAATTTTTCGCATTAAAATGCAATCTTATTATATTCTGTTAACTTAATGAGAAACAAACAAGCCGCAATAGTTTCATTGTTGGTACTCCTGGTTTCCGCCTGTGAGAACCAGAGAAGTTCAGACATGTTCAGTATCGCCTACCGCTGTAATGGAGGTAACATGCAGTTAAAGTTGATGTTAGAGGAAGATCCGGAGTTTCTTTCAAACGTTCACTGCTGATGAAACTTGGCTACATAATTTTGATCCTGAGAGCAAACAGCAAAGCTCAGTGTGGAAATCTCCTTCATCACCAACCCCCAAAAAAGCAAAAGTGGTTGCTTCTGCTGGTAAAGTTATGATCATCTCATTCTTTGATATTCGTGGAATGGTTTTTCAGCATGTTGTATCTGCACACACATCAGTAACTGGACAATACTACAGGGATGTCCTGAAAACATTGAAAGTCTATATCAGGCGCAAAAGACCACATTTCCACGAAGCAGGCTGGATACTGCACCTAGATAATGCGCGGCCGCATATTACTAATGTTGTTGCTGAATATCTTGCACAAAATCAACGTGAATTGCATCCCTCACCCTCCCTATAGTCCGGATTTAGCCCCATGTGACTTTTTTTCTATTCCTTAACTTGAAGAAACGCCTTCGTGGGAGGCATTATCCATCATCAGAAGCAGTGGTGAAGGCTGCGGAGGTGATTTTGAAGGATCTCTCAAAAAATTGTTTCTAGCATGTCTTTGAAGACTGGCAGGAACGCTGGGACAAGTGCATCGCATTCAGGGGAGACTATTTTGGGAAGGACCATCAAAATTATGAGGATGAGTAAAGGTACGTTGTCATAAAAAGATTGTGATCATTCTTTGTTGAACAGCCCTCGTACATTTGCTAGTCTAACTGAAGGGTAGTTTTTGTATAATATATAATTATCTGTGCTTTGTTTTTCATATTGCCTGTATATTGTGACTGCGTGGGTTAGATAGATTCGGAAATCTGGTTTGCAGAAATTTAAAACAACTTTTGCTGTAGTAAAACGACGTGCAGCTGTCTTCGAGGCTAACTCGGTGTTTTGTTGCCCGAAAACAAATGAAAGAAATCACTGCGGTACACTTCAATCGTCGACTGTAACAACTGCCGCTTCTAACGCCCTGCCGGTATCTATATCTTCCCAGCCATTGTTTCTAGAAAGCTCCAGACCTTTCGAGAACTTTAGCGGCAGCAACAATAGACAGAACATTCTGGAGCCTCTCTCTGTCTTTTTCTCTCCGACTCCGGGCTATGGAAGCAGAACAACAATGCACACGGTGACAATATAATGTGTGTTTTGTGTTCAATATTCAGTATTAAACCGTACTTTGCATGCCTCGTTAGCATGTCTGCCTCACGTTCAAGAGGTCCCGAGTTCGAATCTCGGTCAGGGTGAGTTACCTGGATAAGGTTTATTCCGGTGTTTCCCCTTATCCTTAAAAGACGAATGTCAGGTAACTCTAAGCTCTATGGACCCCGGACTTATTTGAGCACCATTTCACCCATTTCATTCTTTGTCCGATATGACTTGACGTTGGAGGACGTAAATTAGAACAAAAAAGCCGTACCTTCTTCGATATGTTCAATATTCACAGGGTTTTGTTTGCTTTTTTATTTATTTTTGTTTGTTTTTTTTTGGGGGGGGTAATTTACGTCCTCCAACGTTAATTCGTATAGAACGGTGAATGGAATGGGTGAAATGATGCTCAAATGTGTCCAGGGTCCATGGAGCTTAGAGCTACCCGACATTCGTCTTTCAGGATAAGGGAAAATCCCGGAAAGATCCTTATGCAGGTAGCTCACCCTGACCGAGATTCGAACTCGGGACCTCTTGAAAGTGAGGCAGATACGCTACCATCTACGCTACCGAGGTGGGCTACAGGCTTTTGTGGCAACTAGTAAACTCACTGAACGCAAATCAATCTAATCTAAACATATGACGTCATTAACTAGCTTACAATAAACGGGAAACCAAAACGCACCAAAATATATACAGTACCTTAAATACGCGCGATTATCTAAGAGTTTTAAGAAACATGTTAATCAAATATCATTCGAAACTTTTCATTAATATTAAATATTTATATATGAATAGTATATAAAACTCAGTACGGTTTTATCTTCTGTGTAACTGTGTATCGTTCCACCCTCTTCAGCATTCACATACGAGGGTTGTTCAATAAAGAATGATCACAATTTTTTTTTGACAACGTACCTTTACTCATCCTGATAATGTTGATGGTCCTTCTCAAAATTGTTTCTACTGAATACGATGCATTTGTCCCAGCGTATCTGTCAGTCTTCAAAGACATGCTGATAACCATTTTTTAGAGATCCTTCAAAATCGCCTCCGCAGCCTTCACCACTACTTCTGATGATGGATAATGCCTCCCATGAAGGTGTTTCTTCAAGACAGGGAATAGAAAAAAGGCACATGGGGCTAAATCCGGACTATATGGAGGGTGAGGGATGCACTTCATGTTGATTTTTGCAAGATATTCAGCAACAACATTGGTATTATGCGGCCGTGCATTATCGTGGGGCAGCATCCAGCCTGCTTCACGGAAATGTGGTCTTTTGCGCCTAATATGGACTTACAATGTTTTCTGGACATCCCTGTAGTATTGTCCAGTTACTGATGTGTGTGCAGGTAAAACATGCTGATAAACCGTTCCATGAATATCAAAGAATGAGATGACCATAACACTCCCAGCAGAAGCAACCGCTTTTGCTTTTGGGGGGGGTTGGTGATGAAGGAGATTTCCATATTGAGCTTTGCTGTTTGCTCTCAGGATCAAAATGATGTAGCCAAGTTTCATCAGCAGTGATTACGTTTGAAAGAAACTCCGGATCTTCCTCTAACATCAACTTTAACTGCATGCAGACCTGCATTGCGGCGATAAGCGATACTGAACACGTCTGAACTTGCCTGGTTCTCACAGTCGGGAACCAGGAGTACCAACAATGAAACTACTACGGCATGTTTGTTTTACATTAAGCTAACAGAATATAATAAGATTGAATTTTAGTGCGAAAAATAATGACCGTAAAAAAATGATGATCATTCTTTATTGAATAGCCGTCGTAGTTTGTTTCCAACAGCTGATAGTAACATGGACGCGGCGAGATACTGATGTTTTGTTTACTTCAAGTCCAGTTCTAACACAGGATCTAGTGTACATATATCTTTACGTGCTAGTCAATCCATGCTCCACGCCAAGAGTGGGATACTTGTCATTTACAGAGTCGGTATGTTCCCCCAATTATAATTGATAACGCAAAATCATTTAAATTGGTTTTCAGTTGAAAAAATCTAGCACGATTTATAACGTAATTGAGCATGGAACAAGTATAACATGGTTTGATAGACTTAGACAACTGATGGTTGTATTAGAAATGTATTTTAAACTCATTATTTAAAACTTACACATTCTGAGTAGCGATTTTATGCAATATTTTATTAAGGGAATAGCAATTTAACATGTCGACAATTTCAGGTCATGGTGGTTCATCTTCTGTAAGAAATGTCGACAAGACGATGCTGGAACATCGTGGGAACCTCCACACTGGCAACGATTATGCCCTTATCCATTTTGTCCTTCATATCGACAGTTCGCACGTGTCTTGGCTCTCTTGCTCATCGGCCTCTTGCTTTGGGGCATTGTATATTGTGTACTTGGGAATACGGCGGGACCTGGAGGACAGCTGTTTGGACTTGCAATACTCTGCATCGCGGCACATTTCGGCGGCTGGCTTATAACGCTCACCAATATGCCGGCCCTCATTGGTATGCTGATGATCGGCATCCTCTTCCAGAACGTGGGACTGGTGCACATAGAAGGGGAGTACGTCGAGGTCGTTACAGTACTCAGGTGAGTTGACTACACCCACCCACTCTTACTTCCACCAAAGGTCTACAACCTCTTGCTTCCGTTTCTTTTACTTGCTCTTACGACGTGATGTTCATTTGATTTTCTCTGTGGTTGCATTTACCAATGAGCAAAATGCAGTCAATAATAGAACATTTCACCTATCTAGATTTTCAAACATGCTCATGCTTATAAGTCGTGCCTACTGACTCCGAGGTCGTCGGTTCAAACCCATTCCATAGATGCTGCTTTTAATAGGTCCATGTTAGCAAATATACTGTGATGTTAAACTCCGTAAGACAAATCGCCATACCTTTCAGAATTGACAAAGTTTTCAAAAAACAAAATATTGAATATTATTATTCCTTCAGTGCAGTCATTTATTTACATTTGAGGATAGTACAGAAATATTTATCAAATTAATGTAATTTTAAGTACTTTGATTACTCAATTGTACTGTAAAATTTCTTCTTATTGTTTTAGAGCTTAATTCTTATTTAGAAATATTTATTATTAAATGCAAAAGCATACCTATAAACAAATATAATAATTTGTAACTTACAAGAAATGATGACCGTTTTTAAATTAAATAAATAAAAAGATTTTTTAATCAGTCTATTTCTATATACGAGGGCTATTGAGTAAAGAATGATCATAACTTTTTTCGGTCATAATTTTTGCACTAAAATTCAATCTTATTATATTCTGTTAGCTTAATGAAAAACAAACATGCCGTAGTAGTTTCATTGTTGGTACTCCTGGTTCCCACCTGTGAAATAAACACGCCGTAGTAGTTTCATTGTTGGTACTCCTGGTCCCCGCCTGATAGAACCAGGCAAAGTCAGACGTGCAGTATCCCCTACCGCTGCAATAGAGGTAACATGCGAGGAACAATATGCGGCTTTGAAATTCTGCTTTCTTCTCAACAAATCTTCAGTTGAAGCCTATAAAATGTTACAGGAGGCCTATGGAGAGTCTGTTCTTACCTACAGCACAGCTCGAAGGTGGTTAAGAGCGAAGATAGTCAATTTCAAAGGAAGGTGCACCCGGTGCTCCAGTTACTTCTCTTACGGACGAAAACATCAACACTGCTGCTGCCATTGTGAGAGAGGATCGACGAATTACCTTAAGATCACTTTCTGAAATACTGAACATTTCGTTGTGTGTCACCCACACGTTGGTGACAGAAACATCACACACGAGAAGTGTTTGTGCGCGATGGGTTCCAAGACTGTTGCTTCCCGAACAAAAGGACATTCACATGCAGGTCTGCATGCAGTTAAGGTTGATGACAGAGGAAGATCCGGAGTTTCTCTCAAACGTAATCACTGTTGATGAAACTCGGCATCATTATTTTGATCCTCAGGTCAAACAGCAAAGCTCAGTGTGGAAATCTCCTTCAACACCAATCCCCCCAAAAACCAAAAGTGGTTGCTTCTGCTGGGAAAGATATGGTCATCTCATTCTTTGATATTCATGGAATGGTTTTTCAGCATGTTGTACCTGCACACACATCAGTACTACTACAGTAGTACATCAATACTACAGCGATGTCGTGAAAACATTGCAAGTCCATATCAGGCGCAGAAGGCCAAATTTCCGTGAAGCAGGCTGGATGCTGCACCACGATAATGCACGGCCGCATATTGCCAATGTTGTTGCTGAATATCTTGGAAAAATCAACGCCAAGTGCATTCCTCACCCTCCCTATAGTCTGGATTTAGCCCCATGTGACATTTTTCTATTTCCTAACTTGAAGAAACGCCTTCGTGAGAGGCATTATCCATCATCAGAAGCAGTGGTGAAGGCTGCGGAGATGATTTTGAAGGATCTCTCAAAAAATGGTTTCCAGCATGTCTTTGAAGACTGGCAGAAACGCTGGGACAAGTGCATCGCATTCAGGGGAGACTATTTTGAGAAGGAACATCAAAATTATGAGGATGAGTGAAGGTACGTTGTCAAAAAAGAAAAAAAAATCATGTGATCATTCTTTATTGAACAGCCCTCATATTTGTTTGTTTCACTGTTAATAGCTTCATATTTTATGTATGTAAAACATACCTATTTCCTTTGTCCTATGTTTCTTTTTCTACTCAAGACACTAAAAGATCTTTTGCAATACAGTGATTCAATGAAAATGTAAATTCATTTACAGGCTCTGAATGAATAGATGGTCACACCTTTTAACTAAATAGGATAGGAATAAAACTTTGGATTTTATCTTACCAAATAAGCACAACATGGCAGCCTTAAGTATAACAGGATTCTTTTTTCTGGACTATGAAGTACTGGAAATTTGAAAACAAATATAACAATGTTAGAACTTGTTAAAACAACAAAATTCCATACATTGCTACTTACAACAAATTTAATGAAACTTCGAAGTCTTATGTATGGAACTATCTTCTTCAGTTTGTTTCCAGACCTTGTCAGAAGGAAGAAACAAAAATTATGAATTCCCAGTCGAACATCGAGCAATGGTTTAGCTAACTTCGATCTAGGTTAACACCCCCACATATGAGGAATGTATATCCTCCAGGAGTTACTAGTTGGTGCCTGAGGTTAGATGCCTACCCAGAAGTAGACAAGCTCTGGATCAGTTGTAGCATGTCTCCCTCACATCCGAAAGGTCCTGTTTGTCTTGCAAATGGAAAATATATTATGTACCACAGAGTGGCTTGCCCTATAGCCAGGTCCTGAGAATTTGATTTTTCCCGAAAGCTAGTCTCAGCAAATTATACTGTCCTACAAAATATAAGTTTTGTTGCCGGTTTGTGATCTCAAAGGTATTTTAAATAACTTTGATGTGCTAAGTTGAATGATGCTCTCCATTTTGCTCTATCACATAAAGTTTTCTCACAAATTACAAAATATTGATTTGAAAATAGTGTTCTTATGTAAAATTTGTGTGTTACAAAATAAATAATAAATATATAGTTTATGATTAATAAATATATAGAAATAACTTGTATCTGTAAAATAATGTGTGAACTTACATTTTCCTTGGCTCAAAGATCACTTACGCTGACTTACATTTAAGTCGTGATTAAGGAACTTACATTTTCAGGCACCAGCAGTAGTCCACTTGAAATGTTCCATCAACCCTAATATCTCCTGTCCATCTTTTTAATTTCTTAATGAAATAATTCACCTTGTTCATCTCTGAAGGATCCAAAATTAGCTAGAAAGTAGTTCAGATGAAAGTACAAGAAATGAAGCTTTAAACTCATATCTCATCCTAAAGCTTATAGATTTTGTAACATATTTCTTATCATTTTTTCATATTGCAGATCTTTTATATTTCGAAGAAACTTATTGGCTACCTCTTTGAAGGTACACAGCAGTTGCAGTTTTTCTATCTTTCATGGTGTCTAAATTAAATATGCACTATCTTCATTTGCTATCTTATTGAGGGCCAGTAAATATACCCTATTTTATCTTAGAAAATTTACTTCTCAGGTATTTGAATCACGAAACATTCTTGCCGAATACTTTCATGAATTGTTTCATAATACATAATTTTATACGAAAAAGGGGCAATAACTTTCTTTTTGGATCACCACTGGTATGAGTGACGTTTCTCTGTCCTGACCTTTTCTCTTAACTAATTCTTTCACTGTACAGTATTTAATCCTGTTTCTACATTCCATTCTTATAAAAAACATGTAGGTATTTCAAATATATTCCTTGCTGCTCTAGTAAGATACTGCATACCTTTAGACCTGCATACAATGGCCATTGATGTTCCCTGCAATTAATTCTAAATTTGGTTGCAAGATTTTCTTATTCTTTTAGAAACACAGAATGTGCAACTAGTATTGAAGGAAATTCCCTTCTATTGTACAATAAAACAGCCATTTAGACTTCTTTTTTAAGCGTCAATAAATAAACAGCAGTCAATACTATAGAATGTTCATCTTCCCAGTTGCTGAATTAAACCTAGTAAATACATCACAACAATAAACAAGTTGGTCTTTCATCTTAAAGAACTTAGTAATAAATTCTAGGACTCCTATACCAAGAAAATGTGGTGTGTGGAACCAGTATATCTTCTCTTTCTACTTTGATCAAGTAATTTGTTTTTGTTTCTTAATAAGTCATGTCAAATTTCTGTGCTAAAATGCTATGACTTTTGTGTGCTGATAAATCCTCATCTCTATAAGAATTTTCTCTTGATGCAGAGAATGAACTCTCCATATACTCTAGTTGAGCAAGTGGAATAGGAATAGAGAATCTATTCTGTGTGACACAAACCTTATAGCTGAAGCAACGCCATCTGGATATTTAATTTTGTTTCATTTATCTTATTGTATCCTGATACTTTACACATGTGGAAGTACATGAATCATTTTGTTCATGAAATATCACGGTATTGTTTTCCATTGTACCACTACCTAAGCCCTCCACTATAAGTCTTGCAAACAGCATGCAGAGCCCTTGTTTGACTTTGATCTCCTAGCTCAACATTAAAATATGTAAAATATACTTCTTTCAAAAACTGTGTAATGTTAGTTTTCTGTCTCTGCAACAAGAAAGAACCACATATGTAGCAGCAGATATTTGAATTGTTCATTCATTTTCTCCCAGCAACGGTGGAAGCCATTGTGAACAGCTTATCACTACATTAAATGTATTAAAAATACAAAATAACAATAATGAATCTTTTGCACAAGCAGCATTACTGATCACTGAGTTATAGAAAGCAACTAAAATTCTGAAATATTAAGACATAAGTCCCTAAAGCGTGAGTGTAAGTACATGTCTGTTAATCATGCAACAGCTGATAGTTTTATTGTCTTGTATCAGTCATCAGCTCACTGCTTAGACAGATAAAGGATGAAGGGTAGGGAAACTCATAGGGAGTGGCTATTTTTAGGTCTATATAGAGCCAGAAGATGCAAAATATGTTGCATTATTATTCATCTTTTGCATCATAACTATACACACATATTTGCAATTATATACACTCTCCAATATATATATTGAATGTCATAAAAATGGTACATGTTATGTAAAAACTGTTATTTTTTAAATCAGCGTGTTTGCTTCCATATTAGAACTGTCCTCCACAGGAAAGAAAGTCCCTGGGCCCTGAGATGCAGGGGGGTTGGAGAAGGTTCCCACACCCTCCCTGGACAGGTTTATGACACCCCATGTCAGTACAGTTACAGACCATTCAAAAACATTCTGATGACTTATACTTTTGTGAATGAATCTTTTCGGTTTTAGTGTACAGAGTTAATGGGGCACATGTATTTTTAACAGCTCTGCTCCTTGTGTAGCATGTGTTCCCTCTCACACATATTCGCTGTCTTTGTCCCACTGTGGAAGGTTGGCACATTCCTTTCAGGGATCTTCTTTGCGTTGCTGGACAGTATTTTCATCAAAACTGGAAAAGTGTCGCAGGACAATGTTATTAATGAAAAAAATGTCTTAATATCTTACTTATTCCCTAGTTAACAAATACTTAATAATATCCATAATCCATTTTAGTTAATTGATGGAAATTAATCATCTCTTCACACTAGCCGTACATATGCCAAGGATTTTGATGGATAGCGTCAACATCAAAAATTCAATGCCATGGCCGGTATTTGAACCACGAATCTCCTGGTTTCCGTCCAGTTGCTCTAACCCATTGAGCTACCATGGTCAACATGCCGTCCTGACATTAAATTCGGATGGGAGAGCCCGTAGTGGTCTACCAGGAAAATATACAAGTCAAATGGAGAATTTAATGTCAGGAGGGCACATTGACCATGGTAGCTCAATAGGTTAGAGCAACTGGACGGAAACCAGGAGATTTGCGGTTCAAATCCCGGCCATGGCATTGAATTTTTCATGTTGACTCTATCCATCCATACTCCATTTTTATCTTGTTTAAAAGAATATAATATGAGTTATGCACTTACAAAAATATTTAGTCCATAAAGTTAAATGTTTCTGCAAAATGTAGAATTCCATTAAAAGTACTGATGTACGCTGGCTTGTTACAGGAAAGTAGCTCTGGTCATAATTTTGACAAGGGCTGGGCTGGACCTGGATCCTGGAGCACTAAAACGTCTGCGTATCACCGTACCGAAGCTGGGGCTCATTCCTTGGATTGTTGAATGTGCTGTTATTGCTGTAATGACACATTATTTGCTTCATCTTCCCTGGATTTGGGGTTTCCTACTTGGGTAAGTTACGATACATTCTTGAACAGAAATGGACACTTGGCTTTAAGGATTCCTAAATTAATGTATATTCACACACTCGCTGATTATTTAAAATTGCTTTCCCTCAGAACCTAGAGGAAGACAAGCTTTGCTTTTTAACAGTTTCATAAATTTTGCATTAGAGAAAGATCCGTTATTCTATTTAAAATGGAAAATATACATTTATAAAACTTTATAAATGTTACATTAATTTGAAGACTCATCTCATCAACTTCATTCTTCTACATATTGTTAATTCACAAAGTTGCCGCTTAGTCCAGTTATTTTCAAAGATTTAATTTTCATTAGTGTACCTTGACTCATACATTTGAGAAAGTGCAATCATAAGAATACCACTAACACTCCACTACTGCCTTACCCATAAGTAAGATAATCATGATGATGATGATGATGATGATGATGATGATGATGATGATGATGATGATGATGATGATGATGATGATGATGATGATGATGATGACGACGTCGATGACGATGAGGATGATGATGCTTACTTTACTTCTTGTAGTACCACCTTAGTAGCAAATATGTCTATAACACTATTAAAGAATTGGACTTTATACTTAATAGTAGTAGAGTGGCCTTGTTAGTAGTTTTTAATCCTTTTCATTGCAGAAAAGTATCCCTCTGTTAATGAACTCATTTGTATCATCCAAATTAATGTGCTCAACTTGCAGATCTCAGGAAACACGATGTTGAACACTTGAACTTGAATTGCAAATACTTGCAGGAAATAGTCACATCTGTACTGAATTCAGAATCTGAATATCTGGTAGTTATTCGCTTCTCAAAAATCTGAAGTCAAAGCAAGATGCATGACTTTGTGTTAAGCTCTTTAGTGCCTCACTTGGATAACTAATTTTGAATTTAGCACTTATCACCAAACTGATGTAATACGTTCATAACAAGTAGCTCCGTCATCTCAAGATACAGCCTTTTATATCTGGATTTTCTGTTCTCATCTTCATTATGTTCCATGCAGTTTCATTTTACTGAATAGACTAGGAGCTGTTCTCACAAGTTCAATTAAACGTGTGCCTGTTTTGCTGGAGCTGATTCTCAAAATCCTTTATTTGCTTACTGTAATATTACAAATCGTCACTTGGTTTTGACTACATATATCTTAAAAACATTTTCCCTCTGGCAAGAAATACAGTAATTAAATTACTTAAACTATCACAAATATTACAGCAAACATTAATATAACAAATGAAAAAAATTTACAACTCCAGCAAAACTATATTTTACAAGAAACTGATAAAATTTAAATTCAGAAGAAATTCAGGCAAACAGAACATTCAGCAGAATTAGCTATGAAACAGTTAAAATGCTAAAATGAAACTGAAATATTTGTTAGATTTAATAAACCTTTTCCTAGCACAAAAGTGAATCGAGAAGATATTTACACACTGCTTCACTCACACTGTTTTTTCACAGGACATGTTTCAAGAGCTCTTGCTCCTATCATCAGCTGGAACTTGACTAGCACAAATTTTAGTGGTTTCCTCTTTCTCTCTATTGTCGATAGATGGCATGATGTACTTGTCAAAGATGTCTGGTGGTGGAGTTTCAAAATTCAGGACTCTATGACGATTTTTGTTAATGAAGATTTTTTTCCCATATGGAAAGGTCTATGGGGTGATTAACATATTTTATTAAAGATGTTTCCAAGTTGATATCATGCCTAGCATCCCAAAAATGAAAAGCCACTGCTGTGCTAAGTTGTGCTTCACTGTCTCTACGCTTCTTTCAATTTTATACTTTGAAACCTTTTCCTCTTTTAAAGTGAAGTTTGTAATTGATTATACATCAGCAAATTACAAATATGCAAAGAAGGCACAAATAAGACTCAAACAGTATCAACAGTAATAAAGGCATCAATAATTTCAGTCATAATTAAATTGATGAAACTCGAAGATAAAGTACTAAATTAACTGAAAAGTATCTTTTTAAGTTTCATTAATGATTTCATTCTAAATTCCGCACACCATACTCTGTCATAGAAATAATTAATCCAATTATTCAAGATACCCTTGACAACATAAAGTTCAGTGGAGTAATGTCCATTGATCTAAGAACAGCACTCAATGCTCTTAACCATGACATATTGATAGAAAACCTAGATGCAACTGCTGTTAAAGGAAAGGCATTAGATAGGGTTGAGAGCTACATAAAGACTCGGAAAGGGTCTGTTAATTGCAATAAACACAAAAGTAAGATGTTAATATCAAAGTAAGATGAATACTTATATACAAGCCTTTTCCTAAAAATACCTCTTTGGATTCAGAGGACCACATCGTCTTCCGGCTGATGATGTGGAAGAATTCCCATGAAATTGCGATCCCGAACAATTTATAAAAAAGTGTCATCAGACAGAAAATGAAGCTAGTCACAGTGAAGCAACAAATATTACACAAATAAAAATATTTGTAAAAGAATCTCCACTTAACTTAAGAAGTTGATGTTAATACTTCATGCATTGGAATGGATCAAATCATATCTAAAGGACAGGAAGCAAATAGTAGAAATTTCACATACAGAAAATGATTGCATTAAAGAATACCGATCAGACACAAAATATATTAAGTTTGGTGTACCACAAGGTTCTATTTTGGGTCCTATTCTTTTCTTATTGTTTGTAAATGATTTACAGTCAAATATTACAGCTAAAACAATAGTTCAATATGCTGATGATACAAATATATTAATTGAAAGCAGTGCACTTGAAGAGCTACAAATCTTATCGAGCAGAATGTTCAGTACTATTTCTAAATGGTTCAGCAATAATAATTTAATCGTAAACATGGACAAGACACATGTAATTCATTTTCAGTTTTATCAGAATAAGTCTTCTGTGCAATCACAATTAATATGTAATAATCAAGTAATTAAGTATGTAAATACAACTAAATTTCTTGGTCTTTGGATACAGAGTAACCCAAAGTGGGAGACACATGTTGATCATCTAATTAAAAAACTGAGTACATTTTGTTATAATTTCAGACAACTGGTACACATAGTTAACATAAAAACTCTTAGAAGCGTGTATTTTGCGTGTGCTCACTCCATTTTAAAATATGGCATAACATTATGGGGTAACTACCACATTGTAAATCATTATTCATAATGCAAAACTGGATTTTAAGAATACTTGGAAGAGTTAAATCAACATCTACGTGCAGACCATTATTTAAAAAATTTAAAATCTTATGGAAAGTTTATAATATTGTTACATTTCTGAATTAATTGTGTATATTATAAAATTTCTTGAGATGTCGTTATAAAACATTATTTTGCACAAACACTGACTTGTCCTAATTGGATGTGACTTGTTAATTTACAAGTATAGTTAATTGCACTGTAAATTCACAATTTGACGTGTCATATCATAGTACTCATGTACAATGTATGATTTACAAGATGAATAAATTATCTATCTATCTGTCTTCATTATAAACTTAATAAAGAAGAAGGAAGTATTAACATCAACTTCTGAAGTTAAGTGGAGATTCTTTTACAAATATTTTTATTTGTGTAAAGTGTCATCATTTTTTATAAGATAAGTGAAGTGTTAAGTTACAAAATGTTATATTTGTATATATTTGTTTGCTTCACTGTTAATAGCTTCATATTTTACCTATTTCTTAATATCATATTTTTTAGTGCAATGGAATACTTCCCCTACTTACTACAGGTAGCAGAAAAAGTTAAAATAAAACATTTTCCTTTAACGGAGACAAAGTATAGTCACGCTGCTCGAGTGGTTACAATGGCTTTATCTTTGTTAATAGAAACCTCTCAGATAACGCACTGATTATTCTTGTAAGAGTGAGAGGGAAACTGCTGCACTTTCTGGCCCTGTGCGAAGCACCAATGAACGCATCACTTCAGCCAATGGGATTTGCAGAAATTTCAAATGACAGATAGATGTTCACTGCACGTGGAGTAATCAGTGCATTATCTGAGAGGTATCTATTACCAAAGATAAATCCATGGTAACCGTTCCAGCAGGGCCACTATACCTACCATATGTTTATAGTATACAGGTACTATGCAGGCAATTTCATCACAGATATTTCTTACTAACATTTAATATATTATAGTTTTTTCAGAGTAATTGATGTATTCTTGTGTCTATGTATTGCCTAGATCCATAATTGCAGCAGTATCACCAGCAGTTGTGGTGCCATGTCTGTTTCGATTACGTGGGAAAGGATATGGCGTTGCAAAAGGAATTCCAACATTAATCATCGCTGTTTCTGGAATTGATGATGCAACTTCTGTTGCTATATTTGGCATCATACACAGCATCATGTTTACATCAGGTAAAGAGTTTAATTAGCAAGGTTAACTTCTTCTTTTGGTGTTATTAGTTATGGTTTATACATGGAGCATAGAATCATTACCATTCAAAAAATATTTTTATGAAAATATAAAAGATTCACATGTGTTTATGCTTTAGCTCACAAAAGGAGAGAGCTTAGGTAAGTTAACAATTTAAAGCACCTTATTAGTCTAAAAATATTGTTTTCCATCAACTCTGTTAGGATTACCAGGTGTCATATATGTGAGACTGCAGAAGATTGCCCTTACCCAACTCTTATTTATAAACATGGTTTCTTTTTAATATTCCATGTCTTTTCTGTAGAGATTGCATGTGGTGCATTAAACTCTCGTATTTTACACCAAGTGAAAGTATTTCAAGTATGTGTGCTTGGAGGAATTTAGTAATAGACACGTCAAAATTAATCATAAAAGCTATTTGTAGTCGGTTTATTTACACTCATCACTTACTGTTTTTATATTATCAAGGGACTAGTTTCAAAGGCCATTGCCTCCTTTTCAACCTCTAACTAGCAACTAGTTTCACCACCAGAGAGAGGAGAGCAGATGACAACAGATGTTAGTTGGAGAAGGCTGAAAATGGAGGCAATGGCCTTTGAAACTAGTCCCTCGATAATATAAAAAAGGTAAGTGATGAGTATCAATAAACCAACTAAAAATATCGAGATTTAACTGTATTGGAACACCACAGTGAAGCGAAAAATTATTAAATTTTAGATGAGTCGTATTTTTTACACATCTGCTTCACTTTCTTACCTATTTTGAGGACATGTCGCACAAGAGCCGTAGATGCAAACGAAGATTTGCGAAACATGTCCTCAAAATAGGTACGAAAGTGAAGCAGATGTGTAAAAAATACGACTCATCTAAAATTTAACAACTAAAAATAGTTTTTACGAGTTTTAGTTAACTGATGGAAATTAATCATTTCTTCACACTTGCCATATATAGGCTAAGGTATTTGATAGATAGAGTCAACATGAAAAATTCAATGCCATGGTCGCAATTTGAACTACGGATCTTCTGGTTTTCCAGGTTGGAAACCAGGAGATCCATGGTTCAAATACCGGCCATGGCATTGAATTTTTCATGTTCACTCCATCTATCAAAAACCTTAGCCTATATATGGCAAGTGTGAAGAAATGATTAATTTCCATCAGTTAACTAAAATAATAAGAGCAAAATGTTGAAGCCTGGGACTTAAGTACTTACGATAGTAAGTCGCCACGAACGGTGTATCTCGAATGCGAGAGCCCCTAGTGGTTTAATGGGGAAATATATGAGTCAAATGGAGGATTTAATGTCAGGACGGCACGTTGGCCATGGTAGCTCAATGGGTTAGAGCGACTGGATGGAAACCAGGAGATGCATGGTTCAAATCCTGGCCATGGCATTGAATTTTTCGTGTTGACTCTATCAGTTTTTACGAGTATTTCAAGTAATTAAGATTCCTGATGCTTGGTTTTTACAGTAGTAGAATAGAATGTATTCTACTTTAAACTGTACATGAAATTTACATAATTTGTTACTCCATCTTGGTTTGCTTATTCCTGTATGTTCCCATTATATTTAACATTTTATTTTTAAATTTGTAATGGGAAGTCTATTCCTCCTTATATTTTTTATGCAGAAGCATGTTCTACAATTTAGCTGTTCCTTATCAAACTTTTGGAAAAGAGCAGCTATCTCATTAGGATTTATTATATAGATAAAAAAGTTTACAAAAGCTTTGATAACACCACAAGTTGGAATTAGGGATTTTCTCAAATAAATCACACATGTCTTTAATAAAGGTTAATCCTTAACTGTTAATGTGGTCTTGTTCTTTATTAACATTTTGAAAACTTGTCTACTATAATGTCTACTGATGAAACCTTTTACCATTTCAATCACATACTACTCCAAGATTTGTATAAAAAGAGCAGTTTTAAATAATTACTAGGGCTAATACAAACAACTTTAACAGGGATGAAGGTCTCAAATCAGCAAAGCATTGATACTAGTCATTCAGCATGTCTTTCCACCACAGCAGTCCCGTGATTAGTCCCCCACTTCCTTGGCGGTCTCCATTGGCTGGAGCTCAACCAATGAGAAGTGAATAAGCAGTTCTCTTTCCACCACTGACTAGCTATATTGTGACATCAGTAGTCTAACTTCAGTTCCCCTGAGGATGGTGGCAGTGCTAGTCACTGAAAGCTTGGGCAGTTATCTAAATTTGACCTGGCTGTTAGCCCAAGAAACTATCATCAGTAACCAACATTGGGAAAGCTACAAATCATTAATTGTTTTGATCATTATTTGTTGGGTTTGCTTCCCTCCATGTTGTTCACAATAAAATGACACACAATTCTAAATTATGGCAAGATAACATAAAATTAGTTGTTAACTTCAGCACTGATTAAAGAAAAGTGTAGAATTCAACAATATGAAAGTTGTACATAGTATGCTTTGAATCAATAATTTCTGCAGATATATGATTTGATTGGATGTCTTTATTTTTGACACTTAGATATAAATGAATATATTATAAAATTATCCAGTCTAGCTGATAATACTAACAGGTCAAAGTATATTGTGCCCAAGAGTGCATTTAATATGTTTCGAAATGATATAACCTCAAATGTAACAGATTTTATTTTAACTTTTTGTTTATATGGACAATAAATCAAAAACATTATATTATGCTTTTGTTTCAGAGTCACTGGTTTTTCAGATTATCCAGGGGCCACTGTCCATTATTGGTGGCATAGCATTTGGTGTTTTCTGGGGTCTACTTTCAAAATATGTTCCTGAAAAGCAAGATGTAAGCTCCATTGTTTTAAAGATACAACAATAGTACATTCAATTTAGTTCAATTTATTTGCTGTGGATTCTTCACAGAATTTTAGCTTTATTACATAACACATTTGAAAATGTGATGAAATTTCTTATTTTAATCTAATTGTGTAATGAATTGCATAACTTTTATGGTCATGATATAACCTTGGTAAAGTAATGCAAAATATTTAAACATGCAAAGAAGAGTAATATGAATTTGGAAAAACAAATTAGAATTAATACTATGGAGTAATGGAATAATAACAATTGCATTTTTACAATTACATTATTAATAGTACATTAATATTTTTGTAGTATAACATAGTATTTTGAGTTGCTGGAACAGTTCAGTTATCTTTAAGTAAAATGAAACAAAATAAAATGTTGCAAAAAAGATCTCATAAAGGTTAGTATCTTATAACTCATGTCATATAAGTGTTGAAGAACAAGGAATTTTTTCAGCATTTGTTTTATTACAAATCTTTAGTTCCCCTTTCATTGGTATATTTATTTAACACTTCTGTGGAATAGAATAGAATATTTGTATCAAACATCTTACATAAGCAAGTTATGAGTACTTCTTTACCTTCCCTAGGATTGCCAACTTCTTTTCTTCAAAATAAAGCAGACCAGTTAAGTTTATAAATATTTATTAACATATCTGTAAACTAGTTGCACATCAAATAAACAAAAACCAACATTATTTATTACAAAGTACATATGGATCTACCTTGAAAGTGTATTTTTGTATACTTTTGGCATCAGCTTGAAGTTGACGACCACATTTTGCATACTCTAGAAATTCTTGAAAAGTGTAATCAAAATTGGCACTAATTTATAACTCCATTTTTATTAGATTTACATTACACGGTTCCCATCATGAGATCTTCATCAACAAAAACTGTTTGCTCAGTCTATACTACTGTAACTTAGGTTATGTTTCGCTGTGGGATAGACTATAGTGCAGTATGTGCAAGATATGAAAAGCGCTGGATTTATGGTGTGGTGCAGGCAGAGGGGAAGAAGCGAGAGCTAACGCTCTTTTGTTTCTGTAGTGTGTTCAACCTTGAAAGACACAGTTCAGCAAAATAGCGTGTAAGATAAGCAAAGATATCACAAGTAACGTTGCATCTTCTGAAAACATTCCTTAGTTCTGCCCACGCCAGATCAATTGCATTCAGATCACAGTTATACGGAGGTAGATTAATAATAATGTGTCCCCTTTCGAGAGCCACAACATCCACAAATGTTCATACAAGTATATATCATTTTCAAGTAAATGCTGATGTACATTACCACCACACTCGTAACAAGCATAAACTGGCAATTTGAGTGCACCGAACGAGCCTTTATGAAGGAAGCTTTAACTACAAAGGGATAACGTTATACAATAAACTTCCAAATTCATTTAAACAAGTTGCATCATTAAAACACTCTAAGAATGAGGTTAAGAAATTTTTGCATGCACACTATTTTTATACGGTTAATGAATTTTTAGAAATATAACCATGTAAATACATTCACAAACCGGTAATATTCATATTATGATATTTCTTGTAGTGAATTAGTCTATGCAAATACCACATGATTTTATGTAATTAATTTGACTTTATGTATATACTGTATTTATACATTTTGATGTGTCTCATAACGTGTATATGTTGCCAAGGACGAACTAAATTTTTAATTCTAACGTACGATTGTTGTAAACTGGTTAGCTAATTAACCTCAAAATTGATCAAAATTAAATATGGCAGACATTATACAACTTAGCATATTAATCACTAGATGTCAGTGTATAGCACATTTCAAATTTCAAAGTTGTCACCTATGCTTACGGAGTTAAACAAAACTTACTAAATGAGGACTTGGAACCCAATAACTCTTCATATCACGTGCATATAGTACTATTAACTCATTCACTGGCACTGCAGTTTTGTCTACTTTCACAAAAACTGAAAATAACTGCATATCTCTCCAGAAGAGTTAATTCCCTGAATTTAACGTTTATGGCCATCAGTATTTTCATGCTGCACACAATCTGAATTGTCACTATGTTAATGCTAAACACACACTTACAAAGTAAAGAATGTGCTTTATAATAATTATTTTTACTGGATTAAGCCATGAATAAGTTTCTTCCCACTTCTTCTGGTACACACATATATTTCCCTTTCTTTTTATGAGGAGTTATCAATATTAGGTTATAAAGTCTGGGATTTAAGTACTTAGAGAATAGTAAGTCACCACAATAAGATGTGTGTCTCATTGTATATGAGAACTCCTAGTTGTTTACTGGGAAGTAGGTATACGAGTCAGTTGGAGAATTTGATGTCAGGCTGGCATGTTGGCCATTGTAGCTCAAGGGTTAAGAGCAACCGGGTGGCGACTGGAAGATCCATAATCCAAATCCCGACTATGGCATTGAAGTTTTAAGTCTGACTTTATCTATCCAAATCTTAACCTAAACACGGCTAGTGTGGAAGAACGGTTAAATTTCCATTGATTTGATTCTTTTTATTAAACATTATAAATAGATTTAAACATCTGTTTTTGAAAAAGATTATAAACCTGAATGCACTAATAGAGATTAACTTTTTATTTAGGCTTTTGTAGTACCTTTAAGAATACTGATGCTGTTTGGAGGAGGACTCATTGCTGTTTTGGGGAGTGAGAGTATTGGATATGGAGGTGCTGGCCCTTTGGGAGTAATTATTGCAGCATTTGTGTCATGTTACTTCTGGTCTAAACAAGGATGGGAGGTTGAAGATGTAAGTTTATCTACATATTTTAAATATATTCTTGTACTGAATATTTCTCTTTTAATTGTTCTTTATTGAGATACAATTCAGTTTACGAAGATGAGTTTAGTGTTCCTAACCCAACTAATCTTTATAAATTATTAATATGTCTCTGTTTCTAATAGGTACTTATATTAAAGTGTAGTGATAAAACTCAGTATTTATAAAACCTTTCATACTATACAACATTTCTATGACACGTTTAACTGTCTGGTCGTTTGGAATGTACTGAAATATTGTCTGAGAAATTAGATGATAATTTCTCAAAATGTAAAATTTTAGCATTAGGTAAAGTAAATATTCACTACCTTGTTGCCTACAAAACTATCCATGGTATGAAATATAATAATGCATTTTGAAATTAAGGTACATAAATATATATAGATAAGTGTTCCAAACATAATCTATATTCTTATGAGTAGAACTCTGATATACTGAAGCACAAAATTATTATAATTTTGACTTGAACTAGTACTCGATGCTCCACATATTGCTGTTTACCTAGAATGTGTTTCATTAGGACCTTCCTAACATCCCGAACTAATATTGACTGTTGCTGAATTTCGATTTGGTGAACTCCTTAGCATTGGAGCATCTCTGTTGGTAGCTTGATGAACTTGAAGTTTGGGTTCTCGCAATGGTGGTGTCGCATTTGAACAGTTTTCCTTCATATTTCGTTATGAATGTCTTTTCCCATGTGGTTAATGCAGTTGGACTCTGAACACTTTTTAATACATAGATTTGTTGTTCTATATCATAATTATCATTCCAAAAATGGTGTACTACTGCCGATTTATCTATTTCTTTGCTCTTGATGTTCCTAAAATACAGTGCGATCCATATAAACCTAAACCATTTCAATAGGCCATAAGTTTTGAACCAATAATAGGACACATGTGCAACTTTGGGAGAATATAATACACAATTGAGAGATTACGTTATACTATTTACATCTCAGAGAAAGTGTTGGAAGTGTCCTCCACCAGCATCTATTCATGTTTGCACTCATCTCACCATATTCTCTGAAGTTTTATGGAGAGTATCCTTGCCAATGTTACTTATTTCAGTTCGAATGGATTCCTTGAGAATATCCATTGTCTGTAGCCTATGCTTGTACACTCTATTTTTAGATAACACCACAAGAAAAAATCCGGTGAGGTTAGGAAGGGGATCTGGGGTCCACAGACCTTTTGAGATTATTCGATTATCAAAGAAACTGGTTAAAAGTTCCATGGTATCATTGATGATGATGATGATGATGATGATGATGATGATGATGATGATGATGATGATGGTGGTGGTGGTGGTGGTGGTGGTGGTGGTGGTGGTGGTGGTGGTGGTGGTGGTGGTGGTGGTGGTGGTGGTGGTGGTGGTGGTGGTGGTGGTGGTGGTGGTGGTGGTGGTGGTGGTGGTGGTGGTGGTGGTGGTGGTGGTGGTGGTGGTGGTGGTGGTGGTGGTGGTGGTGGTGGTGGTGGTGGTGGTGGTGGTGGTGGTGGTGGTGGTGGTGGTGGTGGTGGTGGTGGTGGTGGTGGTGGTGGTGGTGGTGGTGGTGGTGGTGGTGGTGGTGGTGGTGGTGGTGGTGGTGGTGGTGGTGGTGGTGGTGGTGGTGGTGGTGGTGGTGGTGGTGGTGGTGGTGGTGGTGGTGGTGGTGGTGGTGGTGGTGGTGGTGGTGGTGGTGGTGGTGGTGGTGGTGGTGGTGGTGGTGGTGGTGGTGGTGGTGGTGGTGGTGGTGGTGGTGGTGGTGGTGGTGGTGGTGGTGGTGGTGGTGGTGGTGGTGGTGGTGGTGGTGGTGGTGGTGGTGGTGGTGGTGGTGGTGGTGGTGGTGGTGGTGGTGGTGGTGGTGGTGGTGGTGGTGGTGGTGGTGGTGGTGGTGGTGGTGGTGGTGGTGGTGGTGGTGGTGGTGGTGGTGGTGGTGGTGGTGGTGGTGGTGGTGGTGGTGGTGGTGGTGGTGGTGGTGGTGGTGGTGGTGGTGGTGGTGGTGGTGGTGGTGGTGGTGGTGGTGGTGGTGGTGGTGGTGGTGGTGGTGGTGGTGGTGGTGGTGGTGGTGGTGGTGGTGGTGGTGGTGGTGGTGGTGGTGGTGGTGGTGGTGGTGGTGGTGGTGGTGGTGGTGGTGGTGGTGGTGGTGGTGGTGGTGGTGGTGGTGGTGGTGGTGGTGGTGGTGGTGGTGGTGGTGGTGGTGGTGGTGGTGGTGGTGGTGGTGGTGGTGGTGGTGGTGGTGGTGGTGGTGGTGGTGGTGGTGGTGGTGGTGGTGGTGGTGGTGGTGGTGGTGGTGGTGGTGGTGGTGGTGGTGGTGGTGGTGGTGGTGGTGGTGGTGGTGGTGGTGGTGGTGGTGGTGGTGGTGGTGGTGGTGGTGGTGGTGGTGGTGGTGGTGGTGGTGGTGGTGGTGGTGGTGGTGGTGGTGGTGGTGGTGGTGGTGGTGGTGGTGGTGGTGGTGGTGGTGGTGGTGGTGGTGGTGGTGGTGGTGGTGGTGGTGGTGGTGGTGGTGGTGGTGGTGGTGGTGGTGGTGGTGGTGGTGGTGGTGGTGGTGGTGGTGGTGGTGGTGGTGGTGGTGGTGGTGGTGGTGGTGGTGGTGGTGGTGGTGGTGGTGGTGGTGGTGGTGGTGGTGGTGGTGGTGGTGGTGGTGGTGGTGGTGGTGGTGGTGGTGGTGGTGGTGGTGGTGGTGGTGGTGGTGGTGGTGATGATGGTGATGATGATGATGATGATGATGATGATGATGATGATGATGATGATGATGATGATGATGATGATGATGTGTATAAGGCGCTCAACTACAGAGGTTATCAGTGCCCTTTGAAGAATTAATCATGGCAAAAGCCAGATATAAATATTTCTAAAACTGAATAAAAGTGTAAATAAACTTATAAAAAATACATGCACATAACAAACTACAAAAACAAAAAGAAATATAAATAATAATAATAATAATAATAATAATAATAATAATAATAATAATAATAATAATAATAATAATAATAATAATAATAATAATAATAATAATAATAATAATAATAATAATAATAATTTTATTGCGGCCAATAGACTCTTACAAGAGCATCTGACACTGTCAATTATCTCTATACAGTCAAAATACAAAATGATCAAAATACATAAGTTATTTACAAAATATAGAGTTGTTTACAAAAGTATAAGTTATTTAAAAAGATCAAAATGCCTAAATTACGTACAACCCTTATTGTATACATAGGTATACAACTCATTTATACTACATACATACATATATATTACAGTTCATTTATACTATACAAACATTTTTGAATTAGGTATGATTTTAAGACCAGTTTAAATTTTGAGTCAGAAGTATTCTTAATTACAGATGGCAATTTATTATACAATATGGCTCCTATTTTAAATGGATCTTTATTAGTTTGAGTTTTATTCGTGCTCACCCTATGGTAATCAGTTGCTCTCCTCGTATCATATGTATGGCAATCTTTATTGAGGATGTTATGTTGCTTTCGGTCTTTTACAAGTATAATGGTTTTGAATACATAGAGTGATACTACTGTTAGGATGTTTTGTGATTTAAATGTATCCCGACATGTTTGTTGAAAACGAAGGTTGTACATGGTTCGTATGCATTTCTTTTGTACTTTTAATAGTCTGTCCATATTGGATTTACTTGTTGCCCCCCAAATTTCAATACCATATGTTAAGTGTGGGAAGATAATGCCATAATACGCAGTTTTAAGAGTATTGATATTCCCATATTTTGCTAGTTGTCGTAATAGGCAGAGTCCCGAGTTCATTTTATTACAAACCATGTCTACGTTTGTACTGTAGGTTAGAGTATCTTCTATGTGAACGCCCAAAAATTTAAAGTTTCTTACCCGTTCCAAAGGTATATTGTTAAAGTTTATATTTAGATCATCGCTTTGAAATGTCATAAATTTTGTTTTTCCTATATTTAACTTTAGTCCATTGTTTAGAAAGTACCGAGATATTTCGCCAATTGCATTTGTTGTTTTTTCTTCTAAGCTTTCTTCTCCTTCACTCCAACATATTATAGATGTATCATCTGCATATGAGATGACCTTGCTGTTTACTGGTTCAGGTAAGTCATTAATATAAATCAAAAAAAGTATAGGTCCTAGTACTGATCCCTGTGGTACACCAGATTTCACTAAGTTATATTCTGATTTAATGTGGCTTATAACATCCCCTTTTTTCCAAGTTATTTCTGTACATTGCAAACGATTTTTAAGATATGATGTTAATAGTTTATTAATTTGTCCTCTGAAGCCATAGTACTCTAATTTTGAGATGAGATGATCATGGGATACAGAGTCAAATGCTTTGGAGAGGTCTAAGTAAATTCCAGCTGTGTTTTTGTGTTTATCTTTTAGTTCCAACAATTTGTGAATATATTCCGCTATAGCTGTAATCTAAACTGCCAAAAATTCTCTTCACTAAATCCTAAATTCTAACCTAGAAAAGCATCTAAAAACCTTCTCCACTACCCTGTTATCATCCGCTAGCATTTCTGCAAAGTTTTCCGGCAGCTGCAGAGCTGTCTTAAGGTCTGCTAGGTAAAAGCACTCTAGCAGCACGTGTCGGACAGATAACACTTCGTTGCAAAACAGACACCATGGAGCAGGCTCCTTTTTAAAAAGAAAATTATGAGTAAAAAAGCAGTGCCCAATATGCAACCGAACCAAACTCACCTCCTCACGATGAGACCATGGTATCATTAGATGTATGGCACATTGCTCCATCTTGCTGGAAATAACCTTCTCTCAATTCAATATCATCCAGCTGCTCCACAAATGTATTGAAGATACCCATATAAACTTCAGTGTCTACAGTCGTATCAAAGAAAATGTGACCCACGATCCTGGAAGCTGACACCGCGCACCATACTCCAACCTTTTCATCATATAGTGGAAATGAAATGTGTAGTGTTTAATGCCCGCTTTTACTACATACGGCACCACAGGCGGTGACACTGATGATACATGAGATGAAAATGGAGCACCGGTGGAATGAGATGGCGGGGGAAACCGGAGATCCCGGAGAAAACCCGCCCCAACGCCGTGTTGTCCACCACAAATCTGGATCAAACCCAGGCCACCTTGGTGAGAGCCAAGAGGTCTAACCAATGAGCCACGGCGTGGCCATCATATAGTGGGATTTTGTGGATCACTTGGGGGTCTACAGCAGCCCAATATCTGATGATTTGTGTTTACGTAGCCTGGGAGATGAAACCATGCCTCATCTGTAAAACACATTATGGAGAGAATGTCTGGATGTGGAATAAGAGTACCCTGAAACCATCAACAGTAACTGATTCGTTTATATTAATCTGCTTCTTTCAGTTGTTACACCATATGCACTCTGTAAGGTCGTAATCCCAATTTCTTCGCAACTTTTTGATATGTTCCATATGAATACTCTAATTCCTGGCTCAATCGACACAACAGTTTTTTTGTTGAATTCAATAGGCTTCTGCGAACATCTGTAGAGGTCTCTGCATTCAATGGCGGTCTATGTTTTCCACTTTCACAAATCAGTATACCAGTTGTCTCCAGCTTTCTTACGAGCGATAAAATTGTTGTCTTTGTAGGATCATCGCATACATTAAATTCTATTTGAAATTCCCATTGTGTTGTTGTCAAGGAATGTTTTCAAAATGTAAGTACACTCTCGTAGTGAGTACTGCATGCTGCTGTTATGACTGCACATTTAAGACTGTCAACTGTCAACACTTGTCAGTGTTGTCAATTCTCACAGAGATCATTAAAACAAATTTCTACATTCTTGAGCTTTCAAAGGGAAATTATGTGCATTATGTGAAATGGTTCAGGTTTATATGGATCACACTGTACCCTTTAAGCATAATGGCAGTATATGGAGTATTGAGTACTAGTTAGACTCAAAATTATAATAATCTGTATGTATCTGTATGTATAAAGACTAAAGACTTGAGTCATACATTTTAAAACTTGTAACTTCACTCACGTTCTTTTCCAAAATCAGGAACATTTTCGAAACTGTTGCAGTTTCATCCTCAGCTGATTAGCAACTCATCACAGTTGGTTGTTGTCTGGATCTCTTGTAATTGACTCCCTCTCTCGGAAATTTCTTTATATAAGTTCAGTAGACCACTCACTGATGGCACATCAAAATTTAGAATATGCGGATTATTTCGAATAATAAAAATTTATTCCCATGTTGTAAGTTCAAGTTTTGTTGACAATGGTTTTAGTATCTTCTCCAATATGGTGGTTATCATTCCAGAAATGAAAAGCAACTGCCGATTTTTCTGTTTGTTTATATTTTATGAAATTAGCTTCACTGTTAGCAATGCTTTTATTTATAACTATTCAAAAAATGATCTGCATGTTTCAATGATTTGTTTGAAGCTAGTGGCACATTATTATTAAGAGCATTTTACTTATTTTTATTGTTATTATTTTATTAAACAGAATATATGATGTATGTGAAGTACACCATTGCTTTTTTCTCTTCACAGAACCCTGTGGCAACAGCATTTGAAATATTCTGGATGATTTTTGAACCTATTTTGTTTGGGCTAACTGGAACTCAGATCAAGATAAATGAACTGGATCCAAACTCTGTCTCAATTTTCATTGGGTGCCTTATTGCTGGCATTGTGGTAAGCACGTCATGAGTTCTTTAGATCTACATTTCTTAAGATAATGATTTATATGTAAGTAAAGTATAAACTTGAAAGAAGCGTAGAGACAGTGAAGCACAACTTAGCTCAATTCACTTTTGTGCTATATGTAAGTATTTTGAAGGTAAACTTATTATAATGTACATGAGCATATTTCATTAAGTCCATTCAAAAATTGCTCTTGAACTGCTCATCTTGATCCACAAGCATTAGTTGTTCAATGAATACAAAAGAAAAGTTTAGTCAGTTGATAGAAATTTCTGATAACTTCTTTTGGGTGGTCTATGAGTACAATACAATCAACACAAAATGACTCATAGTTAATCAACATGGATGACAAGTACTGTTTTGTAGAATTTCAAGAAGGCTAGTTAGTTTTAAAATATCTTAAAGAGTATGTACAATATAATACTAGAAATGCATGAACTTCACTATCTAAAATATAAAATTAAAGAATTAGCTTATTGGCATTGTATCACAGATAGAAAAATAGAAGAGAAGTAGAATACAATATATATATTTATATAACAGTAAGAAAAGTAGCAGATTTCCTGGAAATTTTGGAATGAATGTTGAAGGAATACTAAGCATAGATACAAGGGCTGTTCAATAAACAGTGATCATCATTTTTTTACGATCATAATTTTTTGCACTAAAATTCAATCTTATTATATTATCTTAGCTTAATGTGAAACAAACATGCCATAGTAGTTTCATTGTTGGTACTCCCGAATCTCGCCTGTTCAGTATCACCTACTGCTGCAATGGAGGTAACACGTGAGGAACAATATGCAGCTTTAAAGTTCTGCTTTCGTCTCAACAAATCTTCAGTTGAGTCCTATACAATATTTCAGGAGGCCTATAGAGAGTCTGTTCTTACCTACAGCACAGCTCAAGGGTGGTTTAAAATGTTTAAAGAGGGGAGACAATCAATTTCAAAGGAAGGTGGACACGGTGCTCCAGTTACTGCTCTTACGGAAGAAAATATCAACAAGATCACTTTCTGAAATACTGAACATTTCACTGGGTGCCACCCACACGTTGGTGACAGAAACATTACACATGAGACGTATTTGTGCATAATGGGTTCCAAGAGTGTTGATTCCCAAACAAAAGGACATTCGCAAGCAGGTCTGCGTGCATTAAAGTTGATGTTAGAGGAAGATCCGGAGTTTCTTTCAAGCGTAACCACTGCTGATGAAACTTGGCTACATCATTTTGATCCTGAGAGCAAACAGCAAAGCTCAGTGTGGAAATCTCCTTCATCACCAACCCCCAAAAAAGCAAAAGGGTTTGCTTCTGCTGGGAAAGTTATGGTCATCTCATTCTTTGATATTTATGGAATGGTTTATCAGCATGTTGTAGCTGAACTCACATCAGTAACTGGACAATACTACAGGGATGTCCTGAAAATATTGCAAGTCCATATCAGGCGCAAAAGACCACATTTCTGTGAAGCAGGCTGGATGCTGCACCTCGATAATGCACGGCCGCATATTGCCAATGTTGTTGCTGAATATCTTGTAAAAATCAATTTCAAGTGCATCCCTCAGCCTCCCTATATTCCGGATTTAGCCCCATGTGACTTTTTTCTATTCCGTAACTTGAAGAAACGCCTTCGTGGGAGGCATTATCCATCATCAGAAGCAGTGGTGAAGGCTGCGGAGGTGATTTTGAAGGATCTCTCAAAAAATGGTTTCCAGCATGTCTTTGAAGACTGGCAGAAACGCTGGGACAAGTGCATCGTATTCAGGGGAGACTATTTTGAGAAGGACCTTAATAATTATGAGGATGAGTAAAGGTACGTTGTCAAAAAAATATTGTGATCATTACTTATTGAACAGCTCTCATATTAACCAATGCTTTTAGGAATTTAATAACAGTGATGTTCAAATTAACTACTAAATATCTGTAGTTTATTTATTCAACTGTACAGTTTACGTTTTAATTTTTCAATTTTTATGCTTCGGAACATTGAATGAAACCATTTGTCACTTTTTATATCTTTATATCTTTAATTTTTTTCCACTGGGTCTGAAAAGTTTTTTAAATTTGCAATTTAAAACTTTGGGAGACAATTAAATTTGTTTAATAGCCATTTGACCAAATTATAGGTGGGACTATTTATTCTACTAGTAATAGGTCTAATTGGTTTTACTGTTTTGTGCATTTTGGGTAAACTATATATTCTAGCTAATGTTGGATTATCTATTTTAATTTTGTATAATTCTTTTTCATTTATTCATTTACTTCCTTTTATAGTTTCTTTTTTCTAGATTAACTGTAGTAATTTAAAAGGGTTCTTTCCATTTTTATGTAATTATCCTGTAAGAGGTCTTCCATCCTCTTTGTATGTTCTTCTTTTTTCAAAATTGCTTGTTCATTCCCATCATCTGCTTTAGGTAAGTGCCTGGCTTGATTTTAGTTGATTTTATGATATTGTTATTGAAGTTGGGTTTCAAAAACCTAGAAAAACCTAACAGGCAGAGCCAAAGAATGTTTTATAAATGTCAAATTGAAACACAAAGACAAGTCAGCAGTAGTATTTCACTTTTGGAATGAAAAACTAACCTTGATCAAAATCAGAAACTATTATAAGGAGTGATAAGCTATGGCAAACTTCTAACATAGGATCAAGTTCTTCTAGGGAAGTAAGCCAGGTGAAAACATGATTAGAAATTGACGTTTCGGGAATGTGCATCTCTCCCATCATCAGGATATTTATTAAATGTTATAACCACATGCTCTAAATGAGGTAAAAAGCCAGGTGAAAAGACGATTAGAAATCAACATTTCGGGAGTGTGCATCTCTCCCACCATCAGGATATTTATTACATGTTATAACCACATGTTATAAATGTGCATCTCTCCCATCATCAGGAGTGTGAGTGAGTGTGTGGTGTTTTAGGGCCCGTCGACAACAGGGTCATTTGGGCCCCCATCATCAGGATATTTATTAAATGTTATAACCACATGTTATAAATGTGGTTATAGCATTTAATAAATATCCTGATGATGGGAGAGATGCACACTCCTGAAATGTTGATTTCTAATCGTCTTTTCCCCTGGCTTGCTTCCCAAGAAGAACTTGAGCATTTTCATCATCAGGAAAGCTTCAGGTCTTATTTTCCTAACATGGGAGCACAGCTTAATATAAAAATACAAAAATCAGGTACTAACTTTTGAAATCTACCAGTCGACAATTTAATAAAGAAATTCACTGTACCACAACCAGCGTGAAGACTGTAGGCAATGACAACCAATGATAGTTGGGCCTTCAAGGTTAAAACAGAAGCAATGGCTCCAAAAATTAGACCCTAAAAAATTAAAAACTAAGTGACATACTGTGAGAAAACAAACTAGAAATGTTTATTATCTGATATTTATTTGTACAGTTTCCGTTACAATTTCACTACAATAACTTTAACATTGAACATGCACTATTATACATCCTGTACAAATACATGAAATTGCTGACCTAAGATTTACTCTCTGACTCAGGTCCCCTGGCTATAAGCCTTTGGTTTTCCTGAGCAGCTTGGTGTCATTTCTTCTTGACCTTTGCTTCCTTTACCCTAATCCACTTTTCTCTTAACCTTTATAACAATTCTCCTATACATCTATTTTTCTTTTCGTCCATCCCCATTAGCATGCCTAACACCAATATCTCTTTACTCACACTGTCCCATTTCTTATCCCATATTTTTCTCCTGCAATTTGTTAATTGCTTACATTCTATCAGGTAATGAACAGTGCTCATCTCTACAAAATTTACATATTCCTACCTCATTATTTCTCAACCCTTTTAGATACATTATTCCTACTCATCCATGCTATACCTTCTCTTCCAGTTTTGTCACATTTATCTATATATTTTTCCCTTCCCCATTCTCTCTTTAATTGCTTATAAAATTTCAAAGATTTAAATGTTTATTAAGTACAGACATGGAAAGGTAGAGTCAGACTGTAAAATTCAATGCCATAACCGGGATTTGAACCACGGATCTTCTGGAAATTCAAATCCCGGCTATGGCATTGAATTTTTCAGTCTGACTCTACCTTTCCATACTTTAGCCTACACACAGCCAATGTGAAAGAACAATTAATTTTGTTTAATTGACCTAATAGTGGTTAACTATAAATCCCAGGCCTTACAGTACTTACAGGTTGTAAGTCGCCATTAAGGTAGTTATCTCATGTGTTTATGGGAACTCCTAAGTGGTTTACCGGGAAAAACAAGAGTCACTTGGAGAATTTAATGTCACGTCAGCCATAGTAGCTCAATAGGTTAGAGTGGCTGGACGGATACCAGAAGATCCGTGGTCCAAATCCCGGCTATGGCATTGAATTTTTCAGTCTGACTCTACGTTTCCATACTTTAGGCTAAACACAGCTAGTGTGAAAGAAAAATTAATTTCCAAGTACAGACATGTCTTTTATTTCATACAGGGATGTCTTCTGTGTGTAGCTAGGTTAGTAGAAAAATCCAGTAAGTTTTGAAGAAAGAGTGTTTGTTAAATTTATAAATAACAAAGAAAGTGTTACTTATCAGCAGGCTGCTTGCATTCTAGTCTTTGATATATTTATTCATCCCCTATATTTCATACAGAGAATACATAAACACAATACTCACAGACAAAGGTGCATGTATACTTTGTTACATTAACAGTGAATAAATCTATCTAACTAAACATCATCATCAGCATGTCCATTACTGGAAACTGGTTTTGATCTGCCCTAAATATCTAAGTCGTGCTTGTCATAGTAATCAGTTTTACATAGCTTAGACACTCCCATATGGCAATTACGGCCTTCAGGGTAACCTTTTTTTCATCCATATGATCCAAATACATAGGATACGTCAACAGGTTTAACAAATACAATCTGTACATAACAGTATTAAAATAATAAAATATAATAAAATATGCAGAGGGTACCTTTACTATTTAAGCTTTAATTTAACCTTTTATACTCATCTATAGAGTAGACTGGGTTTTCTACAAGGTACTTTTTAATTGCTTTAAGTTTAAATGTTTCTTCTGTTATCTGTTTTATTTGATTCGGTAAATGATTGTACAATTCTTTAGATTTATTTTCTATATTTTTGTTACTTAATGTTCCTCTTAATCTGTTTAAGAAATAATTTTGTTTTGTTCTTGTGTTATGTGTATGTATGTACATGTTTTTATTTTGGTTGCTAGAATTTTTTGTTACGTATTTAATGCACTCATATATATACAATGCTGTAAATGTTAATATATTTAATGTTTTATAGACATTTCTACACGAATCCTTCCTTTTTAATCTACAAATTATTCTGATGGCATATTTCTGGAGTCTTAATATTCTTACCATTGCTTTTTTCTGTACATTTCCCCATAATACCACCCCATAGCATAAATGAGAGTGTATGACTGCATAGTAAATTTGCTTTAGAGTTTCTCTATCCATTTGTTGTGCTGCCTGTTTTAAAATATATAGCCCCATATTTATTTTCTTTACTACTTTTTCAATGTGTTGTTTCCAATTTAGTTTATCTATTATTAGTCCAAGGAAGTTAGTTTTTGTTACTTCGAGTATTTTTTTATTATCTAATGTTAGTTGCATATGTGATTGTGTTTCTTTGTTTAAGGTGATTTGCATCCATTCTGTTTTGCTTGTATTTATTACCATGCCTAGTTTTCCTAACTCACTACTAATTTTTTCAAGTATAAGATTGGATTTATTTTGTACTTCACTTTCCGTTTTTCCATTCACTATGATTGTGGTGTCATCGGCATATCCAATGGCCAATTCCCCTGCATCTACTACTGTTTTGAATATACTGTTTATATATATAAGGAATAAATAGGGCCCAAGTTTTGAGCCTTGGGGTAAACCGTAAGTTATTTTCTTAAATGAGGATCTAATTTTGTCCAATTTACCATTTGAATTATGTATAATTTCCACACACTGCTCCCTGTCCTGAAGATATGATTTCAGCCAATCTAATGGTATGCCTCTTATCCCATAATTTTCTATTTTGGTAATTAGTTGATTTATGTTTACGCAATCAAAAGCTTTTGTCAGATCCAGAAAAATTGCCACTATATGTTCTTTCCTGTTTAATGCATTTATAATGATGTCATTTCCTTTACATATTGCCTGTACAGTTGATTTCTTTTTTTGAAAACCGAATTGATAGTCTGAAATTATTTTATATTTCCTACAAAAACCTTGTAACTGATCTAGAAATAGTCCTTCTATTATTTTTGAAAAACTTGAGCACAATGTTATAGGTCTATAATTTTCTAATGCTAGTTTTGACAATTTTTTCTTATATATTGGTCTAACTATTACTTTTTTTAGTGCTTTAGGAAATGTTCCTGTTATAAATGATTGATTACTTATATATGTAATTACATCAGCAAGTTCGTATTTACAGTACTTTAATATTTCATTTGTGAATTCATCTAATCCACACGAGCGTTTACATTTTAAGGCGTTTATCTGTTTTAAAGTTTCCTCACATGTTACTTCACGTAATACCATTGAGTTAGAAATACTGTTCTCAAATTTTTGATCAGACTGGCACTTTATGACACCTAAGGTCTTTACTACATTGATGTAATAATCATTAAATTTCTCTGTTATGGTTATTGGGTTCTCTATTTGTTTATTTTCAATCTCAATGCAAATATTTTCTTCCCATTTTTGTTTTGTTTCTTTGTGTAATGATTTTATAATATTCCATGTTGCTTTGGTTTTATTTTCTGCATTTTGTATCAGTATTTTATTGTGTTGCACTTTTGCTTCGTGTATTACTTTATTAAGAGTCTCTCCGTATTTTTCGATATAATTGTATGATTTATGATCTAGTTTTGTGTGTTTCAGGCTATTTAGAAACTGCATACGTCTTTTAGATATAGTTATACCTTTGGTAGCCCAGTTTTCACACTTTTTTAGCTTTCCCTTTACCCTACGTTTAGGCATTACTGTATCTAGACATTTTTCTATATTTTTAGCAAAACTTCCATATTTTTCATTAATATTAGATTTTTCGTATATCTCAAGCCATTTTGTTTCTTTGATGTAGTTTCTTAATATTTCTAGGGTGTTTTTGTTTACTTTTCTTTTAAATTCTACCAGATTGTTTATTTTATTTTTTATTTTACCTAATATTTTACTATCTACTAGTTGGCCATAGTGGTCACTTATTCCGTTTCTTATTATTTTAGTTTCATAACATTCCTTGTTTAAATTTGATATCATGAGGTCAACACATGTCGCAGAGCTTCTAGTTACCCTTGTTGGTTCAGTCTCAGTCAGAGTAAGATTATTTCTGTCTAGCATTTCTAACAATAACCTTTTCTTTTTATTTTCTATTAATACGTCTATATTGAAGTCACCTATTACTATGGTGTCCCTCTTTTTATTTGTGGTTCTATTTAGACATTCTTCCAATCTTTGGAGAAAGGTATCTTTTTTTGCATTTGGAGGACTGTATACCCCTATTACTAACAGATTTCTGTTGTTTAACATTATTTCTACGGCTGCGAGTTCACTGCACATTTCGTTGCAGAAATTTTTACAGTCTATCTCTTTGTATTTAATCCCATGCTTTACATAAATTACTACCCCTCCACTTTTATGTTTTTCCCTACAGAAGCTAGACCCTACTGTATAATTTTCATAATTATTTACATTTATTTCGTCTATTTTCAGCCCATGTTCTGTAAATATTAGTACATCTGGTTGCATATTTACTATATTCTGCTCTATTAGAACCCTTTTGTTTGTAATACTTTGAACATTTTGATGAAATAGGCTAAAATTATTACGTTTCTTTCCTACCATCAAAGTTTTATTTAAAATGTGTGCCTCTTGAGTAATATTATTTGTACGATCATTTACCTTATCTCTATTTAAGTATTTACATGCCTTTATTGTCCCGTCAAAATTCTTTGTACCCCCTGCTTCTAATTGTTTCCCTGGGCCGTAAACCAGTTTAAAGTAGCTGTACACTTTTCAATGGAATTTTTCATGATTCTTTCTAGACTCATTGTTCCCTTTCTGCTCAGGTGTAGTCCATCCCTTCCTATACAGTCCATGGTCATTTGTTTATCTACATCCACAAAGACACACTTCAACTTCTCGCACATCCAACGTATATTTTCATTTACACTGTTTATGAACCTAAAGTGTATGTCTCTTCTTTTCACCACACCATTTATTATCACTAATGTTTTCGGGTATATTCTTTTGATACACTGTGTCGCACAATATAAGTCACCCATAACCTCTTCTGGACAGGACGCTTGCTTCATTGTATTTGTTCCCACGTGTAGGTATATCGCCTTTGGTTGTCTTGGAATGCCAGCACACTTCTTTTCGATCAGGTTTTCCAGCTCATTTGTCCTTATGCCACTGAATACGCTTACTTTAGCCACTTTGGATAGGTTGACGTGTTTTATTATGGAATCACCCAACACTATTACATCTTCTTTCTTCTCCATTTCATCTTTTTCTTCTGTTTTAGTCTTCTCACTCTCGCTAGGTATTATCTTCCTCACTTGTTTGTCGGTAATTGTATTTGTAGACACTCCTAGTCTGTTTTCCAGTTCGTTTTGGATTTCCAGATAGTTGAATCTGTTTTTAGTTTCCAGCACTTGCGTTTGTGTAGCTAAAACCTGTTTTGCTTTTCTTCTATGATTTACGTTTTCCCATTTGGTAGTCGCGTTTTCCTTAATTTCTCTTTCCAGTATCGCTTTTTCTTCTTTTAGCTTTTGGTTTTCTAGTCTTGTTTCTTTAAGTTCTTTAGTTAGTATTTCGATTATAAGCTGTAGCGATGATATGCTTTCTTTTTCTTCTACTGCCGGTTCCTCGATTTCCTTGTTGTTTACTTGACCCACGTGCACTGCCGGTTTCTCGATTTCCTTGCTTACTTGCTCCACATGTTTCTCGATTTTCTCCTCTTCTGCTTGGTTTTTACTGTTGCTTTTATTTGTACTTTCGTTTCGAGGGGTTTTACTTTCCCCATTACTGCTTTCCTTTGCGTTTTTATGCTTATTGTTATTTAATTCTTCACTATTTCTGAGCTTTGCTTTATAGTTGCACTGTTCCGCCGCCATCTTGAATCCACTCTGTTAGGATATGTTTCTAATACAATTCATGTTTATAAATTCATCAACATTTCTAATACTACTATTCAATTGTAATGACACAAATGTATTGCTTCAGTTATAGGCTCATAGTTTTTGTTTGAAAATATAGTATCTAATAGACCATCAGATATTGAACACAATTGAACACTATAGTATAAACTGCGCTCCTTACAATAAAAGTTGCTACTTATTTTTATTTTTCAGATAAGAATACTCTCTACAGTGGTTGTTGGAATTGGCTCAAAACTCAATCTGAAGGAAAAAATATTTGTTGCACTCTCTTGGATGGCCAAAGCAACAGTTCAGGTAATATTAGCTCTCTTATATATTAAGGAAATATTAATGAATGTTTTTATAAAATTTTAACAAGGTGTTTTATGTTTATTATTTGTAGAAGGATTATACTGAAAGTCAAAACAATACAACAAATTATGACTACAAACTTACATCACATTTTGCTATATTGTGTTGTCATTGGTTTCTATCATGCAAGTATAGGTAGTTATTTTAAAAACAGTAGTCATTATTTGAACATAGAAGAATTTTCTGGGCTCAGGAGCCGTGGTCTGATGGAGTTAGGAGATCCATACGTTTCGTTCACGTCTGCAGTAAACATCATCAGTGGTGGCGTGTTCTGAGTTTGGGGTGAAGTTTCAGTTGTGACAGACTGGTTTCTGAGCCCGGAAAATTCTTCTATCTTCAAATTAGACTCCGGCTGTGAAAGCTTACGATTATTCAGTAGTCATTATTATTTCAACAGTGCGTTGTTATTAAAGTCCTTGTTAAAGAAAAATATTTTCTGCTCAAACTTTGTGTCTATGAAGATATCTGCACTTGTGCCACCAGTGTTAGGAAATGGGTGATACATTTCAAAGATAGGTACGCAAGTATCCAAGATAAAACCTTGTAACAGTTGCCCTCAAACTGACTCCATGGAGTGTAACAAGGAAAGTATTGACAAACTCATTAGAGAAGACAGATATGTTACTGCAATGAAATAACTGCAAAATGTGGAGTAGGACATGGTGCAGTGCAAGAAATAATTCAAAGCTCAGATTATCAAAAATTTGTACCTATTGGGTCCCAGATTAATTGATCAAAGACCGGGAACTACAGAGAAGGACTGTCATCCAAAATCTTCTTCAAGAGTTTTCAGTATGAAAGTGATGAGTTTAGAAAGTATTGTGATGACCAATGAAAGCTATTTCATCATTACAAGCCAAAACCAAACTGTCGAAAAGAAATTGACAGCGCAATTTGCTGGGACAGCTATGAGCAGCACATTCTGGGATGCAGGGGGTTGCGTTTTAGTTAATTTTCTTGAACCTGGACAAACCATATATGCTCCCAAATATTTCCAGACCTTTTTGAAGTTTCACTGTGCATTACCCTAGAAAGAAGAACTTGCAACAGGATAACACACATCTTCAGACTTCTCCTGTCACTGTGGAAACTGTACCATATATTCTCTCTGCTTTCCTAACTTGATATCCTCTGACTTACGATACTTTTGGTTCTTCATAGAAACAAAACATGTGAGTCCTATGCTGTGAAATGGCGGAAGATGTTCAGAAAACAGTGTCTTTGGGGAGCTGGAGCAGAGTTCTATCATTAAGATATTTTCAGTCTTGCAGAATGACAGGAAAAATTTGTGAAAAAGTGGAGCCATCGATGAAAAGTGATACAAAAGTCTGTATATTAAGATAATTTACTCAATAAAGAGTTGTAATTTGATAGGTAATTAGAAATATGTAGCGGTGTATATATAAGATAAATATTATTAAATTGTAAATGTATAAGAATTTGTATATATAATGAAGTTTAATAAATTTATCTATTCAGTCATTCATTCATTCATACTTAAGTTATTTATATTTTTCTTCAGGCAGCACTTGGTCCTGTGGCACTGGATTCGGTAAGAGATGATGAAAACTCTACACCAGAAGAAAAGGAATATGCTGAGAGTGTGATGACAATTTGTATATTATCAATCTTGCTGACTGCCCCAATTGGTGCAATGATGATCACACTTTCTGGTCCTCGACTGCTCACAAAGACTACAGTACCTACTATTGTAGAGGGATGGAGACGATCAGCTCGACCCTCTTTAAGAGACATTTCCATTATTGATGAAGAAGAAGATGGGGATGGGGTGGCAACATAGTTTAATTTACATGTTACTTTTCAGACATACTTCACAGCATTTATTTACAAAAGTAAAGTGAGTGTAAAAACTGTGGAGGTTAATTATGCTATAGTCAATCTCAGTGTCAGTTAATGTGTGTGTCATGAGCTGCCACATGAAATGAGTTTATGCATATGATGCAGCAGAAGTATAGAACTACCACAATTCATGTGCTGAGGTATAGGTGAAGTCCACAGTAGCCATTAACGGTTTTTTAAGAAACTTATCTAAATGAGCAAATATACTTGGTTATTTCTTGTAAAAATACAAAATGAAATGTAGTTATATAAATGACTCATTTGGAAATTGTGCTCAGAGAAAGTATGAAGCTTTGAAAAGAAGGGATAAATGGAGAACTATAATATGCATCAAGCTGTTATAGTAATGTGTTTAATTATTTCATTTTTGTTTTTCATCTAAATATTTTCATTTCATTCTAACTAATTGCATTATCTGATTGAAATAACCATCTCCAGTAACAAGAGTTCTGGTTTAAGTTGTGACAATAGAGTGAATTAAACTAACCTCTAAATAAAACTTTATAATGCAGACTTTTCAGAAATCATAACCTCCATATCCAGTACATCAAATATGAATTGCATTAACAGGTATAAATTCAGCTATATATATACTATTCTTTTACAGGGGGTTATGTATGGAACTAGCCAAAATGGCACATGCACTGTCAAATATGCTTCTATATGTCTCCTCTCCTTTACATGAGCATCTACAACATGCATTTGCTATATAGTTTGATTTTTAAAAGAAGATACGTGAAGGCCAACTGTTTCTCCACGTGGATGCTTGCAATGTTGCCCAGCAGATCCTCTTTCTTTATCCTCTCAACACTCGAAACATAAACAATGGTTTGAGTTATCTCATCTCAGCAAAAACATACACAGTTAATCTGTATTAGCCTACTTTAAAAACAGAAATAAGTTGTTCATACATTCACTGCATTGTAGCATCTTCATATGCGAATTCTTTTAAATAATTTTTGCACTATGTAACTGATATTTCATACTTACCGTTCTTGTTGCTCTGTATTTTAAGTTGACATTCCCACACTAGTGCGGTAAGTATTTCTCCATAGAAACACATATAAGTGATGCACGTTCTAAAATCTAACATTTATCTTTATTTATATTTATTAATATATCAGCTAATATCTTAAGTACTAAAATTCTGATTGATATAAATACACATAGTGCAAAAAATAATGCAAAAAAAATTCTATTGGTCTTACCCATCATTATTCTTATTGCTCGCTTCTGCATTTTAAATACCTCTTCCCAGCCAGTTGCTATACCCCAAAATATTATTCCAAACTGCATATGATTGTGTTTTACCTATAAGCAGCATACACTACAAACATTTAAAAATAAAAATGATTGAACTTCAATATGAAAGACTTAGATGCAAAATTGTGATATTTCCAATTTATATGACAAACAAGGTTTAGATATATGTGCATTCTCCATGTATAAAACTATAAATAATTTGCTAAGCAAGTTGCATAAATTAACATTTCTGTGATTATAGCGGTATGAATAACACAAAAAGTCAAGGAGGTTGACTTCTGGGATAATATTATGGTGGTTGTTCAAAAAGTGTGCTGCTATGACTGATTTTTCTCTGTTGTTTGTATTTTATGTACTGGAGGTTTATTTTGGTCCAGTTTTATTCTGGAAGTCAACTTTCTTAGGCCTGCACAATACTCAACTAAACTTTTAGTCGGGAAAACATCCACATTACAAAAACAAGAATTGAATAGGCTAAGGTTTTTGATAGGTAGAGTCAACATGAAAAATTCAATGCCACTATGCACGGCTAGTGTGAAGAAATGATTCATTTCCATCAATTAATTAAAATAATAAAGAGTTAAATGATGAAGCCTGGGACTCAAGTGCTTACGATGGTAAGTCGCCATAAACGGTGTATCTCAAATATGAGAGCTCTTAGTGGTTTATTGGAGAAATATACAAGTCAAATGGAGAATTGACGACAAGTTGGCCATGATAGCTCGATGGGGAAGAACGACTGGATGGAAACCAGGAGATCCGTGGTGTAAATCCCAGCAATGGCATTGAATTTTTCATGTTGACTCTATCTATTCTCGAAGCATGTTCTGAATGTATAAAGAGTGAGGTATGTAAATGTAACTGATGTTCAATTATTAACAGTGCAATTAACCTCAAAATTGAAAATGTCAGATTTTGCATCTAGGTGCCTCACATAAAGCACAAATGTGGATAGATGCCTATTAAATGGCAGATTATAGAATTCCTAACTGCATCAGCAGCTTACTATACAATTTTAAATCCAACACCAAATGACAATCTACAATAGCAAATTGATGTGCTTAGAGGCTGATGTATATTAGCTTTAATTACAAGGTTTACATCCCTATTTTCTATTACAATGCCACAGGATATTCAGAATAATATAAAAAACTGTAGATCAAGTTATCTATAAGTTGTCAGTACGATAAAACAGTTTATTTGATGTATATATTGCAAACTGTAAATAATCTGTATGATTATATATAACTTTTTTATTTATTGTTATACTGTAAAGAAAAGAATTTTATCCTTATAAATGTACATGTTTTCAACTTAGTGGGATATTTTATATTTAGATGACTAATATCCCTGCTTCCATGAATATACACTTACATATCATGAATCATATACATTTCAAACACTCTTTTCTTTATTACTTTAAGGGTTGCATAGAATCAAGGATGGTTTCAAAATAAACCTCATCTTCATTTCATCTAGTGAATTCTAGTTCATTATCATATGCGTAACATAGAAAGGATTCTTGAAATGAGTAAATAATTTATATTGTTGTCTTATAAAGTTGTTGAGAAGTTTGTGTAAATATACATAGAAAATATATGCTATATTATTTTTATTTTTCTATGTGTTTGTTCACTTAATTTATACCAACGGAGCCTGACTTGAAATTATTTTAGATACATGATACATAGTAAAAGCATCCTTATCCTAAAATTTAAGTATGAAAAATTAATTAAAGTATTACATTCCTCTACACTTCATAATTTATATGTATACAACTTCTACCAATTATTCTTTCAAAACCTCATTTTTGCATTTACTTAATATTCACCAGGATAAATATTTACATTTCATTAAAAGCTTGTTTTTTCCTAAGAAGGAAACTAAAGTTGGAGTTGAATGCTTAAATGTGGGTTACATATGCAGGCTTTGAAATTCCAACTCTTTCAGGACATTTAAAGAAACAATTGTATAATCACATGAAAAGACTAGTCATATTTTATTAAAACTTAAAACTTGACTTCAATCAACTATTAAAAACAGTAAGGTTTTCGGGACAGTTGTCATCCCATCCTTAGCTGATTGGCGACTGACCACTATCTTCACAACGCAGTTGGGAGAATTTACAGAGCAGGTGGATCAAGATAGAGGCCTTTGGCAGTGATGTAAATTGAGCCCTATAATGTTTAATTTATTTATAGATGATGTATTAGAGAGAGTGAAGGCAGTTAATAAGCATATGCCAATAATTAAAAATAGAGAAATTCCAGGGCTGTTATATGCAGATGATCTGTTGGTGAATTCCTATACAGTGATAGGTCTAAGAAACGCGATAAATGAGATTGAAAGATATTGCGATGAGTATGGGCTTAAAGTCAACAATGATAAGACCAAGATTATTGTATTTAATCAAGGTAGCAAATTAAGAAAAGATGAGCGATTGCTATTTAAAGGTAAGGAAATTCAAATTGTGAGGGATTTTATTTATTTGGGTATAAAACTTAACAGAAGCATAAAGAAATGGCCTTGACGAAAGGAAAATTGGCTTTGATGATGGTTAGTAAATGTTTGTACATAGCACCAACAATAAATGTAACATGGTTGGAACGTATGTATAAAGCTTTAGGAGAGTCAAGATGGTATTGAGATATGGGGTGCAGGGGAAGGTTGGGAAAAAATGGATAGGATACTGAGAATGTTTTGTAATATGATCTTAAGAGTTCCATATAATTTGGCCAGGGAAGGAGCTATGTTAGAATTAGGCAAAGTGAGTGTACAAGGGTTGATTATGGAAAGAGTGTTAAAATATTGCTTTAGGATTAATTGCTTACCACAGAGGCATATTCTGAAAGATTGCTTAGATATTCAGGAGAAGTGCATTCAACCAAAGAGCTGGATGGGCCAAATAAGACATCAGCTTATAGTTAATGGTATGGCGGATGTATGGGTAGGAAGAGAGAATATGATGGCAGGTTTCTGGAGAGTAGTCAGATGTCAATTAAAGGATATGGATAGACAAATTTTATGGGCCATGGTGGAGAAAAGAACTTCATTAAAATTTTATAAAGAATTTGGAAGTAATGATGGAGGAACATGTATATTGAGGGGTGTAGTAAGAAGCAAAGAGAAGGTGTTGCATGGTTTAAATAAGGAGTCTGGAGATTGAAAGGTTACCGAGGAGGGATAGAGGAAGGTGCCTGTCCTATATGCAAGGGCATGGAGGATGCAATCCATAATTTATTAGAATGTACAGGTACAGACATATGGAGGAAAGAGTTGATCCAGAATAGTTGGTTAAAACTGGCAAAAATCATTAGTAATAAGAAGAATATTCTGTAATCAATCCCAGATTTGTAACTTAGGTGAGTTTTTGCTTAGAGTGAAGAAGAAATGGGTATGGTCAGTTAACTGATTAGGAATATGTGGAGGATTTTTATTTTTATTTTTTTTTATTTATTTATCTGCCGTAGGAGTCAGCCAGACTCATGGCATCCTCAAAAATACAGTTTCAAAGATATAAAAATGAATTACAAATGTGATTGAAAATGTTACAAATTAATATAAAGTCTAATACACTAGTACACTTTAAAAATACATACAGTAAAATAAAATTTATTATTACAATTTTATATTAAAAATTAACTGATGCTAAAAGGTAAAAGTTTTAACAATGTAAGTTGCACTGATTGCCTAAACCTTCTGAATTTCCTTTTACACAAAATCTGTATAAAAATCAACACTAATTTAATATTTTACTTATCTGCTTAAGTATTCCTCAAGTGTATAAAAACTACCATTTATACAGAACTTCTTTAACTCTCTTTTAAATCTATTTGTCACTTGTATACCTTTTATTTCTCCTATGAGCTACAGCATGAAAGTTATTGATTTCCCTAGTTTCATAATTATGTATTTGACTGTTTGTTTTCTGACTTATAAATTTTGTTTTTGCAAGCATTATTACTTCAAATAGAGATTGTAAGGTCAGGATATTTAGCTTTCTAAATGCATCTCTACACGAGTCAGTTTGTTTTAAACCTAACATGATCCTAACTGCTCACTTTTGTAGGGTGAAAATCATCTGTACCTATATACCCCAATTTGCCTATAGACATACTATGTTTCAAGCATTGTCACAGTCTAATTTCAAATGACAATCATTATTCACAAAATACAACTTTTGTAATAGAGAGATCAGGTTGTAGGAATGATGCATTGACTATCGGTTGTTTGTTTATTGTTAAGTAACAATTATTGTATAGTGTTTGTGAGTGGATATGACTGGCAAAGAGCCTGGGCTGAATGTCCAGTTATATCTATGATTGTAAGTTCTTGGCACTAATAAATAAGTAAATCTTTACAATCGGTTGTCGTGTGGACCTCTTGTAATTGGCTCCCTCTCTTGGAATATTTCCAACATAAGTGCATTAGACCACACACTGATGACATGTCCAAATTTAAAATATGCTGAATGTTCTTTATGATGAAAATCTTCTGCCATCTTGAAAGTTAAGTTTCATTGTTAATCGTTTAAGTAATTTAATCTCCTCTCCTATGAGGAGAGGAATGAAAATCAACTGCTGATTTTTCTATTTGTTTATATTTTTTATGTATGTTTGTTTTAAAAATCGGTAGATGTACTGAGAAACTCAAAGTAAGAATTATTTTTTTATTTTTAAATCACCCATTATCTATAGGGTTAATTCTTTTTCTTCAAGCAATTTCAATATGTTTATGGTTAACATTGCAAACAAATTATTTTCAAGAAATTAATTGTTCTTTCGCACTAGCCATGTGTAGTAAAAATATGAAAAGTAGAATCAGACTGAAAAATTCAATGCCAGAGCCAGGATTTGAAACATGGATCTTCCGATCTCCAACCAACTGACCTTAATCATTGAGCTACCATGACCGACCTGCCGGGGTGTCCCTAAATTATCCAACTGAGTCGTGTTTTATCTGGTAAACCACTAAGAGCTCTCATAAACCATGAGACAACTTAATGGTGACTTAGTGTGCTGTAGGTACTTTAAGGCCTGGAAGAAGAAGAGGAACAAGAAGAGTGAGCAGCAGAATGTGATATGTAAAAATCAGAAGCTAATAACAGGTAAGCAACAAATACTACATAAAATATAATTATTTGTCACAAAATTCACTTATGTCTTTAAGAAAATTGATGAATTTTTGAATACTTTTAAATTTCATCAAATTTCTTAAAAACATAAGTGAATTTTGTGACAAATAATTATATTTTATGTAGAATATGATATTTTTATGTTGACAACAGCAGTGTTAGAATATATATTGTACAGTTATGATCAGATCATAAGAGCTCGTGCTCAAAGATAATAGTTGCAGTATTGGTGAAAGTTTTACTTCTGGTGTAACACTTTAGCACATGATAATCTGCACTGTAGGTTACGCATTTGCATTTATTGTTTACAGATTCAAATTATCATAAAAATATATTTGAGAATTCTGTTGTCCTAAGGTACTACGTAGTAGTAGTAGTAGTTTTATTCATCCGTTAAGTCAATACAATGACATTGGATTGCAGATTAATCCCAAGAAACACTGTACTAGGTGAATAAATGTCACATAATTGAGTTGATAGAAAATAAATCTATTTTTGGAGCTTTTACTGAGCAAAAACCACATCATCATCTGCAAAACTTTATGTTAGTTTATATCTAGTTTTCATGTTGCGGATATGTAAATTAAACTTTTTAAAGTGAATGTTCAATACAACAATTATAATTATATGTAACAATAACTTCACGTATTTTTAAAGAAATTGATGGAAATTTCAAGAAATTGTGAGATTGCGATTTCGTAAACATTCGTTTACCTTATCAATCACATTCAATCTAAGTATTTGTTGCTTTGCTGTTACCAGCTTCATTTTTTATGTAATCAATGTGTAATGTTTGCATGTTAGTCTACAGTATATAAAAATTGTTTATTTGTGTACCTTACAGCAACTCAGTGCAAGAGAAAGGAAGTGATTTGTCATTTCATTTATCAATTGTCATCATCCATGGTGTAGGGGTAACATGCTAGCCTCTGGTTCACTAGACTGTTTCAAACCTAACAGAGGGCAATGGATTTCTTTGTTACTATTTTGTTTTGGAAGGTAGGTTAAATTGGTGAAATCGTATCGCAGATTTACAGCATGTAAAGGAACCGCAAGCCTAGTAAAGAGACTTCTGGGCAAAATTAAGTGGTTCCTCAAGCCCAGTAAATATTTGATTGCAGAGAACAACAGTTAAAAGGTATCCATAAATATAAATCACAATTTCATTTATAAAACTGAAATAACGCAGTAATTTGTAAATTCACAACAAATCTTTTTTTTCCTTGGTTTACTCTTGTGTCAATCACTCATAATTGCAATATTATGAATATAAATTATTTATCATCATCATCATCATCATCATCATCACCATCAGAAATTTTAACCCCCAATAAAATTTGGGACACTGATAAGTATGGGCCAAAAATAAAACTTCTATAAATTCACTGTGCTCGCGCGCCAACACACACACATTCACAAACACATACACACACAAAATGTATAAAATTCTTTCCTGAATAGCTCATTATTTGCGGTAAGAGTAATTAATTATTACATAGTAAAATTACATTTACAGTTACAAATTTATTTGATATTTATATCTACAAAGATACTTTCGGGAACTAATGAAGTATCCCAAACTATTGAAGTATGTTTTATTTTTTAAAATATGTTTCATAAAATTATGGATTATTATCTCAGATTTGGATTTTTAGATATATTTTTATTGTATTTCCATTTTGGCAAAATTGTCTTTCTCTACGACATACATAGTAGATAGACAAGGTATTGCATTCCATGCCCGCCTCGGTAGGGTGGTGGTAGCGAGTCTGCCTCACATTCAAGAGGTCTCGAGTTCGAATCTCGGTCAAGGTGAGTTACCCGGATAAGGTTTTTTCCAGGGTTTTCCCTTATCCTAAAAGACGAATGTCGGGTAACTCTAAGCTCCATGGACCCTGGGCTCATTTGAGCATCATTTCACCCATTCCATTCATTGTCCGATATGACAACGTTGGAGGACGTAAAATTACAAACAACAAAAAACAAAAAATTGCATTCCACCCCAAGTGTTGATAAGATTTTACTGGAAATACAAGTTTTGAGTGAGTGAGTGAGTGAGTGAGTGAGTGAGTGAGTGAGTGAGTGAGTGAGTGAGTGAGTGAGTGAGTGTGTGGTGTTTTAGGGCCCGTCGACAGCAAGGTCATTTGGGCCCGAAACAAGTTTTGATGTACCTGCCTTGACTTCAAAACCAATTTTAGAAACAGATCTGTTTCTGAACACTCCATGACTCTGGATAAGGATCTAACTTTCGAGGAGTACCTTCGGGGGTTTTCGCATCGGGTGAACAGGGCCTCGGCCTCGCCTTACCCGATGTTGCGCTCCACGAAGCTAAGATTTTTCCAAGGTCTAGTCCTCCCCATAATGCTTTACGCCTGGAAAGTCTGGAGAATGATTGCAGGCTTCGACCTCCTGCTGCTCCAACGTGATGCAGAATGGATGATTTCAGGTTATCTATCCTGTATACAGACGGTTTCCCGTGAGGTTACTTTACAAAACTTCAACCTTCCGCTACGTGGAAGATAAAATTAGGCGCCGGGTCACCAAATTTTACAACAGTTTACCATCACATCAGAGCGCCCTGGATAGGTCTTTTGGGGATTATCGCCCAAGAAACGTCGCCAACTACCCCACATGACTTGTGGGCATTAACAGTAACCATAAGGCACATATTACAGCCTGAAACAAATTACTCCCCACCCAAGATTTTGCGTGGGTTAGCATTCTTTTTTTCATCCATCACTTCCTGCTTACATACAGACACAGTTTCACTAAGGGTGCACAGGGGCCGTTGTACCCGAATTTGCTGCCTTTGAGGAACAACTAGCTACCTCCCTTCTTTCCCCAACACAACTTTCACCCGACATCTTGCAACTCCTACATTCTGCCACTACATTGTTAAGCCTTATCCAGGGCAGCTACTTGTCTGACCTTCCTTGGGCTGTTTCTCAGACCGCCAACGCTTCTGCTGCTGCTGAACAGTCCAACTAAGAAAGGGAAAATTTGGTCATTTACCAACAACTTCCAAGAACGCCACACTCAGATTTTCATGTAAATCCCGCCTTAACAGATTGTCTTTTAGATGGAAAGGTACTGTTGACTTTCTAAAAACAGGCTCTAACGATTTTGATTAAAATATATATTTAAATATTTTCATGACAAATGAAATGTATGTATACCTTAAACTTTCCGAGAGTGTCTTCAGAAGTCTTTTTCTGAATGACTTTTGCACAACTCGGAAACCTTAAAAAGATAGTCAAAATTTCATGAACAAAACAGGTAGGTCTCGTTATAACGTTTATGTCAAATAATGTTTTTGGGTGAAATATTTCGAAGATATCCTTTATTTGCTTGATATTACCAATAATGTTTTACTATTAGAGGCAGTTTGCAATTTTATACACTTTAAATTCTTCGTTCTTATTTACAGATAACTAATGATTTAGCAGCTAAAGAAGCAGCAGCAAAACAAGCGAGAATCAAATCTGCTTATAACGGCACCAATGCCAAATTAAAAGTTTTAAAAAACCTCATATAAAGTTTTGCTTTATTTCCTTCATACTTATCTGTGGTACTTATATTGCCATCAAGTTCATTATAAGGGCAAGCTAAATAACAATATATAGAAAGTAATTCCCAATGTCTCGTAATTACTATATTTTTAGATGGTAGTGACATGAGGTTAGAGGGCCATTTCGTTGTACATACGTGTTTCCTGTACTATGTGAAAACTGTGTAACTTTTATGTTATTAATATCTATGGAATTAAAGGGAACGTGCGAAGGTTTAACGGTTTTCTATCGTTGCCAAAAAAAGGATAAGTGCACGGCCATTCCAACCAATGATTGTTCCACTGCCAACGGGTACTTTTTAGATTATCAAATTTCCAGAACTGTCGGAGGGAGGTTAAGGAAATCAGGTTTACTGCTGAGTTTTACATCAATTGAATGTTAGGATGCTTCAAATATTTTTGGATCAGTGAAGCTGTGCGGAATTAGAAGGATTAGTATTGAAAATGTTTTAGATGACTAGATAATACTTTGGTAAAATACGTGAATAGGTAAATGAAATAAACTAATTCGTCATTTGAGTTTAAAAAGCCAGCTGTACAGCGTCGGTAAGTCAGCTACAAGACAAAGACCACGGCACTTCATTAGATGCCAAAATTATGTTGGTGCTACATGAAAGTATTTTCTTGAAAACAGAGGACTTTAAATAAATACGATCTTTACACAAGAGCGTCGTAACATCAAGAAGAAAATTGAAAATGGAATTTGATGAAAAGTATGAAAAGTATTCTTATGAAATTCCCAGGTACCTATTATTCATTTAAATATTGAATTTTTGCTTTGTTCTCTCTATGCTTATTGACATGGGATATTCAGCTAACCTTATAACATGAATGTTATAAAAATGGATTTGGAACTCGACAGATATGGAGGCGAAACATATCAGAGTACTAACATCTGTCTAACATTTTGTCAATGTGTTTTCAGGATATTTTGCTTGTTTTCTACCTCTAAATGTATTAGAAAATTGGAATGCCTTGGCAGTGTAATTGTGCCACGTTGTCTTTTCAGTTCAACACCCGTCAAAATTTTGTAAAGTGTATTAAGAACGATAAGTGATTTATTACAAATTAAACAAAACAGCACAAAGTGTACATACAGTGGCTGCAATGGAAATCTTTACGTGGTAATAAAAACAACAAACACTGGCTTTACATGGTTTTATTTCGAACTTCTCGGTACAATTAGTACTTGGTCATATTTACCTTAACCTGTATCACCTTCATGAGTCTCCTGGACATCGAATCTGCTAGATTTTCAAAATATTTTTGGTCCATTTCCACCCATAACTTCTTCAACGCCTCCTACAGCTCCTTAATATTTGATGGTTGCAGCTCTTTAACTTTATTTTTAATTAGATCCTAAGTATTTTCTATTGGATTTAGGTCAGGAGAACCACCAGGCCAGTCAAGTACAGGTATATTATTGTCTTTTATGAACTTCTGAACCATCTTTGTTCTATGAGCATCATGCATGAAGAACTGACACTTATGGATTGGCCAAAATGTGTCCAAATGCTGTTGCAACACTACTAACTAGTTACTTCCCTTCATTGTTACATTTTTGGGGAGAAAGTACAAGCCACCTCTACCACAATTACCACTAAAGGCACCCCATACCATCACACTTTCTGGATGTTTAACAGTTTTGACCGTAAACTTTGGATCATACCACGACACATTTTTTGGCCTTCTCACCTTTTTGGATTCTCCTCTGACCAATTTGAAAGTGCTTTCATCAGAAAATATTACTTAGCACCAGTCTTCTGATGTCCAGTGCTGATATGTTTTGCAGAAATGTACTCTTTTCTTCATCATAGCTTCAGAGGTTAGAAGAGGCTTCTTGGCAGCATATCGAACTGGTAAACCTAAGTCTTTTTGAAGCCAATGCTGAATAGTCCGGATTGCAACACTTTTGAGCAGTTCTGGATGATTCTTTTTTAAAGCTGCTGCTGTAATCCATGGAATAGCTATTACTTCACGTTTTAGAAGGTCATCAGTCCTTGGAGATGTCTTTCTTTTACCACCTGAGCCTGTTTGTTGAGTTGGTGTGGTGGCACATGGCAAAGGTGCTGCTGCGTTTTTTAGGTCGTAAATGGCTTGTCTTGAAACCTTTAGATTAGAAGCTATACGAATTACAGAGGTAAAGCACAAGTGAGCTTCTTGTGTTCCATTTTGTGTATGGATGCAGAAATACACAACTTCAAAATCAGCACTATGATCAAAAATCGGATGACAACAATGCACAATAAACAACTTGCTGTATGCGAATACCAGAGGCAGACTGAGACCTGGGTTGATGATGACAGGAAGCTGCTGCTGTGCACTTGAGAATCACTTGAGTTGCATCTCCGCCCGCCTTTTTTTGTAGTGGTGGAAGAAGAACAGAGTACACTGTGTATGTAAAGATTTTCCTTGCGTTTAAAATGTAAAGATTTCCATTGCGGTGACCGTATTTAATAACGGTACAAAAATTTTAATATAGCAATACATTTCGAAGTCTTACAGAATGGGTTTCGCATTGTATGCTTCTACTTGCATCTATTTGTGGAGCAAATCAAAATTCAAAGAAGCTGATAACTTGAACGCCACAGTCCGTAATTTTGGGCTGGATTGCGCTCTTTAGTTTATTTTAGCAGATGCTGCCTACTTCATATGAAGTTATAGCAACCAAATTTTCAAAAACCTTTTTACCATTTTCATGATAACTACGTTTTCCACAAACCATTACTGTTTTCTCTAAAACTAGTTAACTCAGAGGTTAAGCAGGACGCTTAGCAATACATTTAAGGGGTATACTTTAAAGCAAAACTATCTTTTTTATAAAAAACTAGTGTTTTTTATTAATATAGTGATTCACAGAATTTATGATCATTGCATAAGGAACTTGACACTGTTTATTGTAACTGAATTGATTTATCCGAAAGGATTCAATACGAAAGTCTTTACTTTTATTTATTATTTGCTTATCTTGGCAATATCGATGTTACTATGCTAGATGTAAGCTTCAAACTTCCAGCATTTGAGGGTAATTATATTTTAAGTGCAGATGTCAGTTTTAGTAAGCATTTAACCTTATTTCCTTATAAACTTTGGAAGTTACACTTATTACTTATAAACATGAATTCTCTCATTTGTTCTCCTTAAGTCACAAAACAAACTACGAGGTCTGTTCAATAAAGAATGATCACAATTTTTTTTTTTTTTTTTGACAACACACTTTCACTCATCCTCATAATTTTGATGATCCTCCTCAAAATAGTCTCCCCTGAATGCGATGCACATATCCCAGCGTTTCTGCCAGTCTTCAAAGACATGTTGGAAACAATTTTTTGAGAGATCCTTCAAAATCGCCTCCGCAGCCTTCACCACTGCTTCTGATGATGGATAATGCCTTCGAAGAAAAAAGTCACATGGGGCTAAATCCGGACTATAGGGAGGGTGAGGGATGCACTTCACGTTGATTTTTGCAAGATATTAAGCAACAACATTGGCAATATGCGGCCGCGCTTTTCGTGGTGCAGCATCCAGCCTGCTTCATGAAAATGTGGCCTTTTGCGCCTGATTGGACCTGCAATGTTTTCAGAAAATCCCTGTAGTATCAGTTACTGATGTATGTGCAGGTACAACATGATGATAAACCATTCCTTAAATATCAAAGAATGAGATGACCATGACTTTCCCAGGAGAAGCAACCACTTTTGCTTTTTTGCGGGTTGGTGATGAAGGAGATTTCCACACTGAGCTTTGCTGTTTGCTCTCAGGATCAAAATGATATAGCCAAGTTTCATCAACAGTGATTACGTTTGAAAGAAACTCCGGATCTTCCTCTAACATCAATTTAACTGAAATATGAGCTGAATCTTTCCTGGCGGCGTATATGTTCTAGACGATCTCGGGCTTCGAGCCAAGTAAGAAGCTGTTGTGACATCGACGTTTCGGGAGCGTGCATCTCTCCCATCTTCAGGATGCTGAATGGCTTTAGGGCTGGGGGCGACCCATATGTACATCGGTTACCTCGGCGACCGGTATACATATGGGTCGCCCCCAACCCTAAAGTCATTCAGCATCCTGAAGAGGGAGAGATGCACGCTCCCGAAACGTCGCTGTCACAACAGCTTCTTACCTGGCTCGAAGCCCGAGAACGTCTAGAACATCAATTTAACTGCATGCAGACCTGCATGTGAATGTCCTTTTGTTCGAGAATCAACAGTCTTGGAACCCATTGCGCACAAACACGTTTCATGTGTAATGTTTCTGTCACCAACGTGTGGGTGGCACCCAGTGAAATATTCAATATTTCAGAAAGTGATCTTAAGGTAATTCGTCGATCCTCTTTCACAATGGCAGCAGCAGTGTTGATGTTTTCTTCCGTAAGAGCAGTAACTGGAGCACCGGTTCCACCTTTCTTTGAAATTGATTGCTTCCCTCTTTAAACATTTTAAACCACCTTCGAGCTGTGCTGTAGGGAAGAACAGACTCTCCATAGGGCTCCTGTAATATTGCATATGCCTCAACTGAAGATTTGTTGAGACGAAAGCAGAATTTCAAACCCGCGTATTGGTCCTCACGTGTTACCTCCATTGCAGCGGTAGGTGATACTGAACATGTTTGAATTTGCCTGGTTCTCACAGACGGGAACCAGGAGTACCAACAATGAAACTACTATGGCGTGTTTGTTTCATATTAAGCTAATAGAATGTAGTAAGTTTGAGTTTTAGTGCGAAAAATTATGGCCGTAAAAAATTATGATCATTCTTTATTGAACAGCCCCTAATTTAGTTTGGAATTCAGTTTTAAAGGATATGGTGATAAAATTCTAGTATATTCAAAATATAAATGAGCTTTCATTCAACATGTGCAGAACACAATTTGATAACTAAGCAAATGATAGTTGTACTCAAAATATCTTTCAAACTATCAATACTAAAATTTATTTAACCTGTTTAACTCTTATGTAGTTACGAGGTTTTATTAACATTCCAGCAATTTAAGAAGTGGGAGATTTCAGGTGTCGGATATACGAGTTCTTTGAGAAACAGCGACTACCAAATGATGGAACAGCCTGGACACCTCCATACTGGGAACGACTATGTCCTTATCCGTATTGTCCTACATATAGAGAATTCGCACGTATTCTGGCTCTCATACTCATCGCCTTGTTGTTTTGGTGCCTCATGTATTTTGTAATGAAGAAAACGGCGGCACCCGGAGGACAGCTGTTCCAAATTGCAACTGTCTGCATCGCAGCGAAGATTGGTGGCTGGCTCATATCGCTCACCACTATACCGGAGTTGATTGGTATGCTGTTGACCGGAATCCTCTTCCAGAACGTGGGACTGGTGAACATAGAAGGGGGCTACATCGAATTTGTTTCACTACTCAGGTGAGTCGTCTTATCTGTAAGGGTCGGGCCCTCTCTAGAAAAATTGCAGAGCATTCTTTATCACAATTGTCCCATTTACAATTGTATAAATTCGAAATTGAATGAACATAGCATATAACTCAAATTGTTTTAAGACCTCCCTTGCAATAAACAGATATGCTGACTTCTTTGCTCTGCCTTGCAGAAACGCTGAAAGTATAATTATTATTCTCCTTAGCACACTGCCATGGGTCATCCAGAATATTTAGAACAGAGAAAGACAACTTCGAGAGTTGTGACGTATTTCAGTCGGGAGCAAGGCCTGCACTGCGTGTGACGTCAGGCAAGAGCCGTGTGGTACTAATTTGCATATATAAATGGCGTTGTGAGTACAGAATCTTAGGGTTCAGTCAGGTGTAGCACAATCGATGACAACAATGTAGCTACCACGTACCTAATGGAACTGTTAAATTTACAATGTGACGATTTATTGAAGGACAAATATACAAACAAGAAAGACTTGGCTGATTTTTACAAGAATGTCCCCCAAACCGAAAATCCGAGGTTGTATTCACTTGCCGCACGGACATTGTGTATGTTTGGCTCGACACATGTGTGCGAACAATTTTTTTTCTCTTATGAAATTAGCTAAGTCAAAACCCCGAAGTACCTTGTCGAATCACAATCTAACATGCAGCCTTCGATTACAACTTTCCCAGACATTACGTCCTGACATTGATAAAATAGTTAAAGAAAAACGAAATTCAAAGTGTTGGAAAATGTCCACCTAATTTTGTTCTGAATGGGTCTCCTCTAATTTGCAGAGAAAATTACTTGATTTTAGTCAATTCATGGAAATTAATAATTATCTCATACTAGCCGTATATAGGCTAAGGTTTTTGATAGATTGAGTCAACATGAAAAATTCAATGCCATGGCTTTGAACCACGGATCTCTTGGTTTCCGTCCAGTCGGTCTGGAAACCAGGAGATCCGTGGTTCAAATGCCGGCCATGGTATTGAATTTTTCATGTTGATTCAGTCTATCAAATTACTTGATGTTTTATTTTATTTACTTTATAACATGCCTCTCCTTCAGATAAACTACAAGTTTGAAGTTTTATATATTTTCTCATAACACAGAGCCAAAATGTAATTGTTTATAAACAGTGACCAATTGTGTAATTAAATAATAATACTAATCCTTTATTCACCATTAAGCTTAGATAAAGCAATAGGTTTCGCCAGTTATAAAATGTATTTACAATGTATTTACAAGTACAGAAGGTTTACAAATTAATGCATATAAAATTCTAGGTGAAATCAGATTATTTGCATGGCTTAAGGTAGTAATTATTGTAAGCTAATAACTTTATTATAGTAATAATAAAATTAAACAATTAGGTACCTACTACTATAATTTACAACAGTTTTACATAAATTCACTAGCATGTATGTTATATTCTAAGTATTCTTGTACAGTATAAAATGCTTTTTGTTTAAACCAGTTTTTTAATACTATAACAAATATGTTCTGTGGCAGTTCTTTTATTTCCTGAGGAAGCAGGAAGCTTATTGAATAATTTTAACTGCTGATAACAGTGGCTATTTATGGTCTTGCTCAATCGGTTGTGAGGTGTATCTAAATTGTTTGCATCGAGTGTCGTAACTGTGTACTGAGGAACGATTTATAAATAAGTTTTGATTTTCTTTAACGTGTATGATATTGGTGTTTATATACATTGACGGTAAAGTCATTATAATGCATGATCATAAGTCATAATGCAGTCAGCATTAATATTATAACACCTAAAATGTAAGTTGTACATATTATTAACACCCAATACGTTTCCTGTCCTTCCTACCCGCACGCATCAAACTATTCCTTCCCCTTTGACAGCAGTAATCAGCGCGGCGACGTCACACGCTAACCTACCTTTCATTTGGGAGCACATTTTGCGGAGAGATCTGGCAGAGCCGACGTCACACCGCTACTACCTGTCTTCCCCTGATTTAGAATTAGGATCTGTTTAAACTTCAATCATTCATTACATTTACAAGGAGATTAATAAGTGGACGCCATTGCTTATATTTGTCTCATGAACCGGCCCTTGTATTTCTCTCACTTGCATCGCCTTAAACTTCAGATGTGGGCGTTGCATCCTCATTTAGTCACCAGAAGAATGCAAAGGCAGCACAATGTTTATTGCCATACGAAACTTTTGTCAACTCCAAGGCTAAATGGCTTTAGCCCATATTAATTACAAGCGATTTGCTTCCATTTTCCTCTGTTACATGCTAAAAAAAGTAATTGTTATTGAAGAGAAATATACAGACCAAATACCGGACAGTTAAATTATAATCGAACTAACTCACAGTCTCTCTTTACTGAGCGAGACGGCCGGCGGACACCGGGGAACTTAGGCCGGCAGAGGTGGACGTACCCTACCTTAAAATGATGCTGGAAATGTCAACCTCCTCTCAAACAGGCAGCATATCTCGTGTAAATGTTCTCTGTCTCTCTCTCTCTCTCTCTCTCTCTCTCTCTCTCTCTCTCTCTCTCTCTCTCTCTCTCTCTCTCTCTCTCTC